>JAEAOA010001366.1:0-600000 GCA_016746295.1 Potamilus streckersoni
ACCATCTTTAAATTCAATCCAATTTCACATGTTTCGCACGAATTACCATATCGGGAATCAATATCGAAAGTAGGATAGCCCACGTGACGATCAGTAGTAATGAGGGGAAATACGGAACAAAATAGAAAATTATTGAGAGTCATTTTAAGCGTATGAAAATTTTATTCTATGTCCATTTTTTCTTTGAGATAGCTGTTTGATAAATCCCTTTAGCAACTCTTTGTACTGAAGGAATACATATTCCAAAATATTTTCCCGCAGCATTCATTGAATGAAAAACTCTTTCTTCATTCGTCGTTGTATCAAATGATTTAACTCCCCTGCGTCGTTTGAGTATTTCCCTGTCTTTCCTCTTTTTGTATTCTCTCTTGAGAAATACATTGTAAAATTTTCAAGAGAATTATTTTGAATAATTAGAATCAATGTGATCAATAACACAGCCATCTTTAATCGGTCCCATATAACACTCAAAGACTGCCCACAGAAAGAGATATCCCTTTCCTGCAGCAGTAAATTGCAAGTATTCCCTGATTATTAACAAAACAATTTGTTTTTTTCAGTCTACAGTGTCTAACAACACCATTACGAGATATTTCATAATTAACGAGTATTGGATGTGGTCTGAATTCTTGCTCCATTATATATAATAATACTATTGTCTAATTCATCATTTGCTTTAATTATAAATCTATTAATGTAGTCTTGAGGGGGTTTTTATGATTTTGTCTTTGACAGAGTCATGGTTAGGTCAATGATAGCGTTTTTTATTCGTTTATCATAATAAGTTTCAATTCGTCTAAACCGCTTACCCCACAATTGATACATAATTGTGATTTTCCTCTCACACCCACCCCACAATGTATGGCATGGGGACGGCCTGTCGAATTATTTCTGACACTCTGTAAGTGATATCCACAGAATTCACCGCTTCAACAACGATTTATTGCATGGGGGTTACTGATCCGATCATAAGCCATTTGCAGTGATTCATTATATATAAACAAACTTTGCTATTTAAATACTGTCTTATTTATATGAATGAAGAATTCAAAGAGATTATCGGCAATCAAGCCTGGAAAAATATTAAAGTTCAATCTCGAAACGTACCAAAAGAGAGAATAAATAATAGGAAGGTCTGATTAGAAAAAATACGAGATTGTGTTCAAGAGTTTAAACAGGAAGGTGCATCACACACCTGGTCAACATTTAGAATTGATGGTGTTGTTGATGCTAGAATGAATGATGAAACAGCAGCTATGATACTATCACAACTTGCAATAAACGGTAGTTTTCTCAGAGTGAAATTCATTATCATTTAGAATCGGGCGAATATATTATAAGAGACAAATTTGTTCCATTCTCAAAGATGGGACAATCAGTCATTGTAGCCGTGATTCCCAGACCAGGGCTGTTAACTGAATGATAAACCATACTATGAAAAAGCGTATCCAGATACAGCAATCGTTTATGGGATGGATCCGTTAAATAGAAACCTGACAGTGGAAAACTAGCACCAATGAAACAGTCCAATGTCAGTGGAAAAGCCACTCAACTGTGTGGCACAAAGAGTTCTAGAACACTTAACAGAATGCACTCAATAAATTAACCGATCTAAGACAAAAAAAATAGATCAATGGGAGCTAACAGTGAAAGAGAACGGAGCAACTATTTCCGATATAGCTAGATTGGGAAAAGTCGTTGAGATTTCCGATAACCGGTTTTAAACGATAACTGGCGAAGTATTATACGAATCGAAATACAATAAAAACGGAGCTCCAGATCAAATTATTGATCATAACAAACACGCATGACATCCGCGTTCAATATTCCCCCGAGACAGAACAGTGAAGTATATCCCAGAATAATTCACCATGGATGGAATTCTCACTGAAGAAAGATTATTCGTGCTATTGCTAGTTTGTGTAAAAACGACCCTGTAGTCAGTATGCTACTTCATAGTTTTGAAGATGAAGAATGTCAATTCAATCAAGTTTGTGAAACCTAACGTGAATTATATCGTACTGAAAGTCTACATAATAGGATGAAAAATGCTAGCAATAAGTCTCAGTGAAAACGCTAGCGTTTTTAATGAAAATTCTGTAGATTTCGAACAGTTTCTTAAAAATTGTTTTACAATTCCATCGTTGCAGCTCATTTTGCAAGAAAGAAAAATAATTGGAAACCAACACGAAAAGAGTTTTTACAGGATGTTCAATCCAGCTGTTTGGAATATTATCATGGCGGTCTATGGAACGTTAAGTACAATCGTGAGAGTATGATATCAGTTGATATCGTTGCCTGTTATCCAGAAGTTTTCTAGGATATGGGATTCGCTGGTGAGTATTTTAAACGGTTTGGACATCCCACACTGAAATGACTCGCGTTGCTATTAATGGACCCGACTGCCTGATTTTGATTTGACCGTTTTGCTTGCGTAGTATCATTTGAATTCGCTGAAGGACGTCATCCGTGTTGTTATGTTTGGATTGGTAGACACATGGCTGAAAGGATGTGGTTACATAGTGTTATTGCGATATATGATTGATTGGTAAAGTGTTAGTTTCGTTGATTGTCAGCGAAGCGATTATCTCATATCAAATGTCTGGTTACCAGAACCAGAATGTCTTGATAGTATAATCGATAAGTCTAGAAAACATATTGATGCTGACGAGGAGTACATCATTGAATGGTCAAAAAAGATATTTAATCAACGAAATAAGTGAAGCAAAGGATCTCGGCCGAAGAATAATCGTAAATTTACACAAGGGTGGAAAAAAATTAACTTTAAAAGACAATCCTCACGATTGATTATAGATTGATGCCGAATACGACTTCGTTTTAAAGATGCAGTAGAGAAAAATAGATACGCAAATTGTAAAACAGCCTTCTTGTCCAATAAAACAAAGTTAGGTAGAATTGTTACTTACAGTGATGGAGAAAGCTCTGCATATCTACATTTGAGAGCTTCTATGCTGGGTTATGCATCTATCAATTTATTTGCAATTGATAAATAGATTTCCTAGTATAGCAGTCAGAGTTGCAATTGATTCAATGTATGTCGATAAAAAATATATCAAAGAGATAACTAAATTTACTAATAGCGAAGAGACTTGGGGAACATGGCGAATTAAACATGAAATACAACGCGATTATTCTGAATCAGCAGACCTTGAGATTAAAAGCAGTTACCTGAAGAACGATATTCTATCAGTGAAATCGAGGATTCTATGTCTAAAGCACCACCGATATCAGATCCAATTGTAGATATAAAACATTTATTTAATCGTTTGAGGTGGATCTGAAAGACAACACGTGCGATAGAATTATATCGAGAGAGAACGTCCATGATTGTACTCACACCAACTCATAGACTAGCGAGAGAGATCATACAACGAAATGTTGAAGCTTGCACGTATCATAGTTTTTTTCGATACAAGGGCGATGCTTGGACTCCTGAGGCGAATGGGTGAGAAATTTATTCCAGCGGTTATTATTTGGGATGAAGCATGTACTGTTTCAGAAGATGTATTAAAAATGTTTCTTGATTGGTTATTGCATAATAATAGATAATTTATTGTGCGGCGATCATGTCATGGTCAACCACCACCATTTGTTGGTAGAAGTCCACATAATTGGTTTAAAAGGATTTGTTGATTATTACGAAGAAATTGATACTGACTATAGAGCACTCGATGAGCAGTTACGTGAGTTTAAAAAACTAATTAGATTACAACCCGATAGAATTCAATGGAAGTAGCGCGTGAAATAATTTCTGAAACACCTTTGAATGATTTTTGGGAAACATGGAAACCAAATGATTTTGTAGTAGCAAGTAGAAAGATAGTCAGAGACGCACTTCAGAAAAAGTTGTTTGAGCTACACAAGAAAAAATTCCCAACGTTTCCAGTACCGTTGTGTTATAGACCATTGGATACACGAAAGCAGAATATTGAAGTTGAAATTCCAGGCCAGACGGAGAAACAGATTCTAGTGTTAAATGATATTGTGCTAGTTGATATCAATACTGTAGAAGATGCATTATCGCTGATAAATCACCATGGACGCTTGGTTATGTAACAACAATACACTCTGACCATCACGGATACAATTGTTTGGATAGTTGATAATAACATTGAATGGTCAAATTTAGGTCTATCTCGCAGTGTCCAGGAGTACGACGAATAAATCAACTACGAAGGATTGTTTTCGATGATGATTTTAATGCAAACGATGATAACACTGATATTAGCATCATTAATAAAAAACTCTCTGGTTACAAACAGCAGGACAAAAAAAAACAACGAGAATTTGATATTGATGCTGAAGTAATAATCGCATTAAAAGAACAACAGAATAATCACTGCGCCAGTTGCAATTGTATAATGCACTGGCAGTATTCGGATAAAGACCCTCGACAATTCACCGTAGACAGAAAAAATAACAGTCTTGGTCATGTCAGAAACAATGTGATGTTGACCTGTCTTGAGTGTAATAGACGTAACGGAGCTAGTTAAGACCAGGTGGCGGTAATTGAGTATCGTCCGGAATGACTTGTAGTTGTTCGCGTGTAAAACCACGCTGAGGTGCAGTTTAATCCAGTTTGTAGATTGGAGGTCTACCAGTTGATCGCGTTATGGTTGAAATTTTATGCGTAGTAACACTCCATATAGGATCAGTAGCTCTTCTTTTACCAGCCTTCAAGCTCTCCTGGTTCGTATAAATATCTCACAGTAACATCACCGAGAAGTGGCTGAGTGCTAACCCGCTGTGGTTGTTCGGGAATATATTCTTTTTTTTTTGCAATATTGGTTTCATATTAATATTCGAGTAATCTCGTTATTTAACGCTGCAACTACACTCGGTAACCTTTGGACCCATTCACGAGATCGTTTTTCTTGGATGAATTCTTTTGCATATTGATATCCAAATAACCGTTCTGCAAGAGTTCGATTAAATCGGTCTACAATTGCCTGATCACGATGTAACGCAGTATGTCCCCGTCGTATTGTAACATTATGAGTTTTCATTGTTGATAGAACAGCACCTTGAAACTCTTTGCCAGGATCAACTTGTAATAGATTTGGCCATCAGGACCTCGTCGATAAATCCTTTCAAATGCAGAAGCGACTTCAGAAGCTGACTTTGTTTTCAATGGTTCTGCTTGTTTAAATCGACTCGCAATATCAACTACAGTTAGCGCGTATTGTAACCATGGTCATGTGTAAAAAAAAATAAATCAGCCTGATGAACTTCATTGGGTACGGTAACATCCAAATCAGAAAAATTAATTTGTTTAGGGCGGTGGTAGATAAATTTGCCATATAGCTTGTTTGGGATAACCAATCTTTTGCAGTGGATTTTTTCACTTTGCAGCGTTAGCGAGTTTGCTAATTGCTGCTTTACCCCTCCAGTATCCTTTCTGAGAATAATAAATAGATTCCATACTATAAAAAACACTGTGTTTTCAATTACCAGCACCTAACACTAATTTGCCTTTCATAGCTGATTTGACCAACCATGAAGCCAATTTTTCTTTGAAGGATTTATCGGGAATAGCATTTAACGCATGAATTAATTTTACATCCGCGATATGTCTTTGTTGCAAATTATTGCTTTTATATGCAACATCATGAGCATGACATGCCTTATCAATAGCATTTATCGGATACTCACCAGGCCGGGCTGATTTTGATCATCAAGTCTGATATCTAATCTCGTTCCGGGACCACAGTAGCTATATCCTGGAAGGTGTTTTCTCCGGGGTATTTTGCCCATGGGGTTCCGGGGAGTTTTCCAAGTTTTGCGGCAATATCACCTCCGAGTTGCTTTTTTTTAAAAATCTAAATTTTTTTGTACCACATGTTACACACTTACCAGTAAGCGCTAGTCTATTGTTTTTAGTTGTAATGGTTGTCTGATCGGTTGTATCAGTACGCTGTTTACACTTAACACAATATAGATCCATAATTTATATATAGCGTTTATTAATATAATTGATTTTTCAGCGACTAAAAGAAGAGAACCGGTAAAACACCACGCAGCGCTTCCGAATTCTGTCCGTGCCATTATAATCGGACCGGACCATCTGGATCAGGCAAAACACAATTGCTGCTTAATTTGATAATGCGATTTATGAAGTGGGATAAATTATATTTAGTTGCCCCATCCGTAGATGATCAACGGTGCTATGAAGTGCTAAAAGATTATAATGAAAATGCATCAAAATTAAAGGTGAAAGTGTAATTGATTTTATTACTGATATTGATGATGCACCATGCAGTAGAAGATCTCGATGGAGACATAAACAATCTTGTAGTGTACGATGATGTAATGTTAGATAATCAAAAGAACCCTGCTAGAGTATTTTCCCGAGGTAGGCATAAAAACACTGACGTGATATATGTCACTCAACGATATACTCAAATTCCAAAAGTGATTCGCGATAACTGTAATATTCTTGCTGTATTCAATGCGTTGATACACATACGCTACGAAATATTTGGCAGACATGGTGTTCCGATATGGACTTCAATGGATTTAAAAATTACTTTAGGTCATGCTCATCTGTCCCATATGGTGGATTTATAACAATAAATTTACACGACCCTCGGTCACGATATCGTATTGGACTTGATCAAATATTTGGTTAAATAATTTGTATTAATCAGCAGCAGGGAGGGTGAAATGACAACATATTTGCGACGTAGATGGCAGCAATTTGAGGGTGGTTATGACAATGTATTTGCGACAAAATCGCTAAGGCTCCATTTGTAAAATGGGGTCTTTAAGTTTTTTTGGTTAAAATATGAGATTTCGTAGGAAGGGCTCCATTTGGCATTCTGAGGCTTTAATCGATTTTGTCGCAAAAATTTGTAGGGTTCACCTCCCTGCTGCTTATAACCGCAACGCAATTTAATTCACTCCGTGCATGTAGTTATATTTTTAGCTAATAATTACGAAAAAATACCCTGCTATCGTCGTTGAATTGAACAATATTTGTTACAAAGATGTTGGAGCTGTCATTGTTAGGTGTCGATAATATTAATCCGGATCCAGCAAACAAGTAGCAGAAACTGAATACACAACTATATCAATAACAACATATACGGTCTACGATATTTTTTTACTTTCAATGTGTATTCGTCGATGGTATTTTTTAGTTTGGTCAGGCATTCACATGCTTGATTATATCTGTGACGTTGAACGTCGATAGATGACGTAGTTATCTGATCCATTATACTATACGTTAAGTTAATTGAGCTACAAATTCCAAACACCACCAGTAAGCTTGAGGTAAATTTCTACTCGATGATGCCTGCGTAAATATTCCTTCAGAAATCTGTATCTAACAACACAGATATAGGTTTAAATGAAATCTTCCCAGCGATGGATTTGTAGTTGGATATTCTAAAATCTGTAACGCTAATAACGACACTTATATATACCAGAAAATTGTCTGCGGTAGTGTTTTTAAATGGTATTATTTTCTGGATCAACATTCCAACCCCAGATTAACGGTAAGTTCACAATAGTTCTTATTCTGTTTGTGAGGAATTTTAATCAGACTAGTGTTTTTAACAATATCTGGAATTCCGCTATTAATATCATTCAATTTTGTGTTAATAAGTTAGCGAGTGTAATACAACATTAGAGGGATTTCGCGAAAAATTCCATTTTGAGTGGGTTTATTTGCTGCAAAACTCAAAAAATGTGTTCACGTGAGACATAAATTCATTTTTGAGCGCTGTGATTTCCTATTTATTGAACATCTTTATCATCGACTATGTTTTATTAACCGCATCAAACTCAATTCTGGTGTCTGAGATTTTAATACTATTTTATTCAGTTGAAAATCACGCATTATAGCACCGGTGGCTAATAGTACGTAGATTCTGGATCGTCGATACGACGTATTTTTTTGTACTACAGCACTATCTGAAGTTTGATAATCCAAGATTGTGAATTTATTTTTATTCATAAGAACGTCTCACAAATACATCCCTGTCTTTCTGTCGTAATCGGTAACTGACGACCGGAATCTTGTATGTACCCTGATCATATATGTAACTATATTATCAGTAACTGCAGTAGGAATTCCGTACAAGTACGTCTGGTAGTTGTAATACTCGTCTTTAATCGTCCTTTTTGTCCTTGAAAAACATCCACTTCAGTTGGTCCAACACTTGTAATATTTAATAAGCATCAATCCACTTCGAGCTGATCGTGGGTTGCATATTTAGAAGATAAATCTCCTGCTGCTGAGTTTTACACCACAAGCAGATCTTCCATAAATATCTACCTGATAGTTACTGATGTCTTTTAAATGTGAAAAGCATGGTATATTCATGCACGACTTTATGGATGGTTTTGTTGACCTTGAGATAGCAATCAAGACATAAGTACTTCTCGACCACCTGTTGGTGGATCAGTTAAGTTTGTGGTGGTAGCGTTGAAATACCAGATTGTTGCAGTATTAATTATCTGACATAATGAAAGAAATTCTTTTGGTGGTGCATCGATACGAATCAAAATAGATAAGGCCACTGTCAATGCATAAGCTACCCAATGTAACCTGGTCCAGAATTTCGATCCAGATTTATGATAACCCTTCACCATCATTGGTATTCGGTTGTTTTGGTAATTGATCACGCATAAAAACACCTCTAAAATTGTTTTTATTTTTAATTTTTTAGCAGCTTCCTATAATCAAAATTGACATAGGCAGATCAGTAAACTTCCCCGGAAGTCTAGACCTGGTCCGTACCATGGGAAGGCGGGGTCAATGGTAATCTGAGACCTCTTCCTTTTTGTATCTACCCTCCTTACAAGCCTTTTTAATACTTAGACCACCCGCCGCACTAACAGCCGCCTTACGCAGCGGCTTTTTGCAACAGCTGTGCGGGCCTGGCTGCGGCTATTAAAATGCTGGTATAGCTGCGAGAAGGGGAAATATACCACCCGTTTTAAAAGTATCCTTAATAGCGCCTGCAGAAAGATCAAGTCTCACACCTTTATTTGATTTTTTTTGCTTCATTAAAATTTTTAAATTGACGATCGGTCAATGATAATTTTATTTTGAACCGCTCATAGTTCATTTTTTAACATATTGTTATTCCACAATTATATTTTATGCTGATTGCAGTCTTTTGACCTGACCCAGGAGTCATGGTAACATCAGCGTGATTAATATGGCATTTATAATATTCATAAACAATCTATTACATATTTTCTATCTGGGGCCATCACCGACTTTCATTCGTACACCATCACCTTCTATGGACAATTGATTTATCGCTAAGAATAATCGCAATTTGTCTCTGTAATTATCAATAGCTCCTCTATAACACAGCTCGGAAATGTATGATCGAACTACCGATGTCTGGCCAAATCTAAATTTTCGAGTGAAAATAATAAATCGGATACAGTGTGTAAAATCTAGTTGAGTGATATTTCAACCATATCAACAGTTTGATCACGGCCCTAAAAGCCATAAGAAACGAGGATATGCACGTGCTACATAGTATGATCAAAATTCAGTAATTAACCACGATGGTTCTTGATGTCCATTTATCCTTAACAAACCTCAGAAACATCAAGATTGTCAAATATCATAATACACCGTTTTGATCATTTACTCGTTCAGTAATTTCTAATGCCAATAAATTGTGTCGCGGTCAGAAATACCCTTCCAGAGAGGCTAATCTCCATGTTAAATAATCCATTAATATTATCTGGATAGCACTTGGTCAATTGGTCAACCAAGATAGCAGTGATTTACCGCCGCTTCATAAAAGATAATAATCGTTCATTCTTCAGATATGGAAGGAGGTCTTCACTGACATCCACAGTGAAGTTGTGTATAAATTACAATCCCAGCAGCACCAAGAAGTCTCTATATGCATCAGCGTCTGTATGCCTTTCCGTAAACTATTACAACTGTATGTTTGGCTCCGAAAATGACTTTTCTGACTTCTCACTGAAAATCCAAAGATATGTGAGAGTGGAATTGCACACGAAAAACACTCTTCTATTTCCTTTTAACAGTCGCTCGACGTACTCTAAATCCTAAGTGAAATCTGGATCTATATTAATGATCATACTTGTACATCTGCATCAGCATTTCTAGCAAAATTTCTTGGTCGTCCTATTCATATTGTTGATATTCTGGAGAATTAGAAGTATCTTTTGCAAACATCATTGGGGGCCAGCTGATCTTGACTAATCATCACTATATCTTGCAAGACCAAGTATAGGTTGTAGCTACGTCAACTTCTTTCTGAATTGATTCAATATTTTTTCCATCAATCATGTACGTAGCACTATCAAACAACGCCATATACCATTATTAACAAAACCAATACTTACATAGCGTCTGTTCAGTATTTATCAGTTTTTAATATTTCACCTTCGACTTCAATAAATGCTTCTGAGGGTAGAAATACTACTTGTATCATGAACCTGAAGTTCAATTCTTCCCTCGTTGATTTGGAATTCGTGCTTCATAAGAATAATACTGATAGTCATGTACAGACCCATCTTTGAGAACTGGTTTCATCTATGTCCAAACGCGGTGTCACTTATACGCTGAACATCTTTATTATTATCATATTCGTCTACACGAAAACCTCTTCGGGAAGTGATACCATTCCTGCTTTCAGACTATGGTATATTTTTATCTTTTTTCCGACCATTGGGGGGGGGGGA
Organism: Potamilus streckersoni; assembly: GCA_016746295.1. Classification (NCBI taxonomy): domain Eukaryota; kingdom Metazoa; phylum Mollusca; class Bivalvia; order Unionida; family Unionidae; genus Potamilus; species Potamilus streckersoni. Next base: position 10,705 of record JAEAOA010001366.1, read on the forward strand.
TATCAGCCAACTCCGCTAGTTTCTGAGTAGCCGCTGATTTATTATTTTACTTAACACTTGCGGCATCATTTCATACAAGGTATTTTCAACGGTTGAGATAGAGCTGGGTGGCTGTTTGTGGTCTGCGTATTAATCGTGCTAGTCTATCGTTGACACTTGTTTGATGCGTTTGCTAGCAACTCTCTAGCAGCGCCTATACTTTTCTCTTTTTACCAAACATCAATAGCTTTCAGTCCTAAGCTGCTTTGCAATAGCATGCGTTTGGGCAACCTTCTAAAAAAAAAACCCTTAAACAATGTCCACCCTAACCCATTTCCATAAAATATGCCCTGAAAAAACCGGTATTCAGAGTTTAATTACCCTAACCCTAGTTGGTCTATTACGTTGAGTACTCTGCACTTAGCATTTATTAAATAGTCCATTCTATTTAATTACAGTGACGTATTCACGATAATCACATCGGGGATTTCCTCAATGAGAGACGATACATATCAAATTCCTTATAACCGCCTGTAAATCATCGTTTACATATTCACTGTTTCATTGAATGATTGTTCTTTCTGGGGAATTATTTTCCATTCGTTTTCCTCCGAGAGGATTTCTAGCGTTCAACATCAGCTAGGACGGTTTGTTTGTTAGGACACTGAGTAACAAGACCACTTCTTGTCTGGTAAGACCATTCCGAAAGAGGTATTCCACGACCTTCCTCACGTTTTATTTGGGCTGTTGTGATTTTGGAGATTTGACAATAATTTTGGTTGTCGTGGAGAACGTAATATTTCTTGGTATTGATGGGCGTGAGATTGGTGTTGTTGTTGTTGTTTTATCAATTGCTGTTTTGTTCTGGCGATAACTGTATAAAGGATATAGATTTATCTCTTTCATTAATATAATTAATATATTTTGAATCACTGTTTCGACTTGATCAGTAATCACTAGTATATGCGAAATATCCATTTGTACCAACAATTCAACGACCAATAATGAGTCTTTTACATGAAGGGTTTTAAAAATTGTTTTGTCGATTATCATAACGTGCTCAACCGCATTTTTAGCTAATTAGACTTACATTTTTAGCCATTTTGATTTCATTAATGGCAACATCGGTGAATTTGTCAAATGCGATTAATTTTACCCCGTGCTGGTTTTGATTCTTCTTGTTTTAAGTTTCTTCAGATGGTGTAAACGCAGATGCTATTTTTGAGTTGCTTCAGCTGTTTTCTCTAAAATAGGTTGAATATCTTTAGTGGGACTCATTATCGGTCTAAATAATTCCTTTGTATCTCATCTGCAAATTCATCGTGAGTTTCTGACGTTCTTGTAACTGTTTTTTTAACATATCACGAACTGGAAAATATTTTTTATTGCCTTTTTAAACGCCGCGAGTTATTTGTGGCCATGTGCGCTTCTCCAATATTCATTATATTATTAATTATTTTAATTATATATATATATATATATATATATATATAATATATATATAAATATAGATTATCTAATATATATATATATATATAAATATATATAGATATTATTGAGAGAATATATAATATATATATATATATTAATATATATATATATAGAAAGATATATAATATATATATATTTATATATATATATATATATATATTATATAGATAAATATATATATAAATAGATATATTTGTCTGATTTGTCATAAATAATCAGGAGCTCCAAGCGAGTAACCTTCATAGGAATCCCCTCAAAAGCAAGTGTTCCCCCTTTGACAGAGTCCAACATAACACATAGATTTTTCCATGACTGACTATGCGGCCCTCTATAATTCTGTATCTATTAGGCGATGTTTTTGGGGGGGGGGTCTTCTATGGGGCGGAAGCGCAAGCTGGCGACGATTATTTTAGTGGTAGGGGGTTTATTTTTTCATAGACATATCTCCCGGAATTTCTAATTGACGAAAGGCGAAACATTAGAAAATTCAGCAACAGCTGAGGCATTTGCGATTTCGATAAAACACCCCTATATCACCCCACGTTCAAAGTGGTACCTATGTGGCTACACACAGTGGTGATTTTATTGAAACCCGGAGGCGCACTGAGGCGCGCCCCTGCCCCCATATTTATATAACAAAGGATCGGCATCCACCCCGGGACCTTAATCCAATTTCGCGAAATCTGGAAGCGAACCACACGAAGTTAGATCAGAGTCCCACGATCTTTTCCACAAGCACTACGGCCCCCCCCGCGATGTGAATAAGATTTTAATTATTACATATGCTTTTCTAGTGCAATAGCATAGTCTCTGGTAACAAAATCTAATTTTAGTAAGACAAGTAACCATTTTTTGTGTAAACCAAACTATATTTAGTTATATAGTTTAAAGATAATAACGATTTAAAAATTAGAAACAGAAAAATGGGAAATAACCCACTAGTACACAAACAAAAACAGACAGACCAGGGCAATCGATTAACGCATTTGTCATTGTTTGAATAGCTTAGATCTGTATACACGAGCGAGAGAGAGTGTAATTTCTTCTTTATTGTACTTTTATGATTATTAAAATGTTGGGCTGTTATCAGTCTTCTGAACGGTATTGAAAACAACACAGAATTTTTTTGTTACGGTAAACACAGGAATGTGTTTGTTACGGGGAAACCTGGATTGCTTTTGTTTAGGTAAACACGGAACTCGTTGTGAGTCACTTTGTTAGTAACTGTTATGTTATTAAAACCCCCATAAGTACGATATATATAATATTTCTATATATAAATATATAGATATAGATATATAAATTATATATATGATCTATATATATATATATATAGATATATATATTATATATATATAATAAATATAGATATTTATTAAGTTTATAGTGGAATTAACCACTACAATTACAAAAAAAGATTCAAATTAACACAAACAACTTGGGCGTCTGTATATACAGACATTTTAGTAATTGTGGTTTCTAAACGAGAGACGAACTGACAGACAGAGAGACGAACAGACAGCATATAGACAAACAGATAAGAGACAGACAAACAACAGAGATAAACAGATATACCAAGACCAAACAACAGAGAGAAAAACAGATAACAGACAACATGAGATAAAGAGTTCATCCCTAATATCAGTATACCTCATTGAGATGAAAAATAATTACTGTAGATAGTAAAATGTGACCTAGTTCAATGAGGGACGTAAGCTACTCTGTGATAAGATTATTTTTCGACAGGAGTTTATTATCTCAACCATCTGGCTAGTTAAGTCAATTTAAATATTTACATATGAATATTTTATTTTAACTTTATAAATATATATTATAAATAAGAAAAATGAACAGTAGAAAACATTATGAAAGTATTTCTGCTATTAAAAAATTAAAACATGAAAGAAGTCAGCATATCTGATCATCTGACCCCTGAATTATCAATGTATGACTTTGAATCTTTAAGCAGAAAAAATTTTCTAAATAAATTCACATTACCATCAGTTATCGCTTAATAAATTCCATTTATAAATTCTATGTTTAGAATCTTTGAGCTGTCGTGGATGAAAAACACATACAAATTATTCGTAACCTTCTTGCGCGTTTCAATGAGAATAGCAAATTGCTCTGTCTAACGAATATGAAATTAAAAAACGGACAACAGTCGTGTGATCAACTGAAAAAAGATTATTTATTTGATTCTACGATAATTGACTTAAAACGGAGATAGAAAAGTGAGTCCCTGATAAAGTCAGGACCCTGGCAGGATTGATAAAATAGAACTTTAAAATATAAAATGATATGAGTAAAGAGTACACAGTTTAGATGTATGCAAATAAATTCGTTGGTCTTATTTTATTGAATATGCAGACGTGCATATATGGTCAGCCACAACGTTTTACTGAAGGTATGCAAATACCAAAATATCTGGCAGCTGCATATTAGATTTAAATAACTATTTTTTCATCAGTATCTGTGTTGGTAGAAATGACCGTCTTAGTAGTCTTAGGAGAAATACCAGTATTTCCTACCTTAACAATTCTGACTTTGCGTAATTGATTCTAGGTTATCTACAGAATTATTTTGGTGTTTTCCATCTTTATGATTAAAAACAAATCCATCTTTAACTAGGCCAAAAAAAGCATTCAAATAGGAACTTGTGCGATAGATATCTTTTATTTCTATTAATACCAAATGTAAAAAATAACCAGGCATTATTAAGACTACCGACTGGTGTTTTTAATCTACAGTTTCTAATAACACCATCTCTGGACGCTTCGTAATTGGTATATATTGGATGTCTCACGAATTCTTTTGCTCCATTTATATAATATTTATGTGTTTAAATCATTTTTTTTAAATCTAGTCAGATAATCCGTTTCTGTTTTTATAGAGGGTTTACCCTGTCGATGTATCTTTTTCTTGTCATAATAACGCTTTAGACTCTCTGAATGTTTTCCTCCGCAATTTTTACATAAATGTGGTTACCCCTCACACCAATTTTACTACTGAAATACATGGTTTTGGTCCTGTACTTCCATTTCTGATACTTTGCATATGGTAACTACAATAATTGTTTTTTTTTTTACGCATGGTTTATCACAACAAGAAATATGTCCAATTTTCAACCAAATACACTTATTTTCTATTTGAATCATTATATATATACTAAATTTTAATTGAATATTTGTCTTAATTATAATGATGAAGAGAATTATCAATAAGTGAACCATCTACTACTAGATTTGACTTGACAGACTATCAGACATAATTTAGTGTTTCGATGCAAGATTTAGCTTTAATGAATGTAGATATAACCAAACGTATCCGTGAAGCAAAAAAGATTTCGAGAAGATGGTGCTGCTCATGTGTGGTCACTTTAGGGTTGGAAGCATTAATAATATGATGAATGACAAACGAGCAAAGGTACTTATTAACTACCTTGATAATCAAAGATATTTTATTTTAATAAATTTTATTGTAGAGACAGACGAAGATATTGGGGTAATCATGACAAAAGAGATCCTATTCATACACAGTTGGGAAATAATAATACGCTTTATTAAATAACAAATCAAAACCCGGAATATTGACTGGTATTGATAGACCGTATTTTGAGCGAGGGTATCCGTTACTGCTCTTGTCTATGGATTGTATTTACTAAATGATAAACCTAATATTGAAAATCTCAAACCGATGAGACTGTCAGAGTCAAGATAAACTGCGTGGCTGAACGCATTACTGAACATTTTACAAATGCGAGGCGTGGTAATGGCTTAACAGATTTAAGACGTAATAAAAAATATGTGAAATGGCGGAGACTGTTAAAGATTTTGGTGCATCTATTAAGATGTTGCTAAGCTAGAAAAGTCATTAAGATTTCCAATAACAGTAAAAACACTAACAGGAGAGATATTGTACAAACCAAAATACATAAAAAATGGAAGCCTATAACGACATTGATCATAATGCACATGCTTGGTCTTATGTAGTAACTATATTTCCACGAGATAGAATGATTAAATTTTATAGGGGTCATGTATTTGATTTATTAAAAATATCAGTAAAAATGACCTGTATCTATTTGGTTATTTCAGAGTTCGGAAAATGATCATTATGATCAATTTGTACGACCCATGGTGATATTTATCGTACAGAATTTCTCCACGAGAAATGAAAAACCTTGCCTAAAATATACTAATGACGATAACAAAATTAGACAACTACTGATAATTGTTTATACCGTACCATCGGTCGCAGCCCATTTCGCTCAGGAAAAAATTCATGGAAGCCGACAAGATCAGAGTTTATTGAGGATATAAAAAACAGCTGCATAGAATATGGACACGGTGGATTATGGAACACGAAATACGATTATAAATGATGTTATCTCAGTCGATATGACTGCATGTTACCCTGGGAGTTTTCTGGGATTTGGAGAGTGTTCTAAATACTATGACAGATTCGGACACCCCACACATAGCATGGCTAGAGTTTCAATAAATGGACCCTTACCAGATTTTGACTTAACAGGATTTGCTAATGTAGAATCATTCGAGTTCGCAAAAGATCTACATCCTATTACTTATATTTGGTTTGGTAAACACCTTCAGAAAAATGTTGGGCTCCAATAGTATTATTAAGATATATGCTTGATGTTGGAAAATTAATATCACTGAGGTAAATGAAGCGATTATATCCTATAGTCCACAAAAACAAGTTTGGTTACCAGAACCTGATAGATTTAGTATAGAAGACGCCAGAAAAGATTTCCTGATCTTGCCGAAGATGATATTATTAAAATTACCTAATATATACGTAAATGTAGAGATGAATACGATGAGAAGTGTGCTAAAGATCTTGGTAGAAAGATAATCGGTAAATTTACTCAAGGTAGTTCATACGGTCATAAACGACATTGTACAAGATTGATTATGGACGATACTGAGTTAGATTTTATAATCAATGATAGCAACAGAGAAAAACTCATTATACGCAGAAGTAATGCTTATTTATCGATGGATCCCAATTTAGGTACCATTGTTAGCTATATTGAGGGAGACTCACCGCAGTTTACTCATTTAAGATCTTCAATGCTAGCTTATGTTTCTATAAATCTACTGTCAATGATAAATATATTTCCTCGTTATGTTGTTAGAGTCGCTACGGATTCATTTATATAAACAAAAAAATATAAGGATTTATTAAATCCGTTACTTGGTAACGGTGAGGAGTGGGGGGCATAGAGAATAAAGCAAGAAAATATACTAAGTTATTGTGAATCTGCTGATATTGAAATTGCGGAAATATATTACAGAAATAATAATCAAATATTAGAATCATCTGCACCATCTGTGTACGATCCTGTGGCTAGACATAAGACCGTTTATCTTAATGGATGTGGAGGGTCAGGTAAAACAACTCGTGTGATTAAATTATTTATGAACAATAATTCAGATATGATCGTTCTGACACCTACACATAAACTCCCCAGAGAAATAAAGGAACGAGGGGTAAAAGCAAGCACATATCATAGTTTCTTTAGATTTTGTGGAGACACATGGACCCCTGAACGGATGGGTGAAAAATATATACCTAAATATATTATTTGGGACGAGATATGTACGGTGTCGTTAGAAACACTAAAAACATTTCTCGAATGGTTATTAACAAAAAATACTGCTGTGATTATGTGTGGCGATCATGGTCAACCACCGCCCTTTGTTGGACAGTCTCCACATAAATGGTTAAAGAATAATGTGGATTATTATGAAGAGATACATAATGGTCATAGAGCAATTGACGAACCATTGAAAGAGTTAAAAGATTAATCAGACTACAACCAGATAAAATACAATGTGAAATAATGCGTGAAGTAATTCCAGAGACAACTTTGAATGATATTTTGACTTTATGGAAACCCACTGATTTGATAGTCGCAAGTAGAAAGATAGTTCGTGATGAATTACAGAAGAAATTATTTATGTTACATAAAGAAAAATTTTCAAATCTACCCGTACCATTATGTTATCGCCCAGCAGATACTCGACGACAGAATATTGATGTTGAAATTCCTGGTGAAAGTGTCCGAATACAAAATCTGGTATTGAATGATATTGTTTTGATAGATATAAATTCTGTCGAGAGCGCATTGAGTATGGATAAATCACCGTGGATCTTAGGATACGCTATAACTATTCACTCGTCACAGGGATTAACTATTTCTGATACAAATATATGGATTCTAGATGATCGGATCGAGTGGTCAAACTTAGTTTATCTTGCAGTATCTCGCGTCAGACGAATAACTCAACTACATAGGATTATTATAGATCACGTGATAACTGAAGAAATAACTAATTACGATGCTGTAATAAAGAAAAAATTAGCGTCTTATAAACAAAGTGACAAAAAGAATAAGCGTGACTTTGATATTGATACTGAATTTATTACAAAACTAAAACAATCACAGAATAATCACTGTGCAAGTTGTAACGCAATGATGTTATGGCAATACTCGAATAATAATCGACGACAATTTACCGTAGATAGAATTAATAGTGATCTAGGTCATACACGTGCTAATGTGATGTTGACCTGTCTTGAATGTAATCGACGTCGGGGTGCTGGACGTCCTGGTTCTAGTTTACATAAGTGAACGCGGTGGTAATTGTGTATCTGCAGGAATTACTTGCAGTTGTTCACGCACAAATCCACGTTGAGGTGCAGTAGAATCTAGTCTGTATATGGCAGGTCTTCCAGTGGATCTAACCACACTAGAAATTGTATGTGCGGTCACACTCCAAATAGGGTCAGTAGCTCGTCTTTTGCCACCCTCCCATCCCCTGGTTCGTATAAATATCTCACGATCACATTACCTAATACTGGTTGTTGACTTCGTTGTCCGTATTCATTGCTACGTGGTATATTTTTTTTTGTTATTGCATTGGAAGGTTTCATGGAAGTTGCACGAGTAAGTTCATTATTTAATGCAGATATCACACTTGGTAACCTTGCAACCCATTCACGAGATCTCTCACCGGATTTAGTAGATATTTCCTTCGCGTATTGATATCCAAATAACCGCTCAGCAAGTGTTCGATTAAATCGTTCAACAATTGCTTGATCACGATGAATTTCAGTATGTCCTCGTCTAATTTTAACGCTATGTTTTTCATCAAAAGTGATACTGCACCAAGAAATTCTTTGCCAGGATCAACTTGTAATAATTGTGGCCATCGTAGACTACTACGTTGATAAATTCGCTCAACGCTGATTGCAACTTCAGAGGCTGTCTTTGTTTGATAATGGTTCCGCTTCTTTAGTCTACTCGCAACATCAACAACAGTCACAATGCGGATTTGTACGGTGCGTAACTTTCGTCCTACGTTTTTAATAGTATCGTGTGCAAAAACAAAATATCTGCTTGATGAACGTCGTTAGGAACACTGACATCAAAATGTGCATATTGGATTTTTTTTTGGTGGTGTAGATAAGTGTGCCATATTGCCTGTCGTGCTAACCAATTTGCAGCAACATCACGCGAACTTTAGCTGCTTTAGTAAGTTTAGTGATAGCTGCCTTTACCTCTCCAATACACTCTAGGGCTATAATAAATAATTCCATTATAATAATTATATAATTAATTACCAGGCTCCTAGCATTATTTTACTTTTCATCGCTGATTTTACCTAGAAAACTAGCGAGTTTTTCTCTGACAGATTTATTAGTATAGATTTAATGCATGAATCAATTTCACATCTGCAAGATTGCCGCTGCTGCAAATCTTTACTTTGCTATGCAACGTCATGAATATGACATGCGTGATCAATTTTATTACGGATACTCCCCTGGTCTTGGTTGATCTTGATCATCAAGTCGGATATCAAGTCTAGTTCCAGGACCACAATAATTATATCCAGGGAAGGTGTTTTCTCACCAGGATACCTAGACCATGGTAATCCAGGTAATTTTCCTAATGATGCAGCAATATCTCCACCTGTCTTTGAAGTCCCTGAGATAAATTTATATTTTTTTCGTGCCATATTTTTTACATTTTACCTGTTAATGCACGTCGTTTATTTTTGTGTTGTTATTGTTGTCAATCCAATGGTGGGTTTAGATGATATACATCGAAAACAATATAGACTCATGGTTATTAATAATATGGATTCAATAATTGTTTTTTCGGCGACACGAAAAACAAGAACCAGTAAAACACCATCCAGCATTACCAAATTCGATAAGGATGATTATAATAGGTCCATCTGGATCAGGTAAAACTCAATTATTGTTAAATTTGATTATGAGATGGATAGATGGACCAAACTATATTTATTTTATATATTATTGACTTTATCCATGGATATAGAATGAAGCCCCGTCCTGTGGAGACTTAATGGATTCATTAATAAGCTCGTAGTGTATGATGATTTGATGTTGACAAACAATCTAATCCAGCTAGAAAATTTTCTCGTGGTAAGACATAAAAATACTGTCGTGATTTATGTTACTCAGAGATCACCAGATACCAAGTTGACAGAGATAACTGTATTATTTTGGTTGTATTTCAATGGAATAGAATAATTATTACTCTACAGAATATTTTCTATACTTGTGTTCATGGGATATGGCTATGATAAAATTGTATACTATGACCGATTCTTTTCTATAGCCAAGCTGTCCGTTTGGATTTATAACAAAAAGTCTACATGATCCAAGATCAAATATCGTTTGGTCGAGATAAACTCTTTGGTTAATTTTTACTAATCAGACAAAAAATATTCTGGTCTGATTAAAAGCTTTGGATATCTCCCTTGACCACAATTTAGATACCCCCTGACAAAGAACAGCAGGAGGGTGAAGTACATTCATCTAAGTCATGTGGTAAAAAATAGCATATGACAGAGCCAACCCTATGTGGTTTTATTAACCATACGGTTGAATTTTTGTTTCTGTCGGGTAGGAACGCGGTTTGTTTCGTTTATGATTCGAGCCAAACTTTGAGGATCACCCGCCGTATGCTCTCCAAAAATCTGGAAAAATAGAGAATTCGCTGAATAGGTTCGGTTGGAAGTTTGAAATGATCAAAGAAATATTGTTTCACACGATGAAATATAACGCATACGAGGTAGTTCATACATCGACCTGCCACCAAAAATAAAAAGTAAAAGATGTTGTATAAACATCAAAACCGTAGATAACAAAAGTTTCCAATGGGCTGTTCTTTCCGCACTATTTCAGCAGAAAAACAACGCTGATCGCGTTGAAAAATATATCAGTCACTGTCTAGATTAAATTTAAAAGATATTAACTTTCCTGTGGCAGAAAATCAAATACCCAAATTTGAAAGCAAAAATAATGTTTCAGTTAACGATTTCGGACTAGATGAAAAAGAGGATGTATACCGAGATATATTCAGAAAAAGCTTCACAATCGACTATACATTTACTGTACTACAAAATCATTACGTTTGGATTAAAAACTTTAACGGACTAGTTGGTAAACTGTACAATAATAATAGGAACTAAAAGCTCTTTTGTACCCGCTGCTTGCATGGCTGTACAAACAATGAAACATTACAAAAGCATTTGCAGTACTGTAGTGATGTGCAAAGAATAACAATGCCATCTAAAGAAGATAGTGTGTTACAGTTTGTCCATCATAATCACAACTAAAATTCCTTTTCGTTATTTACGCTGATTTTGAGGGTTTACTTCAACCTGTACTTGGCGTAGAAATAATCCTAATCAATCGCGTACAAGAAAGTTCAAAATCATGTCGTGTGGAAGTAGCGTACAATGGTAGTTTGTTGTACTGATTCGAGATTATCTAAACCGAATCAATTATATCGTGGTAAAAATCCAGCTGTTCTGGCTTCTCAGCAGTTGATTAACGAAGTTGATAATATTACTTATCGTTTAAAAAAGTAACGCCAATGTTAAAATAACACCCCAACAAGAATCCGATCACGAGCAAGCAGAATTTGTCATATTTGTGAAAAAGCTTTTGACGATGACAAAAAGTACATGACCATTGCCATTTGACTGGACAGTACCGTGGAGCGGCTCATAATCAGTGTAATTTAAAATTTCATGCTCCAGATTTTATTCCAGGTTATTCTTCACAATTTTCGAGGATATGATAGCATATTTAGTAGAAGCTTTTGGTGATCCTGATATAAAATCTCGTTAAAACTCGATAACATCATCAAATGCATCCCAAATAATTTGAAAAGTACATGTCAGTTACGCTAGGTAAATTGCGTTTTATTGACAGCCTGCAGTTTATGGCAGCCTCGTTAGATGAGCTAGTGAAAGGTTGTAGTAAATTTGATAACCTAAGAGACTGTTTTGGAGATAAATTTAATCTACTAGCTAAAAAAGGAGTTTTTCCATACGAATACCTCGACGACTGGAGTAAATTTGATGAAATATCTTTACCTGACAAAGACAAATTTTACTCACAACTTAAAAATGAAAATATAACTGATGATGAGTACAGGTATGCACAAGATATCTGGAAAGAGTTTGATTGTGAGACTTTTGGTGATTATCATGATTTATACCTGAAAACTGACGTGTTATTATTAGCAGATGTTTTTGAAAGTTTTCGTGAAGTGAGTTATAATAATTATGGACTAGATCCTTGCTGGTATTATTCTGCCCCTGGGTTGTCATAGGATGCTTTGCTAAAGTTTAGTAAGGTAAGGTTAGAATCACTGACTGATGTTGATATGTTCAATTTTATCGAAAAAGGTATCCGAGGTGGTATTAGCGTGATAACAAGAAAATATGCTGAAGCAAACAACAAATACCTGAAACAGTATAACCCTGACCTTCCTTCGAAGTATATAATTTATCTAGAGTGTAATAATCTTTACGGTGGTTCGATGGCAGAACCAATGCCTTTTAGCGGATTTCATTGGATCACGGTTGATCGATTTCTATCAGAGACAGAAAAAAAGATACCCGATGATGTTTCCTATTTCGTTGAAGTTGATCTTGATTATCCAAATTCGCTACACAAATTACATAATGATTACCCTTTCTGTGCGGAATCGATGGTAATAGATTATAGTTTGTTATCAAAAGAACAACAAGCGTTAGCATCACCAAGGCAACATTCCATGGTCAAGAAACTAGTACCAAATTTACTTGATAAGAAAAATTACGTTTTGCATTACAAAGTTTTAAAACAAGCAGTCGATGCTGGTCTTGTGTTGAGAAAAGTTCATCGTGTATTAAAATTTAATCAGTCGCCGTGGATGAGAGGTTATATTAACTCAAACACTTCAAAAAGGGCTGCAGCAAAAACAGAGTTTGAGAAAAACTTTTTTAAACTGATGAACAATTCCGTTTTTGGTAAGACGATGGAGAATATTAGGAAACGCGTAAATATTGAAATAATTAATGATGTAATCGCAGAAACAAACTTGTGTCAGACGATGATTTTGTGAGCATGAAAATATTTAATGAAAATCTTGTTGCGATACAAAGAAGAAAAGTAAATCTAAAACTAAACAAGCCGATCTATGGTGGAGCTGCCGTGTTAGATTTATCAAAGTGGCTGATGTACGATTTTCATTATAATTTTGTTAAAAATCAGTGGCCGGCTAGTAGATTTTTGTTTACTGATACTGATTCGCTCGTGTATGAAATCGAATGCGAGGACATCTATCAGGACATGTACAATAATCGACATCTGTTTGATCTTTCCGATTATCCAAGTGACAGTAAATTTCATGACGACACAAATAAAAAGGTTATTGGTAAGTTTAAAGATGAAATGAACTCGAGCGCTATCAAATATTTTATCGGATTACGCAGCAAAATTTATGCCGTATTGTTAGACAATAATAAAATAACGAAAAAAAGTAAAAGGTCTGCCTCGTAATTTTGTTAAAAAGTTTATGAAATTTGATGACTACAGGTATGCGCTTGATGGTGGTGTTAGTTTTATGAGAGCTATGGCAATTCGAACTAATCGTAAACTTGAAACAGATGTTATTATCAAACGTGGATTGTATAATTTTGATGACAAACGCTATTGTGAAAATGGGGTAGATACATTTGCCTTTGGGTATTGTTATGATGATAGATCTATACTCGACATTATCTTTTCCAACTGAAATTTTATCTAAACTTATAAAATAATGTTTGAAAATTTGATAATGACAAATAGCTACAATAGTAACATTAAATATTTAATGATGGACGGTAAACAATTGACAGTTGAATTTAATAATGAAACATCAGGTATATGTTTTAATGGAACACATGACAAGTTAAAACTTTCGCTCATCAGATCTGATAACAGCGAGTATTTCAATTATCTCGAACAATTGTATCAAAAGTTGCTAGCGGAATTTAAAAACTTTCATAGCCCCATTAGCCGACAAAAATATACTAAACTCACAATTGATCTCAATCGGACAAAAGGTATATTTTATCAACAAAAAATATCCTCTGAACAAACCAGAAATAAAAGATTTGTTTGAGTCCCGTCGCTGCGTGAGCGGTAAAGTAAAATTTAGTATCTATAATCGTGATAATGAAATATTTTTAATATCAACAGTTGAAACATTAATCATTGGTAACGAGATATAAAATAATATCATTTTCATTATAATGCTAATTTAATTTCCACCTTGTTAACTGAAACGTTCTAATAGGTGTGGGAGGGGTGGGTGGGCCAAAACCCTCATTTTCCTGTTTTGGAAACCCTCATTTAATTTATACTTGTTTGGAGGGTAAAAAAAAATGAAGTGAACCAAAACCCTCATTTCCTGATACTACTAAGATTTGTCAAAGATTTTCCATCTGTTGCAAAACCACTTCATAAACTCACAGAGAAACAAGTACAGTTTCGTTGGACCGAAGAGTGTCAAATCGCATTTGAACAATTAAAGACATCACTCACATCTGCGCCAATTTTATGTTATCCATCTACCAGACAACAGTTTATCCTTGATACAGATGCTAGCGGATGTGGCATCGGTGCTGTTTTGACTCAAGTTTATGAGGAAAGAGAGCGAGTAGTAGCATATTTTAGAAGAGTTCTCAGTAAAGCTGAAAGAAACTATTGTGTTACTCGTAGAGAATTGCTTGCAGTTATTGAATCTGTGAAACACTTTCATCATTATGTATATGGAGTTCCCTTCATTGTGAGAACTGATCATGGTGCTTTAACATGGCTGTTAAGATTTAAGAATATTGAGGGACAAATGGCTCGTTGGATTGAAATCCTCAATGCCTATGACTTCAAGATCCTTCACCGTCCTGGCAAGCAGCATCAAAATGCCGATAGTCTGTCAAGAAGACCATGTGAAATGTGTAATTATTGTGAACGACAAGAACTGAAAGATTCTTTTTTGTGATCCTAAAGAGGACCATCCAGAAACTGATAAATTTCCAGTCAGCTAAACACCAAAGAAAATAAACAGGAACTCTCAATTCTAAACGTGGTGCAGCCACATTCCAATCGTGAAAAACAGGAGACGCCTTGAGAAATATTTTGCTGTAATTGGCATGACAAAATATCCAAAGAAGAAGTTATAGCTGCTCAAGGTCAAAATGAGACTTTGTCAGTTTTGTATAATTGGAAAACTGTAAAAAAAAACGTCCTCTATGGCTTGAAATTTCAAATCTTTCACAAGTGAAAACATATTGGGCTCAGTGGGATCGGATCATACTAAAAGATGGAATTTTGTTTAGGATATGGTGGGAGGACATAACAAATAACATTAAGAATCAACTACTGGTACCAAAATGTTGGCAGCAGAAAGTTCTAAAAATGTTACACAAAGATATTACTGCTGATCATTTAGGAGTGTCCAAAACTGTAAACCGTGTACGTAATAGGTTTTATTGGGTTGGATATAAAGACGATGTTGAAAATTTCTGTAGAAACTGTCGAAAGTGTAGCTCGAATTCCACCCACGAAAAAGTCAAAGGGACCATTAAAACAATACAAGGTAGGTGCTCCTCTTGAGCGAGTAGCACTTGACATTCTTGGCCCTCTACCGGCAACTGAAAGTGGAAATCGATTTGTTTTGGTCATATCGGATTACTTCACCCGTTGGGCTGAAGCCTTCCCATTATCTAATATTGAAGCTAAAACTATTGCAGAAACATTTGTATATGAATTTGTTTGTCGCTTTGGAGTGCCTTATAAGTTACACACCGATCAAGGTCGACAATTCGAATCAACAGTCTTTCAAAACATTTGTAATCTCTTGGACATCCACAAGACAAGAACCACCACTTATCATCCTCAGAGTAACGGGTTAGTTGAACGCTTCAACAGAACTTTGACGTCTATGCTCACAAAATATGTATCTAAAAGTAAGGATGATTGGGATCAACATCTTCCTTTAGTCATGCTTGCTTATCGATCTTCATTTAATGATAGTACAGGAGTTTCTCCCTGCAAAATGATGTTTGGACGAGAGGTGTCACTGCCTGTTGATCTTTTATTTGGTCTATCCCCCGAACAATCTGAACAGAACCCACTCGATTATTCGTATAAACTGAGACTAAAGATGAACGAGATACATGATATTGCGCGCAAAAATATGAATAAAGCCGCCGACCGACAGAAACGTAATTATGAACACAACGTAGGATTCCAAGCCAAATACAGTCCTGGTGATAAGGTCTGGTATTTCAGTGGACGACGAAAACATGGACATGCATCAAAATTGCAAAATTATTGTGATGGCCAATGTACTGTTATTAAAAAATGCTCTGATTTGGTCTATAAAATAAAGCAACCTGGAAAGTCACAAGAACTCTATGTACAATATAATAAACTAAAGCCGTACAATGCTAACGACACTTAAATCATATGAAGATGTAGTTTTATTTTAAAATTAGCATGCAGTAGGACGTGGCTTAGTGCTGAACAATTTGAAAAATGCTGTTTTCGAATTAAAGTATTCCCAAATGATACCACACAGAGGAGAAAAGGTGTTGAAATAGGATTTAATTAACAAATATTATAACTTTTAGGTTACACAAACGAATTCTTGATTAGAGGCCCATATGTCATTTTGTTTCACAGATGTTTTGGTGCAAAGACTCACGCTGTCCAAAGAGATTTTCCACCGCAACCCAAAGAGAGAGGCACTGGCGGGATGCTCACGGGCCAGTGAAGAACTGTAGGGTGTGTGGAAAGTCCTTCCCAACCAATAGAACATATCTGTTGAAACAGCACCTCCAGAAATTTCATCCTGATGGTGGTAGATCATCAGTAATAGTCACCCCATACCACAAGGATGCCACGAAGGTGTGGAATGATACGGAAACTGTAAGGAGACTTCCGTATCCTTTCCCTAACACAAAATATATAATAGAGAAGAGCCATAGCAACCAGTCACGGGGAAGGCAATGTACATCATCGATTGCCTCTGACACCGCTCTGGAACCCTCCATACCTCAACCTATAGGAAATTCAACAGATCTCCCTGAATCTGGTCTGGTGCCAGTTTCTCATCCGGAGGAAACATCAGCACCACTTTCACCATCTCAGTTCGATGTACCGGATGTAGAGATCCCTCCGCAAACACCAGAACAGGAAAAGTTATTCCCACTACCCCCTAGGAGACCTGGACGCATGATGCCACTAAAAACTTGGACCACACCCATTCCGTTGGAACCGGTAGAACCCCTAGTAGGGCGTCTATACGAGAATTTACACAGCGACCCTCGTGTCTTCTTTGCAGGTGCTCCTTCTTCATATCGCACTGGTATTGCAGCAGATCTACTACGCCCAATGAGGGATCGAGCGTTAGTGTGTCCAAACAGAGAAGTTCGCCATGTTCCAGAGGGAGTGGCGATGATTAGGCGAACTGAAAGAGCTTATCTTCCTACTGGTGAAGTTTACGACTAAATACTTCATTCCTGGTGGACCCGACCTACAGGATCAGATTGGAGACTGGCACGATGATTGAGTCAGCACCCTCCAGACAAATTGTGGACACTGCAGTACAGAGTGACATAATTCAGTTTAGATTATAACAAACTTGGTACTCAAGTTCGTGGAAGAACTCATTTTTTTAGAGGGGGTATTGTGATAAATTATGGTGCTATATAATATAAGTATGTGGCTCATTTAAAAATAATTTTTACACGTCTTAACATGGAATACTAGATTTCAGTGATTCATATGTCTATATCAATTATCAACGAAATGGGATATATTTTAATACGTATATGAAGACATAAAGAACTTGTAGGGTTGCTAGGCGCAATAAATAACTGTAAAAATGTTTCAATATCACGTTTAGTGATTTTGGATTATTAATATATTGTTAATTTGGGTAATTGTGAATAGTACTTACTTCGTACGGGTTCGTCGCCCGTTGTCAATGTTGGTCCAAATAGGTCTTTTTGGTCGTAGTGTTTTGGTATCTTTTTAAATCCTCTCACACTATTTAGCGTAATATATTCGTTTTCTGATATACAGAGTTAAGTTCTGATGTGATTTTCTTCATATCAAATGTCCAAATATATAGTAATTTCACTGCCAAAGCAATTGTGTAAGTGCGAATCGAAATTTACCCGCCATCATAACTTTTGAACGTTTCGAATGTGTTGTTAAGTATCATTCGAACTACTCGTGTGTTTCCCTCACGCCTTTACGACCAAGGTTTTTCCCATCAATCTCTGCGTAAGACCAATGGGTCTCAAGGGTATAAATACCAGTCGTGTGCTGTGTTCTGGCAGACGCATTCTGACCGGCAGGGACGATATATATGTAATAGGAGCTAATACAACTGCGGTATGCTTTCAGCAGAGATTGCATTATAACAATATAAACAATTACATATGATATAATATTCCAAATAATATGAAATAAACCTACAATATAATTCTTCAGTGTTGAAGATCGATGTCACCGTAGAATTAACGGTGTAACAGTAACGTTATTTAACTGATTGCCTACATTTATATTGACTCGAGTGATAAAACAATAATCTATTATACTGTTATATAATTGCTGCATGTGGAAATTCAAAAAGATACACATATTGAAATATCAGGACTGTTGCTATGGTAAATAACTAAACATTCATAGGAGGGAGCATTCATTGTAATATTATTACAGGGAGTATCCATTAATTCCATTTTACATTAAGGTGACATTTATTTGGCTACAGAGAAGAAAAACATTTCTAAATTTATATTTCCAAGTATTGGTGCATTCTGGACCATAACAATTCTCACTGGGAAACACATTTTAGTGGTATCGTTTTTCGTGTTTTATAATTCAATTTGATTTGGGTTGTACCTTTTTTTGTTGTTGAGAAAATACAATAATCGTTTTCAGCAATTATTTCATATGTATTTATATAAGTTTTCACTGAGCCACACATTTACGCGAAGACAGAATTTTAGGTATCATTTCTTCGCTTTGACTTGTTTCAGAGTTTTGTCTGAAGTATTATGATTTTCATTCTTGATCTATTCATATTAAGCAGTTAATATTCACCATTATTAGCATTTATTAAATTACTGAAACTTAAATAGTTTTCCTGTCTTGTGATTGAAATCCATGTTGACATATTGTCAAAGCTGACCTTGTAAGGAAGTAAAGCTCGGGACGTTACACTACATATCTGTCTGTAATTCTACGACAGCGACTGAGATCCCATAAACTACTTATCTGTCTGTAATTCTACGACAGCGACTGAGATCCCATAAACTACATATCTGTCTGTAATTCTACGACAGCGACTGAGATCCCATAAACTACTTATCTGTCTGTAATTCTACGACAGCGACTGAGATCCCATAAACTACTTATCTGTCTGTAATTCTACGACAGCGACTGAGATCCCACAAAGACACTACATATCTGTCTGTAATTATATGAAAGCGACTGAGATGTCACAAAACCCCTACTTCCAACTGTAATTCTACGACAGTGACTGAGATCCCACAAAGAAACTACATATCTGTCTGTAATTCTATGACAGTGAATTGAGATCCCATAAAGAAACTACATATCTGTCTTTAATTCTACGACAGCGACTGAGATCCCATAAGCTACTTATCTGTCTGTAATTCTACGACAGCGACTGAGATCCCACAAAGACACTACATATCTGTCTGTAATTATATGAAAGCGACTGAGATGTCACAAAACAACCCCTACTTCTAACTGTAATTCTACGACAGTGACTGAGATCCCACAAAGAACCTACATATCTGTCTGTAATTCTATGACAGTGAATTGAGATCCCATAAAGAAACTACATATCTGTCTGTAATTCTACGACAGCGACTGAGATCCCACAAAGAAACTACATATCTGTCTGTAATTATATGAAAGAGACTGAGATCTCACAAAACAACCCCTACCTCCAACTGTAATTCTATGACAGTGACAGAGATCCCACAAAAAAACTACTTATCAGTCTGTAATTCTACGACAAAAACTGAGATCCCATAAAGAAACTACTTATCTATTTGTAATTATATGAAAGCGACTGAGATCTCGCAAAACAACCAATACCTTCGACTGTAATTCTACGACAGTGACTGAGATACCACAAAGAAACTACATATCTGTCTGTAATTCTACGACAGTGACTGAGATCCCACAAAGAAACTACATATATGTCTGTAATTCTACGACTTCGACTGAGATCCCATAAAGAAACTACTTATCTGTCTGTAATTATATGAAAGCGACTGAGATATCACAAAACAACCCCTACCTACGACTGTAATTCGACGACAGTGACAGAGATCCCACAAAGAAACTACATATATGTCTGTAATTGTGCGACAGCGACTGAGATCCCATAAAGAAACTACATATCTGTCTGTATTTCTACGACAACGACAGATCCCACGAGCCATGATTTCGGTTTAACCACAGGAGTCTGCAGTTTTATCAATAAAGCACGACATTTGTACTAGCTTCTATTCTGCAGTAAATATGCGGTAGGGTCTAATAATCGTTCCGAACACGGCGCAGAATCTGTTTTCTTTTAATACTAGGGAAATTTAATAATGCGAGTTTTGAATATGATGACGTCATCAACCGTTATTTTTACTATCAGAACTTTAACTACACATTTCTGTTATGGAAATTGATACAAAAATTATAAAATGTTGCAATCTGAAATAACAAAAAACAAGTTAAACTTTTTATCTTGTAAAATTAATTTCATGACGTTATTTAGCCCGTGGTACAAATGGGCCACTTCCCCGCATTGTTCACATTCCCAGTGTTTGTGACCGTAATGGTGAAAATAAAGGTTAATTCGCCGGATTGCATTCATGCAATGGTCGTCCGAGAATGATGAGAAGGTACGTTACTGTTTTCTTAATGGATATGTGTAGTTTTTCAGTCTTTGTGCGATTCTTATGGGATAAAAGACGCGTGAGAAAATTCGAATCGAGCGGAGGGTTGTGGTCACTCTTGCATTCCTTTATTTATTGTATAATACCGTTAAGGTGATTTCATGTAGTCAAAAATTTCGTCGTGCTTTATTGATAAAACTGCAGACTCCTTTGGTTTAACTGTACTAGTTTGCATAAACTCACTATAACACATTTGTAATCGTTTGACGGAAAATTCGGATTAATCTTAAATACAAGTTCTTCTTGACAGTTTACGGTAAACATAAATAATTGAAGAAATCATACTTACATTTAAACTTAAACGTGAAATTATACTAATACGTGTTATTCCACCAAATCCGTTAAATCGCTGTAAGCGGATTCCAGCGTTTGTTTTCCACCTACAAACTCCGATAGGCACACATTAGTAATACCTAGATTGACTATTGTAAGAACGAGACCTTTAAGAGTTTTTTTGTTATGCCGATATAATAGCAGTAACAACAATGGTCTTAATTACACGGCAGGAAAATACCTTGAAAATATACCACCCTGAATTATATTCTTAACAAAGTACAAACGTTCTATAGAATTAATGGGATTGTGGAGTCAGCAGCGAAATATTCAAATTGTTAGGATTTTTGACGTGGGCTGAATACAAGCAGCAAACAACATAAAACAAAAATATTTGTTTTTTTCAAAGGCTAGCTCTACCGCAAGTTATCTACTCATTAATTGGAGAAGCCCTTATTATTGCCTATAAACACAAAACACACCATCACTACTTTGTTTATTTATTCATAAAAGAACACAAGAAAAACTCCACGTTCCAATCTGCATGACTTTCAGTGATGTTGTCTAGAAAGTAGATAATGGCAGTCCAATTATGTACTACTAAAAACATCTTTACTGGTGTGATATTACAATAATTGTCGTCATTTCGCGATGCCGTACAGGCTCTATAGTCGTATATTCTCTGAATCAGGCATCGTATATGTAGTCGATTATAATGCCATTTAGCCGTGTGGTTGGTTTTGTTCATATTGTCAAAATAGTTAAGTTTTGTTTTGGATCTAAATACGTGACTATTAACATTTCCAATATTTCTAGTTAAACAGATAGAGGACAAATATCATATTTTACATATGTAACAACGTAAAAATAATATGTCAGTCTGGAATATTTTCTCTTTGTGTGGGTATGTGTAAAACCTTGCCAGTATTTTCCAGTGTGGCTTTTCCCGGGTTCTTCGTCTACTAATTAGACTGACCGCCAGATGCTGCCTATCGTATGTCGACAAATGACCATAAACCCCAAAATTACAACCTACAATCATTTAAATTTCAAAATAATTGAGTAAATAAAGTATTAAAGATAAATGTTGTTATCAACACATCTTAGAAGGAATGTTAATGTGACAAAAAGGCAAGAACAATGTTGGGATGATTTGGCTTGCTTTGAATTACTGTATAAATCATTTTTTCAATGTAATGGGATTAATTTTTTTTTAATTTTGCTAGATTATATTAGGTTACCCATAATAAAAATTATGTACATAAATGGGAGAATACCATTTCTTGTGTAAAATTACAATATACCAATACAATTATTATTTTTATAATTATGTTTTTACCTTTCCATATATTATTTGGGATAATTGGGATAAAAGAGAAATAATATATATGTAAGGAAGGGGGATCCCCTCGACTATTTATATAAAATTGGTGAATGGATTGAGAAATGTTAAGCTAGCATTAAAAAAAATAATAAATGATTTTTCTATGCTGTTGATACCATACCTTAAAAATCATGTATAAGAATAAAAATTATAATATTAACAAATATAAATCTTAGTTGGAAAGATGCCCAATTAGGTGAAGGATACTGTTGATTTTGAGAAAGAATTTAATTTATAATAAATGGTTATGCAACAGGTAAATATAATAAAACACAAATTCCATCGTTCCGTCCATTTTAAATTGTTGATGATACATATCAATACATTGTATTTTAAAAAAGTTAAAACTATAAATCTTAAATTTAATTTGAAAACGATTCATCATCTCAAAATAATGCAAGGATTGAAAAATAATTCCTTATATTCAAATTTAATAATGCCGGACGGTAGCATTATTTATATGATTACTCGTTTCTTTTATAATTGTTATGTATACGTTACTGTCAATTAATTTCTCTTTGATTTAAATCAAATCACACACACACACACACACACACACACACACCGGGCGGTCATACTTTTGGCAATATAATAGTGACATGAATTGGTCACAGCCCCATCTCGAATTTGAAACTATGAAAGAAAAGAAATTTTAAAGGATACACCACATAAAAACATTAAAACCAAGAGACTTAAATCAAGAAACTACTACTACTACTAGTAGTAGTAGTAGTAGTAGTAGTAGTAGTATATGAATATGTTCATATTTTAGTTAGATTTCATCAGTTTTTCTTTATCTCAAATTGACTACCTCATTAAAATAGCAACATACCAATTGATAATGATAAAACCAAAATATAAATTATACAAAAGGTTAGGAAGTTAAAAAGATTCAAAATGGTTAATATTATCTATTTAGCATTGATTTAATAATAATAATAATAATAATAATAATAATAATAATAATAATAATAATAATAATAATAATAATAATAATAATAATAATAATAATAGCCACATTAAAATAAATGATTATGATAAGAATCAGACTAAGAAACTTAGGAAATTAAATCCGGATGCTGCTGTTTTATATTTTCGTGTTTCTTCTTAATATCCTAATTTGTTAATTTCCAAAATAAAATCTTTATTATTAAAAAAAGAACCTGTAGATTATATTTGCAGCTGCAATAGTTACAGCAACAGATATATTGTCCACAGAAGTTGAAGCGTCTTAGAAAAACATTTCATTGATTTTTACACTTTATCTGTTCCAGCAATAGTAAATATTTAGCAAAACTTGATTTATTTATTCCATATATTTTAAAACTATCTTAATTAAAACTATAATATTATAATCAGCACATCTTAGAAGAAATGCTAATAATGCAACAAAAACAATATTATAAAATAATTTCTTAAACTAGGGAATTCTCTGGAAATGCTTTAGGTATATTTGTTCAGTAATTTTAGTTAGGAGCAAATTATATATATAAACACACACACAGAGCAAAATTATTTGCACAGAATGTGATAACACGTGTAATTGAACCAAGTGTTTGGAATTGTCTTGCTACTACCAACATTCAGTACAGAATAATAGCCATATAGCATAGACACTTATTTAGCGGCGCTGGTGAAGAGTACATCATCATAGTATAATTAAAGCTTGTATTATTTTAAAGCTTGATTATGTTCCTGTAATAGAAGGCAGCATGGCAGACTTGTAAGGAACTTTTTAGTTTGGTTCCCTGCTTAGAATTGTCCTGCGTAGTACTAGTCAGCAGAGTGCAACGTAGGGTGCCTACTAGGAACTTTTGTCAACCTCTTTGCGCCATATATTATTAATATTTACGTACATCTACTAGACCGTTTTTGTAGTTGGATTTTCAGCTGTCTGCCATGCAAACAGAAGGATGTTGTGGCTTTGATCACGAACATGACAGTGGAATGCATGCGGACAGACTCTGTGTCACAAGATTATTGAAACCGCTTGTACAATTCAAGACTCTAATTAAATAGTTATACCATACAAATAATTAGATATGGAGGGCAAGTTGTATAAATCCTGAACATTATATATGAACTATCAATGTTTATATTGATACAGTTTAATGATTTAGCCTTTGCACGTGACGACTCAAATGCAATGAAATGGCTCACAAAATCACTGGATTGTTATTATACAGAGACTATGGATTATAAAATGTAAGCGTGTAAATTCCGAGATACAAGGAGGCTAATGATTAGGTGACTATGAGCAATCAGTTGGGAGTCCGTACAAGTCCGTGGGACTTGTCAATTTCGTTTGCCGAGGGGACTGGCAGTCCAGGTTATATCAGTTGTAGGTTGTCAATTCGTCTTCCATGGATCTATTCACCTTGTCGACCTGTAGACAGTGTTTGTTTTTGTGTCGTTACTTTGTTTTAATCCTTTATTAAATCCTAGTCGGTTTTAGCTTTGTTAATAATAACAAAAGCGACTTTTACAATAATTGGATTTTGTACCGCATAGAAAATCAAAGTGTATTCAAAGATTAAATGAGCTTTCGCGTCAATTGTACTATATTATTATGGTTTGCCAGATATAATGTACCTCCTGATGGTTGTCGCCTTGTACGTCGAAAGGTGTTAGATGACCATGATCAATTAGTCGTAACCTAGGAGCAAAGACCACTAATTCTATTACAACATACCACCTGCCGGCATTTCTACCAACCAAACTCAGACCAACATTCCAAGGACATTAGGATTCCTATGGGTGATAGTTCATTATAGTACTTAACATCCACACTAACATTTATCAAGTGTTAACCTGCATTTTTAATCACACTGGATGAAAGCCCAATGGGGTCATTGTTTCATTTCTGGGTCAATGAAAACATTTCTTGACCAAATTTCTAATTTACTTTACCTATACACTTACACTATAATGCATGCACAACCAAAATAAAATGCATCTCAAACTAAAGAAAGACTCCTTCCCAGTAATTCCGTGGTATAAATCAGTCATGAATAATTTACAGTGAAAGGCAATTTAGATAGACTACTTGGCGTCACACCAAACCGGACACATTTTATTCTGGTCTCACCCCATATCATAGCATTACAGACTTGTAACGAATGTTTGCTACACACACATGCATATACACATACTCCCAGCTCACAATTAATATTGATGTATTACTGTCCTGCGATTTCTGCTGTTATACTTGGCTAATTTAAGTCATTAGCAACAAAAGCATGCAACAAGGAGCACAAGGAGAACATGGCTTTGATCAAGAACTAGCCTGACCAGTCCAGGCTTTGATCAAGAACTAGCCTGACCAGTCCATGCTAACAGTCTCTCTCTCTCTCTCTCTCTCTCTCTCTCTCTCTCTCTCTCTCTCTCTCTCTCTCTCTCTCTCTCTCTCTCTCTCTCTCTCTCTCTCTCTCATGACAGTATTGGAGTCTGTGACATCATTCATCAAAATAATATTTATAACAATACGGTAGATCACCCAAAAAATAATGTCATCAGTCATAAGTGACCTGGGGTATATCTGCCCCTCGTCAAACTCTAAATGTTTATGTTAATAAAAAATAATTTTGTTTTCCTTTCCACAAAGATTTTTTTAACAGATTTATATTGTCAATTTGCTTTAATTTACTGTTTTATGGATGAAATAAAAAATGGCACGGCTTTTGGAAAAGGAAACTGCAGATGAAAACGCGTATACATTTACTGAATTGGTGTGTTCCTGGAAGACATATATGGAGCATGTTTATTTTATTACGAATGTACTCGATCCTGGAATTGCTTTGTTTGATACAAATGTCTATCTTACTTAGGTTAAGCAGCAGAGAGGGTGAACCCTACAACAATATATTTGCGACAAAATCGATTAAAGCCTCAGAATGCCAAATTGCTGCCATCTACGTCTACAAATTTTTGCGACAGAATCGATTAAAGCCTCAGAATGCCAATGGAACCTTCCTACGAAATCTCATATTTTAACCAAAAAAAAATTAAAGACCCCATCTTAGCGATTTTGTCGCAAATACATTGTCATAACCACACTCAAATTGCTGCCATCTACGGTCGCAAATATGTTGTCATTTCACCCTCTCTGCTGCTGATTAATACAAATTATTTAACCGATATTTGTTAGCTTTTCACAAACAGACTAATCGATAATACTTCACCACGTAGATCAATTAAATTATTTGACTGATCGGTGAGTGTAAAATTAATTCTGGTTAGTGAATCATTTTGACATTGCATATAGACTGGATTAGTCGGATTCTCAACAATTAAAAATCCGGGGGGTGCTGTTGGTGAAAATGAATAAAGAATGTAACCCTGTCGGGCTTGATTTGATTGTTCCATATTAATTTGATAACTTCCTTCGATTACATCACACGTTAAATTAAGTGCGATCACCGATGAAATATCCACATTGTTCGGTGCGATATGTCTACCGTCGCCGTCGGGAGAATTATTATGAGTGAGGATAATAGGCTTCGGCTGGCTATCTTTCCATGATTGATAGATTTTATTAAATCCTTCGTCGATGGCAGTTCTGAGTTTTTTCTTTAACTCGGGAACGTTATATCCTGGTAATTTATAATTTGGATTTTCATTTATATTTTTTTTATAATCTTGAGCTGAGCTAGTTTTTGAAATCGGGCTATTTTCATCAGTGAAGAGATTAGTAATCCTCGAATTAAATATTTCCATGTCATCGATGATTTTATTACCCGCGGAGACTACACTAGTAAACTCAGCTTGTGAAAGAAAGCCAGATCTTAACGAGGGTAATAACGACAAAAAATCATTATTCATTCTATCAAGGATGTGATCTTTAATATCTACAAATGTTGGACTTGTTTCATGTATTTCCAGAATTTCACCTTCCTGTGGGATATAATCATTAAAAAATGGAATTCTCCACACATCTTCACCATATTGATTCTTACGTCGATATCTTTTTGTGAAGTTTATATCCTCGAATTTTTTATATCCTTTTGATGGATTTTCAGGTCCTATTTCATCAGTGACGTAATCAGATTTTACAGGCTCGGGCGTGGAATTATCAGCACTTCTAGGTGGATCTTCGGGCCATCCTAATACTGTTCTTATTGAACTGTTATAAATATCTACAACGTACCCAGGAGAGCCTATTTCAATTGTAGATGATAGTGTTGGTTCATGAACTGTTATCGCAATTTTTGATTCTTTTTTAGTAATGGATTTTATTCTACGTTGTAATTCATTATTAATTTGCTCAATTTGATAGGACCCAGTTGGTATTGAAACAACGTTCCAATCTGGAGTGTCATCTTTTTTATTCCTATATGCAAACACCAGAGAATTATTAGGTCTCTGACCGCCAAATGGAACCGATCTGATATTAGGCCAACTGAATTTAGGGTTTGTTGACGATATTGATATCATGCTTGTTTTCCGCGGAGTGGTATTTTCTGCTATCCGCTGAAGTAGTTGAATCTCTTGCGACATTATTATTATTATTTACAATGTCTAATTTTGCAATAGATGAAAAAACGCTAGCGTTTTTAATCGTAGTATCATAAATACGTATCATCGCGGAGAATTCGTCTTCGGTAATTATCGTATCATCAATCGATGATGACATCAACGAGGATAATTGTGAGTAACCGTTAGATACTGCTTGATGTTTTACTATATAGTCGTTAAGTTTTTCTTGAGAACACGATGATATTTTTTTAGTAATAGCATTTGCAAGTCCAGCAAATGTTGTCACCGCGGAAATAGCAATTGGGACAGCAATCGGAGCTACCATTGTTACTGAAGATAGTATAATACCAGCACCGGCCATTATACCAGATACCGAGTATACTGTAACATCAATTGCGGTAATTCTCCTGCGATACTTTTTAATTTTTATTTCATATTCATCAATGAGTGTTTTGAGTTTTGTTAAGAAGTCTTTGACGGTATCATAGCGATATTGCGATGACGGAATCATATTATTTTAAAACCTCAAGTGGTTTTTAATTGTTTAAAATTCTAATTTAGATCAGCTACAAACTCCATGTACCATACAAATGATGTCTTATTTAAATTAGGATCAGTGCTTGTTATTGTAAACCGTTTGTATTCACCCACGTCAATAGTCGTTGAAATCACGTTGTTGTATCCATATGAAGTCGATGATGATATATTAAACTGATTCAGTGACACTATTGTTAATCGATAAATACCCTTGTTTGACACAGTGAGGGTTACTGTATTCTTTTTAGGTTCCCAATCTAATGATCCAGAGAGAACTGTGTATATCATATTTATGATATTTCTCTCATGAGGAATCTTTATTCTTTCAAGTAGCGGAAGATTGTCTGTTTTAAATTTTGTAATATCCTCGATAGATTTTTTAATACTGGATTTAATTTCATCAAAATTGGATTTAATTTCAGCGAGAGATGGAGAGGTTACCGCTGGTGTTCCAAAGAATTTATTGATAATATTTCTACGAAGGGAAGTATATGTTGTTATATGTTTTTCAAGTTCTTCATTTAAATTTTTTAATGCATCTGTGATTGTAGAAACGAGTACACCCGGTTTGAGTTTTCCATCATTTGAATATAACACTATTGTATCTTCAACGACGTCACGTCTTCGTATTAAGACATCATCCAATGAAACATTACTAGATTTCAATTTGCCCTGGCGATCTTGAAATACAACTATTTCCCCAGGATCTACACTTGACAAATTTAATGTCTCGGCGATTTCATCTTCGATTATTTTTTTTACACTTTCGACAGCGAATTTGCTATCGGTTTCTGTTTTTTTTTATTCTGATAAAGGTCGTCCCCAAATATCAATCATTATACGAATTTTCTAAATCATAACGCTATCGTTTTTGCCATTGCCTGCTAGTATATTCATTAACAACAACTTGTGGTGGTTTTCTTGGAAATTTAGATATCTCTGCAAGGAAGTTTAATACCTCACGACCGCATATCGGTGGATCATTTAACTGTTGTGTTGGTAGCGTGGAATAAAAAATTGGAGATGACTTTGTTATTGTGGATACATATCGCATGAATTCTTTTGGTGGAGCTAATCCATATGAATCAAAATAGACAATTCCACGTGGATCAATTGCATATGCGACCCAATGAGTTCCTTTTCCGCTGCTGTTATCGAGATTGATAATACCCGTTTCATTTTTCATTGGTTTTGACGGTAATTGATCTCTCATGAAAACTCCTCTAAAGTTTTTTATTGATAATGATTTTACAGCATCAATTAAATCAAAATTGGACATTGGTGAAAATCCTAGGGATTTTTCCACTAATAAGCCGTTCCTGGTATTCTTAGGCCCGTGCCCTTGTACCAATTGTGTGGAGTTCCTGGTAGTCTTAGACCCTTTCCTTTTTTTTTATAGCCTTTCCCAGTAGCTTTTTTCAGGGCCATTCCTGCAGCAGTACCAACGGCTCCTAACGCTGCCGCCTTCGCAACCGCTGGGGCAGCCGCTGCAATCAATGCTGGAATAGCAGCTAACAGCGGGAATATTCCACCCGATTTTATCATACTGGCGATTGCTGCTTTCGAAAAATCAATTTGAACTCCTCGTTTGTTCTTTAGCGCATCATTGAAATGTTTTATTTGACGATCTGTCAGTGATAATTTATGTGCACCACCGGACATTTGAGTGGGTTTCAACGTTATTGTAGTTCCACATTCTTTAGCCGACTTTGATTTCAATTTCTTGACCTGACCATCAGTCAACTGGACATTAACAATACTATATGTCATTCTATTCTAAAATGTAATTTACACTTTCAATTGATCTTATTGTGAAAATCCTAACTACATGTTTTCCACTGGTGCATCAATAAGTCTCATTCGTCCGCCAACTCCTTCTAACAACATTGATTTATCACTGAGATTGACAGCAACTGCTCTATAATCGGCTATACCAGCAGGGCGTTGTACCCGAGCTTGGAAGTATATATCAACAACAGATTGTCCTCATCATGTCAAGATGTTCCCAATGAAAAGTATAAATCGGATAGGTTTTTCAAAATCAATTTTGCGATATTTGCAAACCAGTAGCAACATTTTGATCACGACCCATATACGACAATATACTATGATATACTCGGGCATATGTAGTTGTTATCATAATCAAGCTGTACAATCCTTGCTGGCTCTTGTTGTCCGTTTATTCTCACACGGAAACTTCACTTACCCCTAATTTACATCAAATATCATATGACTAGATACTTGACGTACTCACTCGATTTGCATCCTGTAACGCTATAAAAGGTATGACGTCGGAGCTGAAACACCTTGTTTTGATGCTAAGTGCCATGCACCTGTGTCCATAAACGATAGTAATTCTTGCTCTATTGTAACTGCTGGTGTCAAGACGGGCATCCATAAAGTCAATTTATTTAAAATGACTTTACCATCATCAACACCATTAGCACGCCAAATTGCATCATTGTCATTTTCTTTTCGCACTAACACGACTGTATGTTTTGCTCCATAGATGACTTTTCTGACATTTCTACAGAATCCGAATATATGATGTAACGGAATTGCACATGAAAACCGTCGATGTTGTCCTTTCAATGTTCCATTTCGTGTTGCAAATCCTAGATTGAAATTACCATTAACCCTTTTTAAAATGTCGAAATCAGCGGCTGGTTGGGCTTCACGGTCTAGATTAGCTGCGAGTTGTTGATCAGCTTCTGCAGTAGCTTGCGCAGTTCGTACTTTAATAAACTGAATATGGTCAGCATGATCAGAAGTATCCTTAGCAAACATCATAGACGGACCAGCCGACCTTGTATAATCATCAACATCTTGTTCTATTGATTCAATTTCTTTTCCATCAATGATATATCTTGCACTGTTAAATAGCGCCATAATGCCATTATTTACGAAACCAACTCGGATATTTTGGTCATTCCCATATGGTGTATCAGCTGCAACATTTGTTACAAGCTCTCCTTCTACTTCAATAAACGCCTCACACGGCAAAAAGTATCTACTTGTATCTTGAACTTGAAGTTCAACTCTCCCTCGTTGATTAGGCTCTCTTGCAGGATAGGCATAATACTGATAGTTAATTTTAGAATCATCTTTATTCACCGGTGCCGCCATATCAAACGCTGGATCAGCAATTTTTTTAAATGCCATTTATACTAAAACGTATCGTTTTTCTAAATCATTTTCTTTTTCGATTTCCTCCAAGACCGCTTCCCGCTATCATACTTGCAATATTACTACTATCTGGTGAAGTCATTGCTAATGATGCTAGTTTTTGTTCCACTGCGTTATTTATCACTTTACTGACATTTGCAGGCATCATTGTTGTTGAAGGTAGCGGTGGTGGTGGTTTTCGTCCGAATCTAGATTTCACCAATGACGTTATTCTATTCTTTGCGGTAGAAAAGGCCGTTCCTGCAAGATCTCCAACAGCGTTAATTCCCTTATTACGAATAACATCAATGGCTTTCATCGCTAATTGTTTAGCAATTGGTGCTACTTTTGGGGCTATTCTTGTGAATAAACCAGCCATGGTATTTCCAAGGCCGTCACCGTAGTATGCCTTATAAACGGGTAATCTTGAGTTCACTACATACACGTTTGTTGGTTTATTGTGATTATAGTGTACTATCATCTTATTTGAAATGACTTTGTAATTTCTAAATGCAAGCAATTAGAAATTTCAATCGCTATAATAACCACTAAATTCCCCCGGAATTCCGTCCATTAACTCATCCAAGAGTTCTCGATACGTATGAATATCAATTATCCCACCTTGGAATAATCGTCTGCAAATATCAAATGCTTCATTAGTTATTTCGACTGAGTTATTTCCAGCTCGCTTACCTCCCATAAGAACCTCAAGTCGTGATATATCATTAATGATATTACTAGGACACATATGAGAATCATGATGAGAACTTCCATAACCCTCTCCTGAAGAACTTTTTGGTTTGGAAACGTTTTGATTTTCTGGAGTTGGTTCGGAAACGTTTTGATTTTCTGGAGCTGGTTCGGAAACAGTTTGAATTTCTGAAGATTGTCGACCTTGACCTCGACCTCGACCTCGACCTCGACCTCGACCTCGACCTCGACCTCGACTTCGACTTTGTTGTTCTTCTTTTCGTTGTTTTTGTTGTTGTTGTTGATCTAAAACATACGCATCAACTCCCATTTTAAAAGCTAGGTAATTCAAGTCACTCTTATTTAAATTTCCGGGGATTTCTTTATTAATTTTAAATAACCAATCCACCCATTGATCTTTGGTTATTGTGTTTTTTTTATACTCATCTTTTAAAAATTTCCCTCTCTTATAATAACTTTTGATAGCAAAGTCACCAAATTTTATATAGTCTTTAGGTTTCAACAATTGAAATTCACTGATTTCTTCTATAGCTTCATCAGTGAATTTCTCGTTAAAAGGAACACTTTTTTTAGTGGAAACACTAGCATCTTCAACGTGGTTATCATCAGTATCAATATTACCCATTTGTTGTATTTCTCGCTGAGTTTGTAACTCACCTGAAAGCTGTTTTATCCCCTCGTGAGTTTTTTCAGTTTCTGTAGCAATCTTTCCTAATACATCAATAATAGGTACTGCTCCCTCTTTAGGGATGTCGCCGTATATAGCACGTTCTGTTGCAAGTTTCATATCTTTAGTGGCTTTAGTTACAGGGGCAAAAAGTTGTTCGCTTCCAATAGAAAAGTCAGTCTGCGCTTGCTGTCTAAGTTGTAGTTTATCTCGCACGTTATCTCGAATTGGTATAAACTTTTTCAGTAATGCTAACCTCTCACGGGCTAGTCTGGTAGTTAATGCTTCTGATGTCATTATTGGAAATGCTAACGATTTTTCAATTGTCGGTTTCAATGCTTGCATCAATCAAACGTCTTATAGATTTCACTTTCAAAGCAATCTCTGACCGAACTTGGTACTGTTCCCCGAGTTTCTTTCTAATGGCTTCAACTATACTAAATAGCCGAATGAATAAATTAATATCATTGTTATACAAAGAAGCATTAACCGCTTTTTGGATTCTTTTTATCAGTGAATACATTTTAGGTAGAACATATCTTCCATGTTTCAATTGTATATCAATTTGTTCAAATTCATTCAAAAGTCTGTCTTCATTCAAAAATTCAGAAAGTACGATTCCTTGATTTCTTAAATTTGATATTTCTGTGATGATAGATGTAATATCTTGAAATTCCATTTATTATTATTACTAATGTATTTGTATCTTTAAAATATTTTTATATACAAAAAAACAAAACATATACAATGCCCGTCTCTTCCTCATTCGAGTTTCGAGGCAAGAAAGGGCACATACATTAAAGACTTATACAATACCCTAACCCCCCAATCGAGTTCAAGGGCGGGTTATATGGGTATTAGACGTGAAATCCAAGTGATTTCTTTACAAACATTGAACAATACATTACATATATACAATGCGATTATATAGGATATACAATGAATGAATATTTACAATGCGATTCAATGAATGAATATTTACAATGCGATTCAATGAATGAATATTTACAATGCGATTATATAGGATGGTTATATACAATGAAATGATAGGATGGTTATATACAATGAAATGATAGGATGGTTATATACAATGAAATGATAGGATGGTTATATATACAATGAATGAGTATTTACAATGAATTGAATATTTACAATGAATGAGTATTTACAATGAATGAGTATTTACAATGCGATTATAGGTTATATATACAATGCGATTATATAGGATGGTTATATGATAGGATGGTTATATGATAGGATGGTTATTATGATAGGATGGTATGATAGGGACAGTACAGGACGATACAAACATGAAACGACGGGGCGGACCTACACCCAATCTGCCAATCAAAAGCAACCCAAGAAATTAACCCTGGTTGCAGTTGAAAAAATTCAACCACACACCATGTCAATGGCGTGGGAGTTTTAATTGGCAAAGTGGGCTTCGTTTTAAAGCCCCAAACTTATTACGGCTCATATTATATATAAGGTGAACTAATACTGCAGTGTCAATGTGTAGGTGTGTATTTATTTTTCTAGCATTTCATAATGAATACTGTGTAGTAATTTCAATGGAAGCTAAGTATTTAAATAAAACATTAAAACAAGAAATACAACTGTTAAATAATAGCAATTTTTTTATTAATTTCTATAATATTACGATTAAATAATCGTAGTAATAATGGATTTACATGACAAGATAACTCCGTAATGGGGATCCCTGTCAATTCAGGACCTGCTATTTCTTGAATCGAGAATGATATTTTTCTGAATTTTATTACACATAACCACACTAAAAAACTAAACTACATGTAGCGCGTTTTACTACCCTGACCTCACTAATTTGTAATTTTAAAGTAATTTCATTTTCATACAAACGCTGTTAACGCCGTCTTTGTAATTGGGATTTTTAAAAAATCTATTAATAGACCCCTGGCCTTGGATCTCTGTCAAATAAATTGTCTACCCTGTATAGGTTTTTCCAACAAAACCCTAACTGCTGTTCTCAATACAGTCTTTAGAAACAAGAAACAATAACACAAAATCAAAATCCGTACATACCTGATTACGTATACCGAGTTAACCATTAAATACGTACATGAGATCACACACATCATTAATTCAATCCAATTTCACATGTATTCTCGGACGAATTTCATATCCGGGAATCAATATCGAAAGTAGGATAGTCACGTGACGATCAGTAGTAATGAGGGGAAATACGGAACAAAATAGTAATTATTAAGAGTTATCTTGTAAATAAGAAAACTTTATTCTATGTCCATTTTTCTTTGAGATAGCTGTTTGACAAATCCCTTCAGCAACTTTTCGTACTGAAGGCATACATATTTCAAAATATTTTCCTGCAGCATTCATTGAATGAAAAACTCTTTCTTCATTCGTCGCTGTATCAAATGACTGTACTGGTCTCTTTCCAACTGACTTATAAGTCCCTGTCTTTCCTTTTTTTATATTCTCTCTTTGAGAAATACACTGTAAATTGGAAATCGCGTTATTTTGAATATTAGAATCAATGTGATCAATAACACAGCCATCTTTAATCGGTCCCATATAACACTCAAAGACTGCCCTATGACAGAGATATCCCTTTCCTCCAGCAGTAAATTGCAAGTATCCCTGATTATTAACATATCCCACGGGTTTCTTTAGTCTACAGTGTCTAACAACACCATTACGAGATATTTCATAATTAACGAGTATTGGATGTGGTCTGAATTCTTGCTCCATTTATATATAATAATACTATTTGTCTAATTCATCATTTGCTTTAATTATAAATCTATTAATGTAGTCTTGAGGGGTTTTTATGATTTTGTCTTTGACAGAGTCATGGTTAGGGTCAATGATGGCGTTTTTTATTCGTTTATCATAATAACGTTTCAATTCTCTAAACCGCTTACCCCCACAATTGATACATAATTGTGATTTTCCTCTCACACCCACCCCACAATTTATGCATGGGGACGGGCCTGTCGAATTATTTCTGACACTCTGTAAGTGATATCCACAGAATTCACCTCTACACGATTTATTGCATGGGGTTACTGATCCGATCATAAGCCATTTGCAGTGATTCATTATATATAAACAAACTTTTCTATTTAAATACTTGTCTTATTTATATGAATGAAGAATTCAAGAGATTATCGGCAATCAAGCCTCGGAAAAATATTAAATTCAATCTTGATAGAACTCTCGAAGACGTACCAAAAGAGAGAATAACTAATAGAAGTCTGATTAGAAAAATACGAGATTGTGTTCATGAGTTTAAACAGGATGATGCATCACACACCTGGTCAACATTTAGAATTGATGGTGTTGTTGATGCTAGAATGAATGATGAAACAGCAGCTATGATACTATCACAACTTGGCAATAAACGGTATTTTATCAGAGTGAAATTCATTATCAAATTAGAATCGGGCGAATATATTATAAGAGACAAATTTGTTCCAATTCTCAAAGATGGGACATCAGTCATTGTTAGCCGTTATTCCAGACCAGGGCTGTTAACTGGAATTGATAAACCATACTATGAAAAAGCGTATCCAGAAACAGCAGTCGTTTATGGGATGTATCCGTTAAATAACCCTGACATTGGAAAACTAGCACCAATGAAACAGTCAACGTCAGCGGAAAAGCCACTCAACTGTGTGGCACAAAGAGTCTTAGAACATTTTACAAATGCACTCCGTGGGAATAAATTAACCGATCTAAGACATAAAAAAATAGATGAATGGGAGCTAACAGTGAAAGAGAACGGAGCAACTATTTCCGATATAGCTAGATTGGAAAAGTCGTTGAGATTTCCGATAACCGTTTTAACGATAACTGGCGAAGTATTATACGAATCAAAATACAATAAAAACGGAGCTCCAATCAAAATTATTGATCATAACAAGCACGCATGGACATCCGCGGTTACAATATTCCCGCGAGACAGAACAGTGAAGTATATCCCAGAAGAATTCATCAAGGATGGTATTCTCACTGAAGAAAGATTATTCGATGCTATTGCTAGTTTGTGTAAAAACGACCCTGTATCAGTATGGCTACTTCATAGTTTTGAAGATGAAGAATGTCAATTCAATCAATTTGTGAAACCTAACGGTGAATTATATCGTAGTGAAAGTATACATAATAGGATGAAAAATCTAGCAATAAGTCTCAGTGAAAACGCTAGCGTTTTTAATGAAAAATCCGAAGATTACGAACAGTTACTTACAAATTGTTTTACAATTCCATCAGTTGCAGCTCATTTTGCAAGAAAGAAAAATAATTGGAAACCAACACGAAAAGAGTTTTTACAGGATGTTCAATCCAGCTGTTTGGAATATTATCATGGCGGTCTATGGAACGTTAAGTACAATCGTGAGAATATGATATCAGTTGATATCGTTGCCTGTTATCCAGGAAGTTTTCTAGGATATGGATTCGCTGGTGAGTATTTTAAACGGTTTGGACATCCCACACATGAAATGACTCGCGTTGCTATTAATGGACCACTGCCTGATTTTGATTTGACCGGTTTTGCTTGCGTAGTATCATTTGAATTCGCTGAAGGACTTCATCCGTGTTGTTATGTTTGGATTGGTAGACACATGGCTGAAAGGATGTGGTTACCAATAGTGTTATTGCGATATATGATTGATTGTAAAGTGTTAGTTTCGTTGATTGTCAGCGAAGCGATTATCTCATATCGAAAACAAACCAATGTCTGGTTACCAGAACCAGAATGTCTTGATAGTATAATCGATAAGTCTAGAAAACATATTGATGCTGACGAGGAGTACATCATTGAATGGTCAAAAAAGATATTTAATCAACGAAATAATGAAGCAAAGGATCTCGGCCGAAGAATAATCGGTAAATTTACACAGGGTGGAAAAAAATTTAACTTTAAAAAACAATCCTCACGATTGATTATAGATGATGCCGAATACGACTTCGTTATTAAAGATGCAGTAGAGAAAAATAGATACGCAAATTGTAAAACAGCCTTCTTGTCCAATAAAACAAAGTTAGGTAGAATTGTTACTTACAGTGATGGAGAAAGCTCTGCATATCTACATTTGAGAGCTTCTATGCTGGGTTATGCATCTATCAATTTATTTGCAATGATAAATAGATTTCCTAGTATAGCAGTCAGAGTTGCAATTGATTCAATGTATGTCGATAAAAAATATATCAAAGAGATAACTAAATTTACTAATAGCGAAGAGACTTGGGGAACATGGCGAATTAAACAAGAAATACAACGCGATTATTCTGAATCAGCAGACGTTGAGATTAAAAGTAGTTACCTGAAGAACGATAATTCTATCAGTGAAAAATCTATGTCTAAAGCACCACCGATATCAGATCCAATTTGTAGATATAAAACAGTTTATTTAAACGGTTGTGGTGGATCTGGAAAGACAACACGTGCGATAGAATTATATCGAGAGAGAACGTCCATGATTGTACTCACACCAACCCATAGACTAGCGAGAGAGATCAAACAACGAAATGTTGAAGCTTGCACGTATCATAGTTTTTTTCGATACAAGGGCGATGCTTGGACTCCTGAGCGAATGGGTGAGAAATTTATTCCAGCGGTTATTATTTGGGATGAAGCATGTACTGTTTCAGAAGATGTATTAAAAATGTTTCTTGATTGGTTATTGCAAAATAATACAAAAATTATATTGTGCGGCGATCATGGTCAACCACCACCATTTGTTGGTAGAAGTCCACATAATTGGTTAAAAGGATTTGTTGATTATTACGAAGAAATTGATACTGACTATAGAGCACTCGATGAGCAGTTACGTGAGTTTAAAAAACTAATTAGATTACAACCCGATAGAATTCAATGTGAAGTAGCGCGTGAAATAATTTCTGAAACGCCTATGAATGATTTTTGGGAAACATGGAAACCAAATGATTTTGTAGTAGCAAGTAGAAAGATAGTCAGAGACGCACTTCAGAAAAAGTTGTTTGAGCTACACAAGAAAAAATTCCCAACGTTTCCAGTACCATTGTGTTATAGACCATTGGATACACGAAAGCAGAATATTGAAGTTGAAATTCCAGGCCAGACGGAGAAACAAATTCTAGTGTTAAATGATATTGTGCTAGTTGATATCAATACTGTAGAAGATGCATTATGCGCTGATAAATCACCATGGACGCTTGGTTATGTAACAACAATACACTCGTCACAAGGATTGACCATCACGGATACAATTGTTTGGATAGTTGATAATCGCATTGAATGGTCAAATTTAGTCTATCTCGCAGTGTCCAGAGTACGACGAATAAATCAACTACGAAGGATTGTTTTCGATGATGATTTTAATGCAAACGATGATAACACTGATATTAGCATCATTAATAAAAAACTCTCTGGCTACAAACAGCAGGACAAAAAAAAAACAACGAGAATTTGATATTGATGCTGAAGTAATAATCGCATTAAAAGAACAACAGAATAATCACTGCGCCAGCTGCAATTGTATAATGCACTGGCAGTATTCGGATAAAGACCCTCGACAATTCACCGTAGACAGAAAAAATAACAGTCTTGGTCATGTCAGAAACAATGTGATGTTGACCTGTCTTGAGTGTAATAGACGTAACGGAGCTAGTTAAGACCATGTGGCGGTAATTGAGTATCGTCCGGAATGACTTGTAGTTGTTCGCGTGTAAAACCACGCTGAGGTGCAGTTGAATCCAATCTGTAGATTGGAGGTCTACCAGTTGATCGCGTTATAGTTGAAATTTTATGCGTAGTAACACTCCATATAGGATCAGTAGCTCTTCTTTTACCGCCTTCAAGCTCTCCTGGTTCGTATAAATATCTCACAGTAACATCACCGAGAAGTGGCTGAGTGCTAACCCGCTGCGGTTGTTCGGGAATATATTCTTTTTTTATTGCAATATTTGGTTTCATATTAATAGTTCGAGTAATCTCATTATTTAACGCTGCAACTACACTCGGTAACCTTTGGACCCATTCACGAGATCGTTTTTCTTGGATGAATTCTTTTGCATATTGATATCCAAATAACCGTTCTGCAAGAGTTCGATTAAATCGTTCTACAATTGCCTGATCACGATGTAACGCAGTATGCCCCCGTCGTATTGTAACACTATGAGTTTTCATTGTTGATAGAACAGCACCTTGAAACTCTTTGCCAGGATCAACTTGTAATAGATTTGGCCATCTTTGAGGACCTCGTCGATAAATCCTTTCAAATGCAGAAGCGACTTCAGAAGCTGACTTTGTTTTCAATGGTTCTGCTTGTTTAAATCGACTCGCAATATCAACTACAGTTAGCGCGTATTTGTAACCATGGTCATGTGGTAAAAACAATAAATCAGCCTGATGAACTTCATTGGGTACGGTAACATCAAAATGAGAATAATTAATTTGTTTAGGCGGTGGTAGATAAATTTGCCATATAGCTTGTTTGGATAACCAATCTTTTGCAGTGGATTTTTTCACTTTTGCAGCGTTAGCGAGTTTACTGATTGCTGCTTTACCCCTCCAGTATCCTTTCGGAGAATAATAAATAGATTCCATACTATAAAAACACTGGTGTTTTCAATTACCAGCACCTAACACTAATTTGCCTTTCATAGCTGATTTGACCAACCATGAAGCCAATTTTTCTTTGAAGGATTTATCGGGAATAACATTTAAGGCATGAATTAATTTTACATCCGCGATATGTCTTTGTTGCAAATTATTGCTTTTATATGCAACATCATGAGCATGACATGCCTTATCAATAGCATTTATCGGATACTCACCAGGCCGGGGCTGATTTTGATCATCAAGTCTGATATCTAATCTCGTTCCGGGACCACAGTAGCTATATCCTGGAAGGTGTTTTTCTCCGGGGTATTTTGCCCATGGGGTTCCGGGGAGTTTTCCAAGTTTTGCGGCAATATCACCTCCGAGTTGCTTTTTTTTAAAAATCTAAATTTTTTTGTACCACATGTTACACACTTACCAGTAAGCGCTAGTCTATTGTTTTTAGTTGTAATGGTTGTCTGATCGGTTGAATCAGTACGCTGTTTACACTTAACACAATATAGATCCATAATTTATATATAGCGTTATGAATATAATTGATTTTTCAGCGACTAAAAGAAGAGAACCGGTAAAACACCACGCAGCGCTTCCGAATTCTGTCCGTGCCATTATAATCGGACCATCTGGATCAGGCAAAACACAATTACTGCTTAATTTGATAATGCGATTTATGAAGTGGGATAAATTATATTTAGTTGCCCCATCCGTAGATGATCAACGGTGCTATGAAGTGCTAAAAGATTATAATAAAAATGCATCAGAAATTAAAGGTGAAAGTGTAATCGACTTTATAACAGATATTAATGATGCACCATCAGTAGAAGATCTCGATGGAGACATAAACAATCTTGTAGTGTACGATGATGTAATGTTAGATAATCAAAAGAACCCTGCTAGAATATTTTCCCGAGGTAGGCATAAAAACACTGACGTGATATATGTC
This sequence comes from Potamilus streckersoni, assembly GCA_016746295.1. Lineage (NCBI taxonomy): Eukaryota > Metazoa > Mollusca > Bivalvia > Unionida > Unionidae > Potamilus > Potamilus streckersoni. Next base: position 52,309 of record JAEAOA010001366.1, read on the forward strand.
ACTCAACGATATACTCAAATTCCAAAAGTGATTCGCGATAACTGCAATATTCTTGCTGTATTCAATGGCGTTGATACACATACGCTACGAAATATTTGGCAGACATGGTGTTCCGATATGGACTTCAATGGATTTAAAAATTACTTTAGTCATGCTCAGTCTGTCCCATATGGATTTATAACAATAAATTTACACGACCCTCGGTCACGATATCGTATTGGACTTGATCAAATATTTGGTTAAATAATTTGTATTAATCAGCAGCAGAGAGGGTGAAATGACAACATATTTGCGACCGTAGATGGCAGCAATTTGAGTGTGGTTATGACAATGTATTTGCGACAAAATCGCTAAGATGGGGTCTTTAATTTTTTTTTGGTTAAAATATGAGATTTCGTAGGAAGGTTCCATTGGCATTCTGAGGCTTTAATCGATTCTGTCGCAAAAATTTGTAGACGTAGATGGCAGCAATTTGGCATTCTGAGGCTTTAATCGATTTTGTCGCAAATATATTGTTGTAGGGTTCACCCTCTCTGCTGCTGGTTAGTACTCACAAAAGGTAAATCTATGTAATTATAGCCTTCCTTTCTTGCTTAAATGGTTAGGATTTGTTTTTGGTTTATGTACCGGTAAATATTTCCCTTGCAAATTGCTACACTCAAAGTGGTGAGTTGTACATGCTTATCATGCCAATTAATACACTCAAAGTGGTGAACTATACATACTTGCCATGCCAATTACTACACTCAATGTTGAGAACTATACATACTTGCCATGCCAATTAATACACTCAATGTTGAGAACTATACATACTTGTCATGCCAATCATTAGACTCAAAGTGGTGAACGATACATACTTGTCGTGCCAATCATTACACTCAAAGTGGTGAACTATACAAACTTGCCATGTCAATTAATACACTCAATGTGGTGAACTATACATACTTGCCATGCCAATTAATACACTCAAAGTGGTGAACTATACAAACTTACCATGTCAATTAATACACTCAATGTTGAGAACTATACATACTTGCCATGCCAATTAATACACTCAAAGTGGTGAACTATACAAACTTACCATGTCAATTAATACACTCAATGTGGTGAACTATATATACTTGTCATGCCAATCATTAGACTCAAAGTGGTGAACTATACAAACTTACCATGTCCATTAATACACTCAATGTGGTGAACTATACATACTTGCCATACCAATTATTGCACTAAAGATTACCATGCTAATTTTGTATAACACACTGAGCTCTACACATCATTTTAGTATCGCGATCGCAAATAAAATCAGCAGTGAAATAGGGTTTTTTTTTCATAGTTAGAAACTTTAAATTATGCTCTCGAAACGTTTAAAATAAAAGAGTTTTCATGGGCATTACACCCCGAATTTCCATCACAGACTATTCTCCTTAATGTTTTCGCCCTACCACAAAATCTGCGATATTTCTGGATCGGTCACTGAGTGCGTCATGTCGTTGGGAGCCTCGTTAATGTTCAGTGAGTCCTTTGATCCTATTACCGAATATTCGGGTATAAGCTGGCACAGGAGTGGGTTGTAAAAACATATTTACCGTAGCTATTAGCCAATACGTGACAATTTAAAAACTCTGGGTTGGAACCCTATAATTTTGATTGATTGCATGGAGGGAAAATACATTATCAACCCAGAATTTGGATTGATTTCATAGAGGGTAAATACATTATCAACCCTATCATTGGATTGATTTTCATGGAGGGGAAATACATTATCAACCCTATAATTTTGATTGATTGCATGGAGGGAAAATACATTATCAACCCAGAATTTTGATTGATTTCATAGAGGGTAAATACATTATCAACCCTATCATTGGATTGATTTTCATGGAGGGGAAATACATTATCAACCCTATAATTTTGATTGATTTCATGGAGGGAAAATACATTATCAACCCAGAATTTGGATTGATTTCATAGAGGGTAAATACATCATCAACCCTATAATTGGATTGATTTCATAGAGGGGAAATACATTATCAACCCTATAATTTTGATTAATTTCATGGCGGAAAAATACATTATCAACCCAGACTTTGGATTGATTTCATAGAGGGTAAATGCATCATCAACCTTATAATTTCGATTGGTTTCATGGAGGGGAAATACATTATCAACTTTATAATTTCTATTGATTTTGTGGAGGGAAAATACATTATCAACACTATAATTTGGACTGATTTCGTGGAGTGGAAATTTATTATACTATAATTTCGATCGATTTCGTGGAGAGGAAACGCATTAACAACCCTTTAATTTCGATTGATTTCGTGGATGGGAAATACATTATCAACCATATAATTTCGATCGATTTTGTGGAGAGGAAACACATTAACAGCTCTAGCAATTTTCTTGTGACTCCTGCTACTTTCTTCCTCCACATAACGTACCAATAACTCAATTTTGTTCGGTTCATCCATGGATGTATCTATATTATGTGATAGAGAACAGCGACACTATGTAAATGCTCAACTGTTCCTTACACACAACTTAACTGTCTGATATTCGTTACTTTCTTATTAATTTTCCTACATTTTAATTCATTAATAAGAAGAATGTTAAGTTTCCGTACAAGCAAAGGGAAAACCGCAAAAGCCAGTAAGTTGGAGGTATATACTGTAAAAAAAATTGTCACTGCTTTCACGCTCTCCAAATTTTGTTTCACACACACACGCGCGCGCACGCGAGCACGAGCACGAGCAAGCACATTCTAAAGTCCAAGAACTTGTCATAATGAACATCATGACGGAACACATTCCTAGGCAAAAGGGTTGATTCCGTTAGTCGCCTCTTACGAAATGCACAAAGAGACGTGGGACCTATTCTACATATCTGGACCCGCAGGCGGAGGTTGGTGGGTAAGTGAATGGGAATTAACATTACGGTGGGCAGTAGTGGGTAGTGACTAACAATACATCGATTCCTTGGCATTCTGAAGTACTGGATCGCATCATTCACCGAAACATTACTTCTACAGATATCCAGTGTGTATTTTGGACAAGTACGTTCCCTGTTCATAACGTTTGCTCATGAACATCGTCTTCTGAAACAGAGAATTAACATTGATATCCCATACGACGCTTAATTCATCTTACTACAGACAAAAAAAATGTATGTGCCTTTCATTGTATCAGAGACGATCCAAACAACTCTGTTTCCTTGGTATTCTTAAACTATACGAGGATCACTTTTTTAAAACTTAGATCTCCATTAACATTTTAAATTATTAATATAACGTTTAGATACAGTTGTGAGATCAACATCAGACAACTGATTCATTCAAATTCTATTGTTATGGCGCACATGCTTACTGTGATAATCCCTTCGAGTTTGGTACAACTTTCAAAAAAGAAAAGCAAGAAAAAGAAAGAAAAAAAAAGAATGTTTCCAATGACCAGTCTTTTCAAAAACAAGAATCAATGTCTAATTCTCAGTTGCCTCCATGGAAAAATGCAGTGATGGTACTCATGTTTTATACAACCATATATTCTACAGGTGCTTATAACGTATACCAGAGTAGTATATATATATATATATATATATATATATATATATATATATATATATATATATATATATATATATATATATATATATATATATATATACGTAAGCAACATAACAGCAACAACAAATCAGGTTTTTGTGAACAACTACTATGACGTATACCAGACGTATTCTATGACGTATACCAGAGCGGTAAATAAAACAATCGCAAAAACAGATCAGGCTTGTGTGAGCAAAGTCAATGACATTTTCAAAAGTTGTAAATGATAAAAACACAACGCCAGCGCTCGGTCTCTGATACTGTTTTACTAATAAGAAAACGGGGGAAGGTTAGGGTAGACCATTAAGCTATGCCTCGGTATCGCATACGCATGCGTGTACGATTCACTTAAAATAATTTTGTACAAGACATTTTGTGCAAGACATTTTAAGTTTATATGTGTATAGTGAATTAGATTAATGTGTATAGTGAATTAGATTAATGATAACATTACGGATGATAACTTTTTTTTTTACAAATTTAACATTGGATCTGCGCATTTTTGTATCCTTTATCCATCGGACAAATACCCTTATGGATGCTGTTAGCTTATATACAATCTGCACAGGATTGGTTTCATTTAAGATGGATTGATAAACTAAAACTTGTTCATATCCTTAATCTCTCAATTAAAGAAGGAAATTCAATTGTGTTAGGTTTGTGATCGACATAGATTACGCCGCGGTGTTTAGGCTATTTAATTCAGCGAAGCTTTGTGCATGTGCCTGTGACCTTGGATCTATGTGGTGTGATAAAAATACGATAATGAACACTGATCACTACACGATGCAAAGGAGAGTTAGATAATGTATACAAGGCGTCCGCCATTTTTCTGAAGCATTATCAGGGAATAGTTTGCACTGCGACATTTAAAACGGCTTTTTTTTTATCCAGTCAGTACGTACCATTTCAAGCAAGGTGTGACTAAGAATGACGATATGGTATGAGTAACATTCAGTACTAATTGAAAGTTAAAGTCAACTTTAGTGTAAAATGATATGTTTGATATTTACTGGCGCGGTGTTGTTTGTAACTGCAGTATGGGTATGGATGCTAAAGAACGAATCATTCATGACTCTAGCATATGCAATGTTCTTTCCGGGAGCTGCAGCTCTCGCGATGTCAGCGATTCAAGGGGATCTATTCAGCTTCTTTCTGCAGGCTGTAGGAATAGACACGGTATGGACAGGATTTTGTTTGTTAGTTATTTTATTTTAACAGCTTATTATTCTATAATGGCTGCTTTATGTTTCTTGTAAAACCTTTTACTGCATTTATAGCGGCAGCTGTTATTACCGTATTTGTAGCGATTGCTCGTATAACCGTATTTATAGCGATTGCTCGTATTACCGTATTTATAGCGATTGCTGGTATTACCGTATTTATAGCGATTGCTCGTATTACTGTATATATATATATATATATATATATATATATATATATATATATATATATATATATATATAGCGATTGCTCGTATTACCGTATTTATAGCGATTACTCGTATTACTGTATTCATAGCGATTGCCCGTATTACCGTATTTATACCAATATGTATGATTACCGTATTTATAGCGATTACTCGTATTACTGTATTTATAGCGATTGCCCGTATTACCGTATTTATACCAATATGTATGATTACCGTATTTATAGCGATAGATCCTCATAATGCATGTATTGCTAATATCATATCAATGTCTTTATTGCGATATTAGCTCTGGATGCTTATTACTGTATCTATAGCGATAGAAATATAGACCGGACGGCTGGTGGATGAGTGGAAAGATAGAGCACTCAATGAATAGATCGATAGCTAGTTAAAAAAACTAAACTGATACTGTTACGTACCAACTCACTTGCACACTTGTTTCCCATTTCCAATCGATTGCTTATATCTGAGAAGAAAAAAAATCTCTCTCTCTCTCTCTCTCTCTCTCTCTCTCTCTCTCTCTCTCTCTCTCTCTCTCTCTCTCTCTCTCTCTCTCTCTCGGTTATATTTAATAATCCATTTAACATTAATGGCCGTTTGAGCTTTTGAATGCTTGTATATATCATATAAACATCACTGTCACTTCTGGAATACCAAGACGAGTTTAAAATTTTTTTCTACCAGGTTATTGACAGCATCGTGTTTTCGGCTGCCTCGGTAGTCATTGTCTGTTTACTAATTGGATGTTGTGTGATACTGACGCTGGGAATGGGATGGGCATCGATAGGTAATATTTTCAGCAGTAAAATGTCATTATTATAATCGTTATCCATTCCTTGTTCTGAAGACTACAAAGCTGCTTGATAAAGAGTAAAATATGTTTTCGGTATTAAAAATGCATATATCCTAGACAAGTCATTCAAATATTGGTATCTTTGTAAATAGCCTGGAAAGTGCACAATTCTTGAGTTTTAGTTTGACCTCGAGATTTTATTTCAACGAATAACCATCTATTTTTTGTTATATTGTCATTTCTGACTGGCTGATAGTGAAAACCCCCTTCAAAACTCAAGCTCAGAATGGTATGATTTCCAGGAGAGATTCGGTTGATTAAGATAGACTCTTTTCAATGAAATCACACTAAATGCCTTTGTTTTCAAAACTTGAAAAATTTGCATGGAATTAACAATGGATCTAATGAAAATCCTATACGTCTATGTCCTATACAAACAACCAATTTAACATTTTAAAAAGAGATACAAAGCGCCAGGACTTGTCAAAGAGTGATACATTGAATTATATTTGACTCAGTTTAACACATAACAAGCAATTCTTAAATAGGTCGAGAGAAGATGATGATTATCATCGTCATGTGATCTTATTCAACTCACTGTTATCGCCATAGCTGTTGTTTTCATCATCATTATCATTTTCATTAGTTTCACTTTATGGTTTAAATATAGCTGAAGGTCAGCAAAGTGGTATACACGAACACAATAAGCATTTCCTGGCGGGATATATCCGGGCCGCTGGAGAAGAGCTCGGGTGGAGATGCTATCTATTGCCATGTCTCATGGCAAGGTACGAGCCACTCCTGGCCGTCTCCATCAGGTAAGAGAGCGAACAGTATTGCGCTATTGTTAGAAAGCTTCTTCTCCATTCGAATATAGGTCTTACCTTTCATAATATAACAACTAGTGGTTCACTCCCAACATCTCAAGCCTTTACATTAAGAGAAAATCACATCTTAATTAATATTAACCGCCACATTTTAAATACAAAATTCATATGATCGCCATATTGCTCCGCTCTAGTAAGACTACATTTGTGTGTATAGGTGAGTGAGAAATGCCGAAACTTTGACGATCGTGGTTACGGAAAATAATGGCTTCTCTTATGTTAAATGTAAAAAGAAATCAGCTTTTTATCCGCCGTATTTCATTTAAGGTTTTGTTGGGGAAGGGTGTTTTTTTTGTTTGTTTTTTAATTTCTTTCTATGTTTGTTTTGGTATTTTGGGGTGGATTTTTCTTTTGCTCTCAAAAAGATCTAAGGTTCTGAGGTTGCTTGCGCTAATACGTATATTGCTAATCCACATGTTTCATACATCTTCATTATTACCAAATGTTTCACGACTTCAGATGTATTTCAGAGCAATCAGCAACACCCAGAGCCGTTAAAAGAAAACCTATCGAAAAATCCTTTAAAGTTGTAAAGTTGTGTTTCTGGACTGCAGACCGATAGCGAAGGAATTGTAAGAGGAAATGTAAATTTAAATATAATATCTTTCACTCAACATTATTTTCATACGGAGCCGTGGGCACTTTGAGCTTAGAGTTTGAAAACACCTTGCGAGTTTGAGTTCTGTCTAGATCAGTCTGGGTCGGAAACTGGTTTGTTTCTAGGAACTTTAATACCATTGACCCGGTGCTATATATCGTTTCCTGTGATGATATACCGATAAACTCCATGGGGGCTGGGGACAAGAACATTTTTCAGTGCAATTTTAAGAGAGATAGCATCACAGTGGTTGCACAACAAATATTTACTATTATTGATGAATACATACGAACATCCACTAACACCAGCGTGTTAACCTGCACTTCGTTAGGTCAAAAGGAAAGTTTTTTCTTTTTAATTAACTGATGGAATAAACTTCAAGAAGCATATTAAACGATAAACAGACAGTTGGGCAGCAAGAAAAAATTGATCGAAGGAAATCTCTTTTATCATTTCCATGTGCCGATATGTTCACCACCATTTTCTTATAACATTATAAAAGAATCATCTCTTTTGCATTGCTTTGCCATATACATTATAATCGAAACTAGAGTAACCACACCTCTTCAACGTTCGTGAACCTTTAGTGCAAACTATAGCAAAATTTTATGGTCATTTATCCTTGTTACGAATATGTAATTAAATTGAATGTGTAAGTTTTAAATTCCAGTCTTTTTTTTTTCATTATATTTTATTGTAGTGACAATTTTCATTAAATTTCAATCTCTTCAGAAAATTCGCTTGACCTAATTAGAAAGTAACAGTTACTTTATCATTATTTTTAGCTGAGCTTGGTTCGCAAATTCGTAAACACTAAGTGGAAATGATTGGCTATTTCCAAAGTTATGTCCGGCCTACGTGTTACCCATATTGTAAATAGTTATTATTATTATTATTATTATTATTATTATTATTATTATTATTATTATTATTATTATTATTATTCAGTTCTAGCGTGAGAATCTAATTTTTTAGATAGGGTTATTCTAAGCTAAGTAACAAATGGCATTTTTTTAATTACGTTATTCATGTTAGAAATCACGTAGCTTGTCACGTTGCCATTTTGAATTATTTGTTATTTAAGAATAATTTATGTTCTCTGGAAAATAAGTATTTTTCAATCAAAGTCTTCGACAAAGACATTTAGTGGAAATTATTAGGAATTCTAAAGCCGGAATATTATTCTTGATTCACAAGATTCAACGAGGAACTGTTGCCATCAGTATAAAGACCTTTGACGTCATCGCCTTCCATAAAGGAACTTCATCGATATTCAAACTTGGATTCAATTAGAAATGTTTAATTGGTAGGACTTATAGTTTTCAATTCCATGATTAATTTTTGGATTTTTTCCACAAACCGTAAGTACTGTTTTATATGTTTACATTGTTTTCAAGGGAAATAAATTATTTTTGTTAAAATTTACAAGACTGTTGACTTCAGTCGTTTCTTTTGTTACATTTGTACGAGTCTACACGTAACATCGAATATACTCTACTTAGTTCTTGAGCTAAGCAATAACGAGAACAAAAAAAAAGAAATCTGTTTGGAAAGAAGAATTCTTTGAAAATAACGAATTATTTCATTCTTCTGTTTGCAGTCACTGTCAGCATCTGATTTTGAAATTTAACAAAAGCGGACATGGATGTCTGCAGGGTGACTCTGTAAAAGAGATTGTTTGAAATTAATGTCGGTCCGGAAACAATATATATATATATATATATATATATATATATATATATATATATATTTATATATATATATATATATATATATATATATATATATATATATATATATATATATATATATATATATTGTGATTTTTATGTGACCGTATCATTTGACCTATCTAGAGTCATAAAAGGATAATCGCACAAAATCTTGTTTACATGTTTAGGTGATCTGAATGAAATTTCTGCGGTTTATTTTTAATGTACGAAACAGATTCTTCATTGCGACATGTAACTTTAACATCGACACATATGGTGGGATAGTATATTTACTGATTTGTAACAAGCAACCATGATAGTACGTTGGAGGAATATCTCGTCATAAAAACAGATTTATAGCAAGCAACCATGATTGAACGCTGAATATTGCTTATGCGACATAAATATGCCCAACAATTTTTATCGGACGATATTTTATTTGTTGGGAGAACAGTCTTTATTCCATCAAGGTGCTTTTTGGATACAAATGAGGTTTCTTGGAAAATAAACTGGTAGATTTTCGATGGAAGCAAGTTAGTGGGAACGTATTACTAGGTTTATTTGTTGAGTTGTTCTAAAATTTGGCTTGCATAGATAGTTTATGGGTGTGCTCCGCGCGCGCGTGTGTGTGTGTGTGTTCAATGTTTTGAACTTGAGCGTTGTGTTTTAATACGATAAATGTTTTATATACACATTCTATACAAAATAGTCGCTAGTTATAAACTCTCATAATATTCGTGTAAACATTTGGCGACATTGAAGCTAAAATGTGGCTTTCTTTCCAGCGGAATTGCTTGGGGTCTGTTCCATGTTCCAGTGATGATATTACTGACGTACAAACTGAGACCACCACGACCATATCTAACCGTCTTCATTCAGTGTCTCTCTTGTATTATGGCGGCCTTCCCTCACGGATGGGTAGCGATCAAGTCAGGGTATGCAATAGTGCAACGTTCAAGGAACACGTTATAAATAACCCAAAATAATTATTTCTTGTTTATGGATTTATGATACGTCAATTTTGTTTCTTGTTTGCTAAATATTCTTTCTTTAATAGCCTCGTTCAAAACTGATCAGGTGTTGGTTTCGTGCATCACTTAGGTGGTTTTCTTTTTTCTAACTCTTTCTCTGGAATATGTTACAAGAGAGTGTAAGATTTGTATAGCTTTTATCAGCATTCAGAAAGTTGATTACGAATATTCAGAACTCTAAAATACCAGACTTTCACATTTTTCTGCAAATCCATCCCTCACTGTGATATAATTTCATACAGTAATACAGGTTCTTTTATAAATGTGTTACCTTATACGAAATTTGTATACTAAATTAGGTCAATGCTTCCACTTGCATTTTTATAAGTTTATGAAGTTTAATAAACTTGGAATGCTTCCCAGTTTTTTGTTTTAATGAAATACCTCTTACCTCTGATACGGCAGTGAGTTTGATATATTCTTGAAGATTGTTTGACTCTTTCTCTTTCTCAATAATACATTTTTCATGTCATTTCAACTTTTGTAAAATTGTTTGTGTTGTTCTTTTCCGTCAGGTACTCATTGTGGGCTGCCACTATCATGCACGGCACGTGGAACCAGATCAACCCTAGACTACTGGGCAGTATCTACACCCAGACGCCGGGGAAGCTTGTGGGGCCCCAGTGGGTCATTAATGGTGAGGGGTTGGCAGGAGTCATTACCATCCTCCCTCTAGCGGCATTGTTAACTCTAGAACTAAAGTGTAACTGGATATGAACGTTGAAGGCCTCAATATAAGCTTTAGTACATATAAAGGTGAAACTTTAAGACAATATTATAACTTGTTACCACCAATTCCATTTAACTGTATTTAGAACTTTACTACTGTTGAATTATGCCACGATGCGTCGTAACATGACCTGGATGGTAAGTGTTAAAAAACTACAGTTGCTTTAATTATTAAAATACTGGGAAAAGAAAATTAAACTATTGAAAGCTTTAGTGCTTAGTGTTTCGTAGATGTATTTTTTTTAAAAAAAAATTTCTCTATGGTCCTAAGTTTAGTAGAAGCAGAATATATTGGCTCAAACCCTAATACGTCCAAATCCCTACAGAGCACTAGCAAAGGTATGTGCATTGCGAAGTTTGCTAACGCAATGGTAGCTTTTGGGATATTCAGACTTAACGTACATCACCCATCCCACTGCCGTTATATAACTTAAGAGTTCGAACAGTCATTATGACATTTTCAGTAATGGAGCATTTTGATTTTGTATCATTTATGTTGTTGAGTATCATTTATGTTGTTGATTACGGCGTGGTTACCTCTATTATGTCGATATTGACAATCTCAAAATTCAGGGATGCTCAAATCGATTCACATGACCAAAGCAACGGAACATTTGATGAGCGAACGAGCAGATGTCTCAGCTGGATGGTTGGTGTATCTGATGGAACAGCCACATGTAGTCGAGAAATTCGAAATTGACAAGGGGTGTAGGGCTGTGTTATTGCACGTGGATTTACAAGTTTATATTCATAAGAGTAGCTCCAGAAATATTATGAACATTCACCTAAACTACCCTAACTCGAGAATCTCGAGAGTTACCAGCAAGTGTCGAAATTTTAATACTGTTAAGTAGCGGACAATCTTGTCTGTACCAATTAAATAATTTAATGAGCGGGTGAGCTCAAAACAAACCCGTCCATCAGTAACAGTATAGGTTTCGGGGCCCACTTTTTACTGTCTTCTTGGAAGCTTCTAAAGACCCAACTAAGTACGACTGTTTTCGGAATTGAAGGAAAGCATCAAAGTATGAACAAAAAATATGGCTTGTATCATTGACATGTCGTTCACATTTATACAAACTGTCCAACCTGTCTCAACCCATCATCTCAATGGTCAGTTTACAGCCGATGTAGATCATGATGCGGTGGTCTTCCCATTGTGTGAAGAGGCTCCAATGGGAGGGTGTGCGTATGTATTCATGTAGGCGTTAATGTTTTCACCAAAACAATGGCATACTTGTACATGAAATAATTGTCACTTGTCACATGTTTAACTGCTACTTGGTCATCTACTGCGCTGCTCACTCGCTTCACAAAAACCGGTAAGGGCTAAATTGGAGTAGTCAATATTCTGTCCACCAGACTTGACAGTTAGTCGTGCAATAATTAAGTTCAAGACAAACAAAGACGATGACGTATAGTGTACCTTATTCAGATCGATTTTTAACAATATCAACTCGTGGTTAAGAAAAATATTTTGTTTCTCTTTTGTAAAATGTTCCATGCAGCTTTAAAACATAAAATCAACAGTCTTATTGTGAAAAAGGTCGAAGAGTGCACAATTCGATTGGACTGATTAGCTGAGATAGTCACCAATGTAAACCGTTATGGGTTACTTTGTTTGCAGGAAAATACCATTGCTAGATTGGTATTATCTTCCCCTATCATAGAAAAAAATGACATATTAGCATCGTCCTCCACTATAAAAGAAATATACCATTCCCAGATTAGCATTATCTTGCCTTATAGTATAAATATGTCATTGCCAGATTAGCATTGTCTTCTTCTATTATAGAAATATACCATTACCAGATTAGTGTTGTCTTCCCCAGTTGTATAAATGTCATTGCCAGATTAGCATTATCTTGCCCTAAATATGTCATTGCCATATTAGCATGGTCTTTCCCTATTATAGAAATATACCATTGCCAGGTTAGTGTTGTCTTCCCCAGTTGTATAAATGTCATTGCCAGATTAGCATTATCTTGCCCTATTGTATAAATATGTCATTGCCAGATGAGCATGGTCTTTCTCTATTATAGAAATATACCATTGCCAGATTAGCACCATCTTGCCATCTTATAGCAAGATACCACTGCCAGAGTAGCGTTATTTTCCCCTATTGTAGACATATGCCATTGACAGATTAGCATCATCTTGCCATCTTATAGCAAGATACCACTGCCAGAGTAGCGTTATTTTCCCCTATTGTAGACATATGCCATTGACAGATTAGTATTATCTTCCTCTATTATGGAAAGAAAAAGCAACCTGCATTAAATGAAAGACCACTCAATTTTGGGGGTTGGTTTTAATGGTGGCTATAACAAAGGAAATTGCCATTTTCATCGACTTACCAATACAACTTGGGCAGATATCGAACCATCGACCCTTGGATTACGATTCGGACAATCTGCAAACTGAGCTATCTCAGGTTTGTCTGAAGAAAGTAACGTGACAGTACACATGCTGTTTCAGGCATAGTAAATACCAAACAATTTTTTCAAACGATGAATTTTACAGAAGGCGTACTTTTGCAGCCACTTAAGTTAGTCTTAAATATTAACAATCTGTGAAATCGCCTTCTAATTAAAATAAAGTAGATTAGCGACCAAATTAGCAGTTGTGCACCAAAAGGATTTGTGAATATCTACCAGCATAGGTCAAAGGTCATGACTACCGATGATATTTGGCTAAAACGATACACTAATATAGAATGGAATTGGTTTGGAAAGCGTAAAAACTTCGATTATCAGCGCCTAATACGGTAAGTAACGAAGACAGAATTTCATAAGCAAAAGACACTGAAGCACTTCAAAATCTTATGATAACAACTAACAATAAAAATTTATTTAAATAAATTAATCATTATACATTTGTATACGTAAGCAACAAAAGTTTCATTAAAAACAACAGAACCGAGGCATCTGAACGGCACCGATATGTCCACATACACACATTATATATATATACATATATATATATATATATATATATATATACATATATATATATATATATATATATATATATATACAATCTCATCAAAGTTGTAAATAAAACGAAATCGTAAAACGAAACATTGATAGCCAAGTCTTCAGTGTAAATTTAAAACTGGGCTACCAAGGATATGTGAAACTAAATGAGATGAACTATATTCCTCCTCCCGTTTTTTTTTTTTTTCTAAAGTACATTATATTTTGGAAGTTTGACTAGCTTCGTTTGAATGCCGCTGAAAGGCTCTCTAGAGATATATTGCACAGTTAATAAACATTGTAACACACGTTAAATTAATTTCATACTTTGAGAAAGATATCCCATATTCCATCATCCAGGTTAATGCTACATGGTCAAAGTTAAGTCAGTCCAATAACCCAAACTCATGCAGAGGGGCATGCATTTCTATAAACACTGGGGTACAATCCCCGTAAGCTAACCAGACAATGGTAAAAAAAAAAAAAAAATTACCAGGACCTTTGGGAAAACCTTAAATCGCTTGTTTGGGTTTTTATGTCCAAATCCCTGGGCTACAAAAGGGGATTTGCATTAAACTCCCATCACCTTGGTATCAATGGCCTCTTAAAAGCGCTGAATCACGGAAGGTATATTTGGTATAACTGCGCATGCATGTGTTAGGTGTCATGGCTGAGATCATGGTACATCATAACGGAATAAAATTCACATTTACTCTTTTCTGTATTTAACGGAAATAGAAAGCAATGGGAAAAAGACCACACAATATTATACATCTCTTTCTACATGCCTTTAATAAAAAGAGCATTGATAAAATAAATTAGGAATAAATAAATCTGAATGAATTCATTTCATCCAAACCTTTATAATCAGACACCAAAGAGTGGAAACAAATATCACAGTTCTGAAAGTGCATAGTGCTTCTAAAACCAGAACCAGTTTTAAAATAACAGTAACAGTGGACAACTATGTTGCCCTAAAAACAAAAATATGACACCATGTCCTTTTATACATGACACCCAACACGTGCGCAGCTAACCTAAAACAGGGAATAAAATAAAACACAAGTCGAAGCAACAACCACCACCAGAACACCACAACCAAAACCGCCACCATTGCGTTCGATATTGTTTATTGCATAATAAATGATCTATATGGGCTAGAAGAACAGCTTTGTCTAATTCAAAGAATGTGTAGCAATGTGAATAGAAATGTGATTAAATTTAAGAGTGTTGGAAAAGCCATTTGTATTTCATATGTGACAAAAGGAAAGTGGAATTAAAACCCATTAAAACTCATGTTGCATAAGATGACCTGAAACTTAATTCCTTTTAATAATATTACTTAAAATTTGTTTTTCATTTGTATGGTCTTTCTGTCCAAGGTAAAATTGCCTTTAAAAACTCTTTGCACACATTTAACTCAGAAACCTAGTGAAAATTCATATGTGCAAATGGACTTTATCACTTTTCAAAGTCAATATTTACTGTTTTGTTTCTTCGTATCACAAAGTCATTTTACACATTGAGTGGGCATGTCACCATTGACTTTTACACAAACATCATAAAGTTCTACAGTAAAAATTGTATTTGCATAAATCTAAAGTAAATAAAAATTCATTTTTTCTAAATCATGTAACAGAACAATCACAGACTTGTGTTTCAAGAAATGTAAAGTTTTATCAGCCAGTAAACCATATTCATCTTTTGCTTCATGTCAGTCAATAAAAGGCTACAGGTTCAGAAAACTTAATATTCACCTCAATGAAAGTCTATATTTGTATTACAGGTCATCTTATACAACTTACATAGCTTGAAACAGAGATATTGTTGTCCTTTCACACTGACTGCTTGCTATATTTAGCAACATGTGATGACAACAGATTTAAGCATACATTAGCTTTTCATGCATAACAGAGTTTTTCCTTAACATTGATACATCTACCTCTCTATTCCACTCCAGTCCTTAACATTGATACATCTACCTCTCTATTCCACTCCAGTCCATAACATTGATACATCTACCTCTCTATTCCACTCCAGTCCATAACATTGATACATCTACCTCTCTATTCCACTCCAGTCCATAACATTGATACATCTACCTCTCTATTCCACTCCAGTCCATAACATTGATACATCTACCTCTCTATTCCACTCCAGTCCTTAACATTGATACATCTACCTCTCTATTCCACTCCAGTCCTTAACATTGATACATCTACCTCTCTATTCCACTCCAGTCCATAACATTGATACATCTACCTCTCTATTCCACTCCAGTCCTTAACATTGATACATCTACCTCTCTATTCCACTCCAGTCCTTAACATTGATACATCTACCTCTCTATTCCACTCCAGTCCTTAACATTGATACATCTTCCTCTCTATTCCACTCCAGTCCATAACATTGATACATCTACCTCTCTATTACACTCCAGTCCTTAACATTTATACATCTACCTCTCTATTCCACTCCAGTCCTTAACATTGATACATCTACCTCTCTATTCCACTCCAGTGCAAATTTGAATGGTGTTAAAGCCTTATTTTGAGTTCAAACTGTTGCACAAGTCCAAACAGTGGAGCAGAGTGCAAGTGTTTGCCAAGTCCAAAAGATGGCAATATTTATCAAATAAACAATGTTGGAGAGCATTACATTACATGACTGCTTTGTCCAATCTGGCCTCAAAACTCACACAATTCTCAATACAGGTAGTCATACAAAATCGAGACAAAATCCTAAACCATATTTTGCAAAGCACATAAAGAATACATGATGTACCTTGGGTTCCTGTTAAGGTCTTTGCATTCATTCAGCAATAAAGAAATAACATCCACAGTAAAAACTCCAAATGATATGTAATGATATGTTCAGTTACTAAACAATGGAATATATTTAGACATGGGTACACATGACATTTTTAAAGGTTCCACTATCAAAAACGATTCAGTTGGATCTGATAAAGTGTGACAGTCCATTTGTTTCCATTCCCTGAAGTAACTTGCAGTGTATTTTTTTTTCCATATGAGACAAATATGCTGCAGAATAAGAAAAATTTATCCAGGACAATGATTACAAATGTAATTACCCCTTGATATTAGCAATGAAACTTTTCAGACCTTCAATCAGAAAAAAAGTTTAAATTTTGTATAATCATTCACTCATTTAAGGGGTAATTTCCAGAAAAAGTTACATCCATTCAAGAAGTTGATGAATTTTCTAAATCGAGATTCCATCTGTAATTTTATATTTCTATAAGGCACGATAACAAAGACCCCAAGGTATTACAACCAGGTAAAGATATTTAACATGCTAATACCAGCAGTAAACACTGTATACCCTAGACAAAGGTGTATTGCACAATATTAATGGTGTGAAGAAATGAATGTCATGTTATTACATACAATATTTATCAGACTAAGTTGAACATGCAAATAAAGAAATTATACTTTCTATATTTTACAATTAAATTTCTTAATGACTTCAGATAGGTCCTCCTATATACATAACAACAAATATCTTTACAACATTGGAAAAATATACATGTACTTTGAACAAATGGATTACATGCAGTATGCCTAAATATCCATTTACGTAGGTAATGAGGAATCAATCAACACAGTTCTATATTGCTGTCTTGTTCAATATTCTTCAAAGAAATTATACAACTTCTACTTGGATAACTCTAAAACTGAATGACTCCAAACAATAATGAACACTATGAAATAATGATTGTCCAAAACAATTTAGAGTTGTAAAATTTTGTAACTTAATTGAATTTATATGCCAGGTACACATAACAAGAATATCATCTCTATTTTTGGCATCTTGTGGAATATCTAAGGTTACACTCATTTGAACATTACTTGCTGGATGTTGGGACATATTTTACTTTTCAGGTTTTCACTGGCATTATTTTGCATAATTAATATTTCATAAAACACTTCTATATCAAGGAATATAGCACTTCTGAACACATTTAAAGGCACATGCAAGATATATCTATAAAAAATAAATAAGTCACATTTTGATTCTTAGAAATACTCTCAGATTAGAATATGTGACTAGAACAAAGGCATAATAAACTCTGCTACAAGTTTCATATTGTTAATTGCATCCCATGATTGTAGAGGTACTTTAGGCTTGTACAAGACTAATATAGCAAGGCAAATTGAGCTTGAAAGAAGAATAAACCAATAATTAGAAGGCCAGATATTGAGCTATTTCTAAACTAAGTTTCTGATATTTTCTTTTAACTGACATCTCCTTAAGTACAATTAGATTTGTACACTTAAGTACACTCAGATTTGTAATTTTGAATCTTCAAGCTGAAGACTTAAGTGAATTACTTAAATGTATACAACTTTCTATATGGTAACTCAAAAAGGATGTCTGTCATTCTGAAATATCTGACCAAGAGGAATAAAAAGTACTTCTACTTCTAATAAAACATTATAAATCTAGTATAAATATGATGCTTGTCAAGAAAGAAAAGCACTTAGATGCCATAAAAAAGTAAAATAAAATTTGATGAGATTTATACAGAGAATTTCACAAAACTGTTGCTTATTACAAATGCCCAGGAGCTGCAGTCACTGTAAAATATATACACATTCACACACTCACAAAATGTTACATCTTTCTTCTGAATATATAAAACAACCTATGTCAGATCATTGTTATATCTTTCCCTAATATAGACCCTGTTATAATCATGCAAACACATTTACATCTTTACATTGTACTAATGCTTTTAGCAGTCATGGTTTTAGCTACATGAAAAAAATAGATAAAACTTCATAAGTATTAAATAATAATTCATACTACATAAATATTTACAATCTTGTCCATGAGACAGAATATGACAAGGCTTGTGTTAGGATCATGTATTATTGATATTTCTGGTGAATAATCAACTTTCTGTTGAATTTGAGGTTTTGCAAACTATTACATTCAAAGCCACAATTAAAAGATGAAGCAATCTTTAACTTTAAAACAATAAAATGTCAATCTTTTCTGAGGACAAGGTAAAGCCAAAAACATTGTCACCCAAAAAGCAGTATGATTTTTGAATCAGTCCTACCTATATGTTTTCTTGCACGAGAATAGGCACTTTACAAGAGTTTGAATAATGAATCTGTCCTATATTTATGTTTCATTACACATCTAGTTATCCTACAATAAGAAAATGATATATTGTTTTCTACAATAACAGTGAGCATAAAACTACCTAAACTTTCATATATGCAAAAATATGTCAGGAATAATACCTATCTTTGTTTATAACTATATCATTAAAACGACACCATTAAATGTTGACGTTATTGCAACAGAAATGTAAATGTATGAGTCTGCATACGCCAACTGTGCATTGAATCTGTAAACAATTATATAATGCACATTTTCTTCAAGAAAACAAAAATTGAGAAAACTAAGAATTTTTCTATCTGCAAAGGTTGTCAGGTTTTCAGATGGGCACAGAAACATATAATGAAGGTACCATCATATTCCCTACTGCAATGTAAAAAGCAAGTAATTTATAAAATGTACAACAATTTACAGTCACTGTTCTAGCGATGCCAACCAAAAACACATAAAGAGAAGAAATGAAACATCAAAGATTACGTTCAAATAACTGACATTTTTAACAATAAAAAATTGATCTAGGCAACAAAAAGTTCAATTAGTCTGTTTCCCATCAAGTGTCTACTTCGTTCAATGACGGCACGTTCTGCTTCCATCCTAGATGCAAATGTCACCAACACTTCACCCGTGGATCGTCCATCTGCAGTCTGCTGGAACTGAATTACTTCTGGGGTCACCTACATGCAGAAATACAATTTGTAGCTATGAGAATTTGAGTTATCACCATCACTGGCTGAAATACAACGAATACTTTCTTTTTACATTAAAAATGGTAGTTTTAATGATTTCATGAAATGTGCCAGGGCAAAAAGGAATTTGTGCCAGAAAATGTTCCATTAATCTTTGCAATACATTTCAAAGCAACTTATGTCAATAGGAAAATGATAGTGTCTGCTAAGAGATATCCATTTGTAAAAGAAATCTAATACCCTGTTTGGACTAGTTCTTCAGACATGACACTTAAGAAAGAACTCTTTGCTATTATTTAGACATGTAAAAGACTGGTATGAAATTATGGCTTGAATATTGTATTACTGATAACATGGTTCAAGTAAAACGATTTAATGATCATTGAGACTAGGGAATATAATGTCTACTCCACATCTTTTTTGTAAAATTGTTGAAGCAATATCCAACAAAGACATTATGTACAATATCAGATCTTACTGAATCCGCAGCTAAAATGTACACAAGATAGTATTTTGGATGTGTCTTCAAATTATCACTGCTTTTATTTGTAGTCTTTCAAATGAATTTATATTTGTATCAATGAAAGTACATGTATAGCAGGAAAAAAAATTAATGTACCTTGGTAAAATGGACATTTTGTCTGCTTTAATAGCCATATTTCGAGAAAATCTAAAATAAGTAGTTTAGTCATGCTTTCTGTAGAACAATATGTCTAATTGCAAGTCCACTTCTTTGATGCTATTTAGTTCCACCCAATGATCGACATAATGCCTCATATTTGACCTACACCTGTCTACTCGTACTGATAAAACAAATTTAAATTTTAAACAATGAAACAATGGATTAACTGTTATTAAAATAAATTGATTTAGTATCTACAATTTGGAATGCATTTTTGCAATAATGCATTTTATTTGCGTTTGCAGCAATTTATATAAAATCATTCTTGATTATGAATTTTTAAAATATTTAACATTTTTCATTATTTTGGATTTGTCTTTTTAATTTGTCCATAATAATTATCATAATCAATTATTAATTGCCTTTAAACTTAAATTTTCCATCTCTATTCCTTTCTCGTTCAGTACCTTGTGATTCTCCAAAGAAGATTTGTAAATACGACATAATTGTCAAGATTCATTACCAATGAAAAGTGCCTATATGCATATTAGAACAAGCAAACCTTCTTATGTTTAGAAAATGAAGAAGTGTAATAACAATTATCACATAAGTGCAGAGTGCATCAATAAAAAAGGTCAATGCTCTATGGAAGCAAGATAGATGGAAACAATAAATCATTTTCAAAGGGTATATTGTTACAATTTGGAATGTTATTTATGAATTAGAGGTGGTGAAATAACAGTCTAAAAAGGAATATAGCACTCAGGAAATGAAGCAGAAAACTCATTTCTTCACTTATCGAAAATTAATTAGAAATTCTTGATCAATTGCATTTTCTGCAAAATTTACAATCTTTGATTATAGAGAAAAAAAACTTTATAACAGAAATAACTATGTACTAATGAAAGTTTTAATAAATGATGAAATGAGCTTCCAAGGAAAGAAATGCAACATTTATAGAGCGCATTTGACAGACTTTCTAATTAATACAAGATGATTATGTGCAGAAATAAAATGCTAGTTAGTAAAAAAATTACCTAAAAAGGAATTAATTTTTATACTGAAATCTACATAAAAGCCACTACAATATTCTAGAATGATTTAACAAAACATAAATCTTCTTTCAAAAGCATTTGTATGAACCATGGAGTTTTTTTTTTCTGTGTCAATAATCGGCTTTAGAATTTACTGTAGCTGTTATACAACCTGCCTAGCAGCCCAATACACCCACTAACCATTTCCTATCAAATATTTCTTGTATGTCTTTCAACAGGAATATATTTTCTCAAAATCTTAAATTATGACAAATGTTTCAATAACCAAATTTAAATTTGAGGTTCACTATTTAAACAAGCATTAACTAAAGGTATTTATTTGATGATGAAAATATTTATTTTGAAAAGGTGTATACCAAAATCAAGCTATTTTCCATTATGACACAACTTGTTATTGTATGGTGATAGATGACCTCATAACTTTGCACAATGTCACAATGTCAACTGTTGGCCTTTTGAAGAACATATTTCATTCATTTTAATTTGCATACTACAAACAACAAGGTCTTGCAACTATGGGAATTAAATATATTGTATCAATAAAAAATATATAGTTTGATTAATCAAGCTGAAAGTCTATCTACATTAGAATACAGGGAAGAAATTGCCAGATTTCAAACACTAGAAAAGTTGTTACATAACAAATACTGACAGGTATGTAAGCTAAGAATTATATATTGGCCAAGAAACTTTCTTGAGTTAGTATAAGGAAACACCTTGCAAAGTACACAACACAACACCTACCTTTAGACCCGTCCTTGGTCGTGATAAAGTCTATATCCTAAACCTGCACAAGTCACTTCTAGAATGTTTTCTTCTTAGAAACATATCTTTCACGAGGCTTTGTCAAGTTTTGTACATTTTTCAATAACAATATCTGTAGAACTTAGAGTTATTTTCATTATAACATGACTTTATTTGTGCCTTTAAAAATAAAAAATTTAGAAACATAAGTTGCTTTCCATCTTTATGTCGCAATTAAATTTATGTGACATTACGTTTGTATGTTTTAATACATTAAATAGTTTGCAAATATATTTTGGGATAATAAACTTGTTCTAATCATATATATAAAGCTACCTTTCCTTGGGTAATTTTACTGTCACGCTTGTTCACCTGATCTTATAAAGAACATAGCAGTATTTTCAATGCATTATTCTTTTATTTGCAATAAAAAATTTCTATCTCCAGTATATGGCACTTAATGTATGCAATCTTTTCATGAACACATTCTGTTTTTATGCTTTTTGTTTCTGAGTAATTTACAAACTTTGATAGAAATTTAAACCTTGATGTGAAATGATTTCCATAAAAATGACATACCTCTGGAAAACCTTGAAAAAAGTTTAAAATATCTTGCAGGGTGACGTTATGAGGGATTCCCCTCATCACGACCAGGGAAGGTCCATTGTTAGTTGGAGTGAAATAGGTCTGTGGAGAAACGGGTGGGGTGGGGTACCAGTATATGATCTGTGGAAACATGGCAGCAGGCCGTGGTGGAATCTGCGTGATGGGGGTGACTGTGGGAGGCAATGCAGCATGTGGAATGTGTTGTGAAAAATGGGTTAACGGCAATGCCGTGGCAAGGGATGTGCTCGTGGGAATGAATGTAGCTCCTGAAAAAAAACAAAAATTCCAATTGTTAATCACATCGATTATTACAGTAAAAAGTAATTGATATAAACATGTTTAACAATTATCGATAAAGAATGAAGACACAAACAAAATCAATATACATTTTATGGATTTTTGTTCTGCAAGTTTAATGATATGACCAATGAATATAATAAGTAATATACAGCGGAGGTCCTATCCATGAAATTCAAAGTCATTTTTGATTTTTCAACCTTTGTATGCACTCTCAGTACATTTGCATAGCCATCATGAAAACTAACAACATGCAACATCTTTTACAAAATAAACTATGTTGCTTGTTGCATGGTGTCATTTAAAAAGAGATACAGATACTCACTTTGCCATCATAAGAAGGCTAGTGCAGATTAATTTTCTATCTCAGGAATTCAATAAATAAATATGTAGAATTTTGTCCATGACGTTTGTGAGTCATCTCTATTAGACACTGATGAAAATAAGTCTTCACAGTCATGCAGTGTTACTTACTATGAGAGAATATTGGCCTCTGGATGAACTGTGGCTGGGCAAGAGTAACGGTCGGCATAGTGGGGACAATTGTTGGAGGCAGAGAGGCAGTGGGGATGCCATTTGTCAAGACCAAATTCATATCTTCTCCGGAACACTGGATGACATCAATAACCCGCTTTTTGCTAGCAAAGATCATCTGACGTCGGTGACGGTTTAGTGATGTCAACTGAGCAGATTCCTCAGAGTCCATCTGAATGAAGGCTTCACCTGACTGCTCTCCCTGACCAAAGCAACAAAAGTTGAAATGATATAAGCAAATGATCATAAGATGTTGAAATTATTAAAGAAGCCAACAGTATCTTTGCTTTGCACCTTAATCTTTGTCAGATCTAAGTAGGTTTGCTACCTCAACACTTTCATCCATCTACTTCATAACAACACCCTCTATCTACTTCATAACAACATCTTCATCTATCTACTTCATAACATCATCTATCTACTTCATAACAACACCTTCATCTTTCTACCTCATAACAACACCTTCATCTATCTACTTCATAACAACACTTTCATCAGCGATTATTCTCTCAAAAACTTTCAAGAGAGATGATCTGAAAGCAAGCATTTAATGATACAATAAGCAAATAAGTTATTTCTTCCAAAATGAAACTTTTGTCATTAAAAGATTGAAGTGACAAATGTCACAAGTTATTGATGTAAATTCCAATTCCTACCTCTGCACTTTACAAATTCCAATTCCTACCTGTGCACTGTACACCATATGGACACCCTGGTAGATTATGAACTGGGAAAACTCCGCTAGAAAGTTTAAAATGTCAGTCACTTGACATCCATTTGGAAGATTTCGCAAGCGAATGCAGTCTTTCCGAGTTCCACTTGTGATTAAGCTCTGAGGAATGTATGGCAACGTGACTTGGGGTGGGAGCTGGGCAATGAGAGGTGGCAAGGTGGCCTCTGGGTGAGGGTCAGGATTTCTGGGGTCCATACTTCGATTTAACACCTGCAAATGTGTCAAAGTTAAAATAATGAATAAATTTCCTTAACTAGGAGAACTGTACATCTTCTGTATAATGCATAATAATACATGATTCATCTTGTATCTTCAAAAGTTACAACTTAAAACATATTCCAGCAATTATTACATATATCCAAATGTTACTTCCCCTTGTACACACTGAAGCTACTCTAAATGATGTAAAACAAAGCCAAAATGTATAATTTTATCCAATGACCACTAGCTATCTTATCACAGGTTTTTCAAAACACATAATGGTATCCAAGGGGAATTAACTGTTATTATTTTTGCATTAGTTATTCAAAAGGTATAATATCCAAAGGCAATTACCTATGTTATCATGAATTATTTAATATTCAAAGGCAATTACCAATGTCATCATGAATTATTCAATATCCAAAGGCAATTACCTATGCTATCATGAATTATTCAAAATCCAAAGGCAATTACCTATGCTATCATGAATTATTCCATATCCAAAGGTAATTACCTATGCTGTCATGAATTATTCAATATCCAAAGGCAATTACCTATGCTATCATGAATTATTCAATATCCAAAGGCAATTACCTATGTTATCATGAATTATTCAAATAGTATCACCATATCACGAGTTCTTTGCTCTGTTTTATCATGAAATTTTATAAGGTGCTTGTGTGTGCGTGTGTGTGTGTGATTTGGATTTTTAACATAGCCTAAACATTTTTACAATCATATCCCTATGATGTCTGCAGTAAGTTTATAGTGATGTCAAGCATCGAGAAATGTAGCATCATGTCCCACTAGTTCGGTTCTAGAACAAACCTTTTAATGATGTGCGCCAAGCGAGGCAGTTTCTACTACCATTTTAGAAGTCTTTGGTATGACTCGACCAGGGTTTGATCCCGCAACCTCCTGCATTTGAGAAAGATGCTCTAACCACTTAGTCCATCAGTTTATTTAGTTTGATTAAAAATATGTTATTTAACGCAGAAGCTTTCCTAAGTGATATCATTTTCCTGTTCAAGAAAAATTATGTAATTTATACAAAAAAGTTTTACATAATCATTCAATTTATTCCGGTGTAAAATGCTATATTTATAATGAAAATTGATTTTTATAAAGAAATGGAA
Source organism: Potamilus streckersoni (assembly GCA_016746295.1). NCBI lineage: Eukaryota > Metazoa > Mollusca > Bivalvia > Unionida > Unionidae > Potamilus > Potamilus streckersoni. The sequence goes on from JAEAOA010001366.1 coordinate 77,832, forward strand.
AATGAACATGAAAAAAATCAATGCTATAGATGGCTATTTCATGATAACAGCTTTCAGCGCTATCAATGGTGACTTCAACATGACAGTTTTCAGTGCTATATATGGCTATTTCAATATGACAGCTTTCAGTGCTACATTCAGTGCTCTAAGAGGCTATTTAAACATGAGTTTTCATTCAGTGATATAAGAGGCTATTTAAACATGAGTTTTCATTCAGTGATATAAGAGGCTATTTAAACACGAGTTTTCATTCAGTGATATAAGAGGCTATTTAAACATGAGTTTTCATTCAGTGATATAAGAGACTATTTAAACATGAGTTTTCATTCAGTGATATAAGAGGCTATTTAAACACGAGTTTTCATTCAGTGATATAAGAGGCTATTTGAACATGACAGTTTTCAGTGCTGTAGGAGGCTATTTGAACATGACAGCTTTCAAAGCTGTAGGAGGTGATTTGAACATGACAGTTTTCAGTGCTATAAAAGGCTATTTGAACATGACAGTTTTCAGTGCTGAAGGAGGCTATTTGAAGACGACAGCATTCAGTGCTGTAGGAGGCTATTTGAACATGACAGTTTTCAGTGCTATAATAGGCTATTTGAACATGAGTTTTCAGTGCTGTATGAGGCTATTTAAATATGACACTTTTCAGTGCTGTATGAGGCTATTTGAACATGGCAACTTTCAGTTCTGTATGAGGCTATTTGAACATGACAGCATTCAGTGCTGTAGGAGGCTATTTGAACATGACAGCTTTCACTGCTGTAGGAGGCTATTTGAACACGAGTTTTCAGTGCTCTAAGAGGCTGTTTGAACATGACAGTTTTCAGTGCCATAAGAAGCTATTTGAACATGAGTTTTCAGTGCTGTAGCAGGCTATTTGAACATGACAGCTTTTAGTGCTATAAGTGGCTATTTGAACATGAGTTTTCAGTGCTGTATGAGGCTATTTAAACATGACACTTTTCAGTGCTGTAGGAGGCTATTTGAACATGACAGCTTTCACTGCTGTAGGAGGCTATTTGAACAAGAGTTTTCAGTGCTCTAAGAGGCTATTTGAACATGACAGTTTTCAGTGCCATAAGAAGCTATTTGAACATGACAGTTTTCAGTGCCATAAGAGACTATTTGAACATGACAGCTTTCAGTGCTATAAGAGGCTATTTGAACATGAGTTTTCAGTGCTGTAGGAATCTATTTAAACATGACACTTTTCAGTGCTGTAGGAGGCTATTTGAACATGACAGCTTTCAGTGTTGTATGAGGCTATTTTTGAACATTACAGCTTTCAGTGCTGTAGGAGGCTATTTGAACATGACAGTTTTCAGTGCTGTAGGAGGCTATTTGTACATGAGTTTTCAGTGCTCTAAGAGGCTATTTGAACATGACAGTTTTCAGTGCCATAAGAGGTTATTTGAACATAACACTTTTTATGTGCTGTAGGAGGCTATTTGAACATGACAGTTTTCAGTACTACACATATGGCTATTTAGAGATGATAGCCTTAGGTGCTATAGATGCTACTTCAACATACAAGTTTCTGTGTTAAGATAGTGCTTTAAACTTGTCCTCTACGATGCAGATATACTGTGCACTTGACAGTAACCATCAAAAGTTTCGTAATGAATCAGATAATTAAACTAGTGTATTGAAGATATAAAGATGAATTTGAAAAGCAATCGCTATAAAAATGACTATTAGTCCAAACAGTTCAGCGCATTTTGATGACACTGTATAGGGACTCCACAACAATAACTTCATGTCAGTGTCCACTACTTCAATAAATTATTGTTTTGTTTTTTTTAAAGTAGCAAAAAGATCATTGCCAAACATTCCTTCACAAAACTAGAAATGTGTTTAGAACAATGATACAAAACCTGAAAATACCTAATGCACAACTTGATGAGGTGTTGCAAAGGGACGGACAACACCATATGCCCCTACCGCTATCGTTGGGTACGAGGAGTATTAAAAATATTCTAAATTATCAGTGTACAGTACAACAAAGTCCTTTATTTCTGAACAGAATGCGAGTGCATTTCACGCAGCACTTGCCATGCACTTCTACACGCTTTCTCCGTCTGATTATCCAATTCTTGAATGTCACTTTGTAACAACTTTTATTTTACGTACCTGTTTGATGTCATCGAGTAGATGGATAAATCAGATACCGGTGGGCGGACACGTGGTTTGTCACTGTTCAATAACTTTTTTCAAACATTTTGGAGGCATATAAATGCCCAATGGCACTAGCATAGTCGAACACAGGTACTGGGATGTAATGGCCTTTTTGCTTTAAAAACCAATACGCATACAACTCGGTCGACTGTCTGACCACGTGGAGCCGTGTTTGTGATATCTGCTCATTGCTCATTTTCTCTGATCGAAACTTATACTGGATTAAGACGAGCTCAGAAACGTAAATCAATGTCCCAGTCTGTGATAACATTTAAACGTAATTAATCCTCTTTTCATATTTAGCAATTTCAACGGAAGCCTGGTTTTGACTAACCATCAACAAATGCAGGATCCATCTTTCACAAGCTTTCTGAACTTCAAACAATTCTTCAGTATTTTAAAAACAGCTGACGAATTAACCCGTGTTAATTAAATTTTCTTCCAATGTGTATCGATCATCTTTATAAATTACCCCATCAAAGCAGCCGCTTAACTCTCACCAAGCGCAGACAACGATCTTTCAGTTACAGCATTATTTTTGCTCATTAGCAGAATGGCTTTCTCCAGTATTTTTACGTCCATGTCATTTACCTATATTACATATATATGCAGATTTCCGGCGCTGTGCGTGCCGCTGAAAAGCATTTTATAGAATGCCATTTTATCTATCCATCAGCAATAAATTAACTGACAGAATAAAAAAAAAGAAAATAGTTCTTAAAAAATGTTCAGAACTTATCAAATACCCCTTGTATATAATGAAATATAAGCAATTCAAGACTGACACGAGATGAACTCTGAAGTCTTTAGCAAAAGATATCTCGCATCACCTTTTATCGTTGTGTATGCGTTTGTTTATAAATTCATTAAAACAATTAAAAATTCTGTTTTCAAAATTTCCAAATATGTATACTTTGTAAGGAAATTTTGTTCAGAACTGACCAAAATGTACAATACAAAAAGTTAGTCGGGTAATAAATTGGTGCAGAGATGGAAACAGTACACGGAGGCGTTCTATTCTGTCAATAGCCAACTTTTCAGGTAGTTCTTTAACGAGATAAAAAAAAAAACGTTTATTTAGATGGAGCTGCTAACCAGTTTCTGGCAATAAATTAAAATTCAAAAGTAATATTCTCGGGTGATGATGATGATGATAAAACAGAGGTGCACACACATTTTCAGCATGCGAGCTGCTTATAAAATGACTAAGCCAAAATGATCTACCTACCACAAAAATGCAAAACATTTATAGGCGAATTCTAGTTTTTTGTTTATAATGCTACGCAATCTACTCACATTAGCTTCGTGATCGACCGGTCGATCGTGATCGACTTACTGTGCACCCCTGTGATAAAAGATATGTACAAATGTATAAATACTGTAATTACGCCGTTTTCTTATGATTGTTTATTGATTATTAAAGTTGCATTAAACGCCTTTCCGCGTAACACAAAAAGTTTAGGAAAATACTAATAGGATTTTTTTCTCACCATATTATTGTTACTTTTATTACGTTTTTATCAAACTTCAAAAAAAAATCTTCTTGTGAATTAGAAATACAAAACCGGCGATATATTCTAAGTTTCATCAGACAAAATATATGTGGTGGTCACTTTTCTAATTCTTTGTTGAAACAATAATTTTCTTCAAATTCCAACAAGGAAATTAAATCCAAGACTTCAATCATACTGCGTTATATTTGCATACATTATTTAATTTTTTTATATTTCCATATTTACAAGTTACAAGTGTGTGTGTGTGTGTGTGTGTGTGTGTGTGATTTAGATTTTAACGTAAAATTAACAATTTTAGTCATATCGCTACGATGTTGGCAGTGTAGCGGTTGATAATGATGTCTAGCAATTGGGGAATCTTGCAGCAGACATGTAGCATGATGTCCCTTCCCCCTCCAGTCATATTATCAAGGCACAAGGCTGACCAGTCCTAACACTAACCTCTTAATGCTAAACGCCAAGCGAGGCGGCTCTTAACACCATTGTTATCCCTTATACACAGCAGAGGAAGGCTGTAATGTTAACCAAATTTGTATTCCAATTGTTATTACGTTTTTCGAGCTCAGTGAAGTCACATACTAAAATTTCATTAGAAGCGATTTCCAAACTACTTCACTTCCATATTATCTCAAGACTGCAAGTTCTTTATAAACCAATATAAAATTGTTTTATATGAAATACCAATCAGTTTGTAATTGGAAGTTTTCAAGTAAGCTCAGCGAAAGAAAACTATGCTATGCGGCTTATTACGAAGATGTCGATAAAAACATAACTTCATTAGCAAAATTCTTTTTGAAATAAATTACATGGGTTTGGTGTCTTTATGCTAACAAGGATTTTGAGATTATTTCAGATAAACCATTATCTCATCCGCCTGTTTTAAATGAATCAAATAGAAGAAATCCCAAATTAGCGTCCATCAATTAACTGGTTTTGAACTTATGCAAAGGCCATCGACTCACCTGCAATCAAGTCTGGAGGTTTTTAAAACAGAATACGTTTAAACGCGGACTTAAATTTAATAGTTAATTAGTTCTATTATGTACGAAAATTAACCAATGAAAGTTACAGGATCATAATGAAGGTTTTAGAGTGTACATGTATATTCATAATTAATGCTTAACATTTAGGAGTTAATTACCTAGCATGCAGATTCTGATATTAAGTTTGAATCGAAGTACCAGCTGAGGCTTTTTTTAAAAAAAAAAAAATAAACTATGAAACATTTAGATATTTTTAACCAGTGCTAATTTGTCCATGACGGCGTGTGTAGTCTTCCTGCTCTAGTACTGTTTGACCGCTCCGGTGGCCTAATGGTTAGAACGTTTGCTTCGGATACCGGTCACGAATTTGAACCCCGGTTGAGTCATACCAAAGTCTTTCAATATGGAACTAAGAGCTGCCTCGCTAGGCCATCAGCATTAAGAGTTTAGTGTTAGGACTAGTCGGCCTAGTGTCAGGATAATGTGTCTGGGTGGGACATCATGCTACATGTCTGCGGCATGATGCTCCAGTGCTAGACATCACTGTAAACTGCCACAATGCAGACATCGTAGTGATATGACTGAAAAATTGTTAAAGATACCTTAAAAATCTAAATCACACACACAATTACTGTTTGTATTTACATTCACAACAGTATTGTTTTCACGTTTTCTATCGTTAATTTTCTTTCAAAGTTCTCTTAGATTTTTTTTTCAAAAAACTGAAAATGAATGTTGCCAATAAATGTTAACTTACAAATAAAGATACATTGATAAACACTTCCCATCCATGTATGCAAAACTCTTATTCCCATATAACAGCCCACGCCTCTGTGTTTTGTTAGCCACTATATTTATGCTCAACAAGTCCAACACATATGTATACTAATCAGCGTATATGCATTAATATAACTCAGGGAAAACAAAAAGGAGCTTAAAAGTCCAATATGGGAACTTTTTTGTAAAATTACAATCAATCAATACTAACTGGTGAATTATACTTATAACAACATCTTTTCATATTTTGGCTCGGCGACAATGCAGTTCTGAGTTTTGGACTTGTTGAGTCGTAACCAATACCTGTTAACAACACCAGTGGAAAGAATTTGTTTAAGTCGACACAGGTTATCTCGGAGAGAAGCATCCTTAGTTCAATAAAACTTGTAATCGTGTTATAAACCTGAGGTCTCAAACTCAAACCACCCTGAGGGCCGCATGAGGGCATATTCGATGACCCAAGGGCCGCATGAAGGCATTTTCAATGACCCAAGGACCGCATGAGGACATTTTCGATGACCCAAGGACCGCATGAGGGCATTTTCAATGACCCAAGGGCCGCATGAGGGCATTTTCGATGTCCCAAGGGCAGCATGAGAGCATTTTTGATGACCCAAGGGCCGCATGAGGGCATTTTCGATGACCCAAGGGCCGCATGAGGACATTTTCGATGACTCAAGGGCCGCATGAGGGCATTTTCGATGACCCAAGGACCGCATGAGGGCATTTTCAATGACCCAAGGGCCGCATGAGGGCATTTTCGATGACCCAAGGGCCGCATGAGAGCATTTTCGATGACCCGAGGGCCGCATGAGGGCATTTTCGATGACCCAAGGGCCGCATGATGACATTTTCGATGACCTAATCGCCGCAAGAAGGCATTTTCGATGACCTAAGGGCAGAGCCATCTCTCATGACACCTTGTGACGGCAATCATGCTGCGGGCTTACAGGATACGGCTTGGCTGGCCGAGTGTTTTGAGAACCCTGGTTTAAACAATTACCCGTTTGTATACATTAAACACTGGACTTGTTTGGTTAATGCCATCAAACTAATGTAATATTTGTCCGCATGTATTTTTCAGACTGTCGACTTTTTTCATCAGGACAATATAAACTGGTGTCTTTCCGAAATAATCTGTTGTTTACCACATCCAACTCCTTTTCACTAGTGCAGTTAATAATAAAAAAACTAGGAACAATACGTGTACAACAAGCAAGCGATCCAATACCTGTTGAACCTCGGCCGTAGTACTTTTAAATAGCTCAATGTAACGTGTCCCCATAATTTCCCTATGTTTTTTGAGACATTTTTCTGCCTCTTCTTCTGAGGCAAGGAGAATGAAGGCGTCACCAGTCGACCTTCCATCCGGGTAGTGCACAAAGAGTATTCCATCCTCGCCGTCCAAAACCGTACAGCTATGGGGCTCTCTGGCAAAGAATTCTAACTGCAAGCGCAAGACACAGAACCAAAGGCAATTAGATACGGATAGAAACGCTCAACCACATGCACCTAGTAAAGCCAATTATTCGAGAGCCTCCCATGTCAACGGAAGCACGTGACCTGCACGAGTAACTGAAGCACATAACCTGTGGATAGTGTTGCCACCTTGATATTTTCCGTTGCAAAGTAAAAATGCTGTGCAAAAATATATTTTCTCTGATTAATTTTGTGTTGAATATTTACATCCTCAAAGGTTGTGCAAAATAGGTTGTGAATTCCCACATAATACTTCAAGAGGTCTCCTCAAGATTAAATGTGACGATATGTTTTTTTTACTAAGATGGACCTTTTGTGTCTGTTTAATAACTTAAAATATTACTTTTACAGCACTATTTTACTTGTAGGATGGTTTTGAAATATTCACAGAGTAGATTTCCTTATACTAACTTTAACATGTGTACCGTCGATATCAAAATTGTATTTATTACACCCAAACTGTCATATTCAATATGAAATTTTTTCATATCAACCGTGTATTTTGAACTTCATAGCAAAAAATTAAATACAATTTTCCTATGCTATAACAAAACCATATCAAATGTATATCATTAGCTGGCAGTGTCAAGTGCAATTAAATTTGGAATTCACAACTTATTTCCCCTTTCTAATCCGCTATAAAATATTTTATGTATGCACTGTATATACATTACCAATTACACGAACCATAACCATAACGAAAAAGGCAACCATAACCCGTCAAAAGAATGCGAAAAAAAAATTTCCATTTATGTGCTTCATGGGAGATCCTCGGAGAAAACGTTTTACTCGAAAATTAATCACGAACATAAATGTTAAATATCTGCCCTTGAAATTGCTTTCACAACTCCAAAGTATATTTAATATCCTGCATCAACTCACTGCCCCACACCATATGAGACCCTGCAAAATGAATGGGCTATTTCTGTCACCATGGTTTCCATTGCCAAATATGGCAACCAAACGCTATCCCAATTTCCCATTCCCTACCACACGCCATATACCGTTTATTATTCATGAGAAGCCCGACCAATGAACTTACCTCTCACTACCGATTAGTTTATGTTACAGCTATTTCCATTGGCTGAAAGTTGAAGTTAATGTGTAAGAATAGATATCCACTCTTTCTTCGAATGCTTATTCAAGTAAAAATGTGTCCATCCTAAAAACGCAAGTACACAAAAAGGTAAATTAGCCGTTTAAATAGACGGTCATTAAATATGATAAACTGAGTTCATACGAATGGTATGGGCGTAGTTAAATCATGCACATATATGTACCCTTTCATTCCTAATTCATTTTTGAATCTTAACACTAGCGGAATGTGAAACATCCCAGAACTACAAACTTTTTTTTACAACATTTTTAAGGGGTAATCACCAAAGTTTTAATGGTGTATCCACAAAATCATTTTATTACAAACAGTTGTTTATTTCCCAGTTGTAACCGTTTCAATGCTTTTCGAGTAACTATACAGTGGTTACCTCCCTTCACTTCCTAAAAAGAATCAGTTTATATATTTGATTTCGAAAATGTCAGACTAACATTTGTCATGTCTTCGTCTATAAAGTTTTCTTCGTTTCTGCAAATCTTTAAGATTTGCATGTAGCGAGTTAACTCTTTTTACATGGACATCACACCAATGAAACATTAAACAACATTCATGTACAAGTTTTCTAAAACAATTTAAATGCACAAACATATACGATATATCTCATACTGTCAAAATCTGATATTATTATGTTCACCAGCGTATTTGTTTTTGTTTTTTCTTAAATGCTGGATGGCGAAAATTATGTTTTAATAAAAATTATAGCTTACAATATTGTCGCTGCTTTCTAAAACCTTATCAAACGAAAATTCTTGAGCATTGAGTCACATGGCCTACTGTAACAGGTTTCCATTTGTCATTTTAAAATATCGATAATTTAAATAATGCTTTGAGGCCCACGTGAAAGTGTTTTTTACTATATACCAGATAATGTAAATTTCTGCACACATCAATATCAGTATTCAATAATAAAGCATAACAAATGTTGAAAACAGACAAGAACATGAATCTAGACATAAAACATCTAACATAAAGGTCATCGTCTCTGCATTTGGAGTGTGTGTGTGTGTGTGTATATATATATATATATATATATATATATATATATATATATATATATATATATATATATATAGTCAGACGATCGAGACCCTGAACACAAAACCAGTCTGATGGTAGATACAATGAACACGAAACTAGCCCGACGGTGGAAACACTGTACATAAAACCTGTCTGATGATAGAGACATTGAATACAAAACCAATGTTTGAGGAGCGGGCTTAACTGTTTAACCGGATCACGGCCTGATTACCTCCATTGGTAATCAAATTTCTTTTAACTTAACTACTGATCACAATAAATAAGAAACAATTTTTTCAATCTGTGTTTTTAAAATTGCATTTTTACTGACAAACATTGACGTCTGCTTAGCAAGTTATGTCAAGCTCTGGATGTATCGTGCTATATAAAGTATCTGCATTGTAGGCATAATTTTTTATTCAGAATTTTAAAAAAAATGTGGCAAGACACCATCAGATTGATCCATTGTAAAACAGTTCATATTACAACCTTACTTATAACTCAATCCCATTGCTATTGGCGTTTATGCCTTACACTTTCATCAGATCCATTTATCATATTCATATAATTAAAGCTGGTTGTAGAACTATTTCTAACAAAAAAAGATGTATGGGATTCTCAATGACCAATCGGTTCAAATTAAAACTAAGATGCTCGCGAACTTAGAAACAAAACGTAAAGAGTTAACATTGATATTAACTTTAACTGGGGCCATCTGATTGGACAATTTACAAGAAAAACGATAAGCACACAAATATACAAAAGAATGAAACTTACTACTTGCGTCGGTGTGGCTGTGAACGGAAGTCCACGCATGCGTATTATGACCTGGCCTCCGCGCTGAAGGAAGGCTTGCGCCTCGGAATTGCTACCTAAAATGTAGAGGAGATGCAATACATGTAATCGATCTTGGGTTAAATATATAAGCTATGACAACAGGAAATAATGTATCATTCGGATTCCATAAAAAATTAAAACAAATGATAAAAAAATTTCAGTATGTACTCATTAGTACATGTAGTTGTTTTAAACTCTCCTTTACAAACTACATTTTAAAGTTCAGGCACCTGGTGTCATTCCTGGCTAACTGTAATAAGCGATTCAAAAGCTCACGGGTAAGGAATGAGGCTAACAATTTTGCATGATCCCTGTGCATAAACGTATGTTACGTACCTCCAGCGATATTGACAAAGTCCTTGCCCGAAGCCTTGTACACTTCAATGTACCTCTGACCTATGTGATGCTTATGTCTTTTGAGGGCAAGGTCTCTATGCTCGTCACACTCAAACCGAACCAACGCCTCTCCGTTACGCCGACCCTGCGGACTCAGGCACAAAGCAACGCCACCTCTGAAACAAACAAGGTTACGAGATTGATGTAGATGACGGTGGCTCCGGGGACTGATATGTTTCGTGATGTAGATAAAACCATTGTGTATCAATTACTATAATTATATTAATTAGAGCATGTTTGTCAATTTTTACATTACTATTCAACAATTCATACAATGAACTCTGCACGTGACTTATGTCTTTTATCGGGGAGGAGGTAAAAGTAAATATCAAAAAGTATTTGGTTAGAAAGGACGTTCGGCAATGCTAGCATTAAGAGAAAAGAGCACAGCATGTTAATATATCTTAAGTTGTATGTATGTATGTATGTATGTATGTATGTATGTATGTATGTATGTATGTATGTATGTATGTATGTATGTATGTATGTATGTATGTATGTATGTATGTATGTATGTATGTATGTATGTATGTATGTATGTGTGTGTGTGTGTGTATGTGTGTGTATGTATGTATGTATGTATGTATGTATGTATGTATGTATGTATGTATGTATGTATGTATGTGTGTATGTGTGTGTGTGTGTATGTGTGTGTGTGTATGTATGTATGTATGTATGTATGTATGTATGTATGTATGTATGTATGTATGTATGTATGTATGTATGTATGTATGTATGTATGTATGTACTGAAAGAGAACTAAAAATAAACTGGGTTATTGTATGCATGTACCACTAGACTGAGAACTGAAAGACACTATGTTATTATATATATGTACCACTAGACTGAGAACTGAAAGACATAACGTTATTATCGCTAGACATCGGGATTGAAAGACTGCGTTCTTTTAAAAGCCTTCTTGGCAAGAGTATATTTTTTAACGATTTGTGTTTTCTACACAAGTTCCTGTTTTGAGGAGTTTGACTTACCTTGCAATGTTGAGACCCTTGAAAAATCTGGCTATATCCTGATCAGATGCTTGCCAGGGCAAACCCCGTGCTCGGACCACAACATTGTCATCAACAAAGTCGCTTTTGCTGCTGTAATATAATTATACAAAATGGCATATTCAACTACTGTGATTATTACAAGATCACTACCTCTGTGTCAAATAACGTGATTGTCATCATTTCAATTATTACCTTTCTTATAATTTTGCCGATTTACATTTTGAGATTTTTAATTGACTATCAGAAAAATTGACTGACTAATCGACTGAATGATTGATTGTTTTGATTGGTGACTTACATTTTGGGAGAAGAAGGTGATGCATTATGTAAATCAACTAAAGTCTCTTGCCACTGACTTCTGTTTACATTTTCAAATGATGTGATTTTTCAAACCAATCCTTTTTTCTAGCAAAATGAGTAATTATCTAGGTTTAATTAATAAAATGAATATCAAACTTTACAAAGGGTAAAATTCCAGCTTGGTTAACAAACTGAATTTAAAACTTCACAATGTGTTGTGTTAAAAAGCTCACTTAAAAGTGAAACTAAATTTGTAAATAATGAGTTAATAAACGAGAAAATTTCAGCCTTTAATGCTATGCTATAAAGAAATGTTCGAAGTTTTGGTTCTAACGGGGGGGGGACAGGATTCTACAAAATAACAGTATAGTTTTTTTTAATTAAAAGTTAACAAAAACAACAACCTAGGGTTTAAAATACAAGTTCAATTAGCAATATATTTCAAACCATTATAAATTTCAATTCAGTTATGATTGTATATCTACATCAAAAAGATATTCGTCGTCAGCGATAAAATCATTTACATCATGTCGACTATTACTGAATTCTTGATAAGTTGCAAAATGTACATTAATTTATGCATGTATAAATACTCTCCTGTCAGCAGCTGTCAAAAAGTCGACTTGATAAATTTGAGTCATGCGAGAGAATTGAATAGGAAAAATAAAATTGACGCAGGAAATATTGATCTTTGTCCAGGCAGTATTCTCCGTAAATATCGGCTTCATTATTCTTATCAGATGCAACGCTCATTTCTGGGCAACAGATTGAGCCACATAACAGGACTTTTTCCCGCAAGAGTTGAATGACTGAGGGCAATTTGTACTTTGAATTGTTTGATGTTTAAATTTACAGTTAATACATTGATAAGGCTGTTCTCTACATGGCCGTAATATCATGAATAAATTTCGATATTCCATAAACTGTATCGATGAGTATGATGCAACCCTAAACATGGCTTTAAATATTCTCATTTTAAACGTTTTAATTTCACAAAAGAAAAACAACGAAATATACCAAAATCCTAATAAACTGCTTCCTGACTGATTGGAAAGCTTGCTATTTATAAAATAAACTACATGTGTACTCTAGAAAGTTTATAATTATATATAAATATATTAACTAGCAATATTAATTAGCAATTCAGCCGAGGAGTAATATTTTTCTTTTCAATTTGATCTTTAATCATATGTGACTTCATGGTTTCTAGTGTCAAGCATAGATGAATTTGAATTCTCGAATCCATAAGTATTTTGTATGTAATTGTTATCTGAGATTTGTTACTGAATTTTCATGTAATTGATATATACTACACACGCACTATACAGCAGGTATTTGTTCCAATCGTTTATCTGTAAAAGCATCTTACCATATTCCAGGCTCCAACTTATCACTAATAATATCTGGTGCTCCCACTGTGTGACCTACAATGACAAAATTTAATGTATACATAAATGTAATATTTACAAAGTATAGATTACAAAACACTTTTGTTCAATATATTTTCTTTAAAGCATAAAGGACTTGAGACCCAAAATTGTCTCCGTGTCGTAGTTACTTCGAGTTTAAGACCGTCATTTGTATAAACTGTCACACCTGTACATTTACTTAGAAATGTCAATCCTCCTGACGGCTTGATCATACCTGTGTTTTCGTGTTTTTATTTATGAAACAGCCATTATTTTCTAACTTTGCCATTTAGAGAGATAAGTAGGAAGACTAAGTGGAATCCAGTGCATATAAAAGGCTTTTACACTAACGGAAGGTAGAAGTTGAAAATAGACATTCTTCCGATTTATAACACTGATAAATGCAATTAAAATGCGTGCAATTCAAGCTGGTTTCGTCACCTTTCATGGTGGAGCGTCATAGTTATCTCCCAAACTTTATAGATTCCGTCTGAAAGAACTCCATTCCTTATTTTTGGAACCTAAGCTAACTCTGAATACGCTACTGGCTTTCAAAAGCTGTAGGTTTAAAATGTAACTCCTCGGTGGAAGCATACAAGCCACTTTCTGTGCATTTCTATCAGCAACCTACATTATAGTATTATCTTATATTTTGCAACAAAGATGATGTAGTGTTCAATACAGTACAATTACAAGTTGAAAGTACAATTTTATTTAGAAAATTTACAGAGCTACTTGCATTTACTTAGCAAAAGATGACTTTTATGAAGTGTTGTGTAGACTGGTTACGACGTTTAAAGACTGGCTTACATTTCAGTTATCTTACAGACAAAATCTATCATTCATACATCTCTTCCACACAGTGAAACAATGTGTTGTGAATGCAATAGAATAGACATTTATATGAATTAAAACAATCAAATATTATGACATGCCTATACTCAACAAGTGTCAAAAAATAACCAAATAAAAACTCCCGCGTTCGCATTAAATTTATGCCTACAGCTCAAGAAACTTGTAAAGACTCGAACGAAATATCGCATTAGTATCCGCCATACTGGTTTTTGTTCGATTTAATCTTTTGTAAAACATTTCGGTCTATTCTAGGCATCGCACACATTCTTGTTGAATGTAGTCATTATCTGGCGGAGAATCTTCATACTTTTGATGATAGCAAACGACTGTAGGCTGTATACCCGCCTGTCTCGTCCAGATATAGATCTGTCTACCACGGGTGAAGGAAACCCGTCAACACCCGTTGGAAATGCATTGTTTACCGAAATTTAGAAAGATCTGGTGTTTTGGCGATGTGTTTGTTGTTACGTATATAGATGTATGTCATCCTTCATCTAACTTCGATACAGGATGAACTTGAGTAAATGTTTACAGAAAAAAGCATGTATATCAAGCCCACTTTTTCATTGTAGAATGCAAATAGTTGCGTCTTACTATTTGACTATTTAATAACGCATGGAAAGCAGCCATTATCTCTTTTTTCATAATACCAAATTTTATCCAATTAGTAACCGTTGTTAAATCTATAGCGGGTAAATTTTATAGAACAAGAAAACTGAAATAGCTCCTCTTTTTTTCTCCGTTAACAACCTTTTAAAAATAGAAATTGAACAAAAATATATCTTGCTTGACTGATTATCTCATACTTCTCAATCAATTCCAAGACAACAGCTTTAATTTCAAGATAAGCAAAATGTAAAAAAAAAAACCCCGCTCATTAGAGCCTCTACAACAAATGTTTGCAAGAATCGTATTTGGGCATAACGAGAACAAATCACAGAACGGAAAGTTAATCGACGTCAGAGCACACTCAACATGTAATTCTCGAAGATATTTTTTTTTTAAATCTGCTACATATGTTTCATGTCATCCTCATATCTTATTAAGATTATGTCTGACGGAAATTTTATACCGTTGGTTTCCACGAACATGAAAGTCAGCTACGTATCGATTCGGCAGGACATAGAAGAATTCAATGGCCCTTATTATATCCTCAAGTGGGTCTATGGACGATTCTGTCCCAGTTGCAGATGGATTATTTTGCTAAGACTAGTTATATACCAAAGCCTTAATTCTTCAGGAGGCCATTTGATACACTAATTATATAATGTATTTAGTTGAATATCTTTCCTCAAAGCGATAATATTAGACAGTAAGACTGTTGCTCGACTAGTACGAGGTTAGGTATTTGTGGTCTAATCTGGGAATTCTAGATACTAAGCCAATAATGACCGTTCGTATTGTGTATAGCCCTTAGGAGGTTCTTATTTCAAGGACATTTAAAGCAATTATTACGCCCTTCCAAGCGTTTTTCAAGGCTTATTCTGTCTTACACAAAATGAACCTTCTCGATACGTTATTTTGCTAACTATTGATTTTGTGTGTCATTTGATAATCACATTTTATCCTTCTTAATTTATTCATTATTTTGAAGATATGTAGATAAAAATACTCAGAGAAAGACAAATTTAGGTAAGTTTTGAAATCCCTCGTTTTTCTCTTGTTCTGGCACCTCTGCACACATAATCTCTATCGGTACAAAAATTCTATACAGAAACGATATCTGCTTAGTAGGTAACAAAAATAACAGGTAATTTCATATTAAATAGACTAAACATGTCATATAAATAGATGTCACGCTGTAATCTTTAAACAGAATTTTTCCAATGCAATTATTCATACTATCCGTAAAAAAATAATTGCTAAGCACTTGTATGTATTACTTGTTGTAATGCGTGGAAATAATGTTGTCAGCATATCGTCATTGCTAAAATAAGACTATATTACTTGAACACATTTTAACAGTTTTCACACAATTATTAATCACAGAATGTGATAGTTTGAGAATATATACGTTATGTATTTTAGAATATAATTAAAAACGAAACTTGTTTTATTAATAAAATTATACTCACCATCGAGGACCAATCTTCGCAAAATGGAGGCCATTTCTTGGCACTGTCTCACACCATATTCAACGGACTGGTCTTCCTGAAGTCCAATATCTGAAAAACTGGTCAAGGATTGTTTGCTTTTGTTTTGTCATTTTTTTAATGCCTACAAACGATTGTCAAAACAAATTCCTGTATTAGAACCTGCATATCAAATTCTGCTCAAATGCAATAACGAGACAAAAGAACGTATAATCCTTGTCATGAAGTATAAACTGCAACCCTATTTTATAATTTTAGCTTCAATAGAATGCAGAATAACAAAATATATCAAAAATAGTGTGTGTGATTGTGTGTGTGTGTGTGTGTCTTTGTGTGTGTATGTGTGTGTTTTCAAGAAATTTCATTGTATCGAATCAAAGTCACAGTTTCATTGGATAATCTCAAGGAGAAATGGTAATGTGACTGGGTTCAAGTCAAGGGTCATATATACCTATGGTACACAATTGAATGCGTCCTTCAATGTCTGAAAGTTCATTTTTGTGATACAGTGTCTAGGTAAATATATCTCAATTTCTTTCAGCACTAGCTAAAACTTTACATTTAAACTGTTTTGAATCGAAAAAAGAAAGAACGAAACGTTTTGAGCTTTGACAAACAAACGATTGTATCTTTAATTTACACTTATGGCACACTTTCTTTCGCTGCCACTTTTCAAAGCATTTCGTTGCTGGCCCGTTATGAAGAATAGGAGTTCAAACATTACAAATCTCAATATTTACTGTCAACAAATAGTTCAATGTAGCGCTGTCGTTTACACGAGACCATTCATTCTTTTATTATTGATTTCTGAATATATTGAGTAGTATGCCTTGATAATCGATATACATAAAATAAAACAACAAAACGGGCTTTCATTTACAAACGTAAAGGGAGAAACTGCTTGAAAATCGACTATGATGGCAAGAAAAATTTGTATCAATGGGCGAGTGAATTATAAACCCCCACCAGACAAGGATGCCTTATGTAAATAAGGAAGGTGTAGTCGTCGTCGTGCTTTTTTCACAGAAAGACTCGAGTCAGGAGATCCATCCCTATCTATACCAAAGCTCTCCCACAATAATCATATATACATACATAAACGAGGATTCGACCAAACTTCTGGTCGTACCTAATACCCGACGTTAAAATAAGTGGTCTGGTTTTCTTGTTTAATCATGTGCTTCCTGTAGGAAGCAGACAAAACGATACCATAAGCAGATTAGAATGGCCGCGATCTTGTCTACAAGGATGTTTGTAATTCCTAGTTCGTCACGTGGTATGCAAAAGGACATTCTCAATAGTCCAAGAATGCTTGTTTACTTACCGGATTAGATACATAGAAATGTCACAAAAACTATTAAACATACGCTGTAATCTCTCTCTCTCTCTCTCTCTCTCTCTCTCTCTCTCTCTCTCTCTCTCTCTCTCTCTCTCTCTCTCTCTCTCTCTCTCTCTCTCTCTCTCTCTCTCTCTCTCTCTCTCTCTCTCTCTCTCTCTCACACACACACACACACACAAACAGATACATGATAAATTCGCATACGCAACCACATGTACAGAAAGACACAAAAATGAGAACATTCACGCACTCTCCTGCCATTGTATGCACATTAACCTTATGTGCTATGCTAGAACTGAGCTTGTACAACAGTAATTATTTATTTTTACTAAAGGCAGTACAACAGTCCTTATCATTTATATAAAAGGCTGTATAACAGTCATTATTGATACTAAAGGCAGTACAACGGTCCTTATCATTTACAATAAAGCCAGTGTAACAGCCCTTATCATTTATACTAAAGGCAGTATAACAGATATTATTTATTTTTACTAAAGGCTGTACAACAGTCCTTTTCATATATACAAAAGGCTGTATAACAGTCTTTATCATTTATACTAAAGGCCGTATAACAGTCCTTATCATTTATACAAAAGGCTGTATAACATTCCTTATCATTTATACTAAAGGCAGTATAACAGTCCTTTTCATTTATACAAAAGGCTGTATAACAGTCCTTATCATTTATACAAAAGGCTGTATAACAGCCCTTATTTATACTAAAGGCAGTATTATAACAGTCCTTATCATTTATACTAAAGGCAGTAAAATGGTCCTTATTTATACAAAAGGCTGTATTACAGCCCTTATCATTTATACTAAAGGCAGTATAACAGTTCTTATCATTTCTAGGCAGTGCAACAGTCCCTATTATTTATACTAAAGGCTGCATAATAGTCCTTATTTATACTAAAGGCAGTATAACAGTCCTTATTTACACTAAGGCAGTATAAAAGTCCTTACCATTTATACTAAAGGCAGTACATCAGTCCTTATCATTTATACTAAGGGCAGTATAAGAGTCCTTATCATTTATAATAAAGGCAGTATAATAGTCGTTATGATTTACACTAAAGGCAGTATAAAAGTCCTTATCATTTATACTAAAGGCAATATAAGTCCTTATCATTTATACTATAGGCAATATAATAGTCCTTATCATTTCTAGGCAGTGTAACAGTCCTTATCATTTATACTAAAGGCAGTATAACAGTCCTTATTATTGATACTAAGGGCAGTTTAACAGTCCTTATCATTTGTACTAAAGGTAGTATAATAGTCGTTATCATTTCTACTAAAGGCAGTATAACAGTCCTTATCGTTTATACTAAAGGCAATAGAAGTCCTTATCATTTATTACTAAAGGCAGTATAACAGTCCTTATCGTTTATACTAAAGGCAGTATAACAGTCCTTATTTACACTAAAGGCAGTATATCAGTCCTTATCGTTTATACTATAGGCAGTATAACAGTCCTTATTTACACTAAAGGCAGTATATCAGTCCTTATCATTTATACTAAAGGCAATATAAGTCCTTATCATTTATTACTAAAGGCAGTATAACAGTCCTTATCGTTTATACTAAAGGCAGTATAACAGTCCTTATTTACACTAAAGGCAGTATAACAGTCCTTATCGTTTATACTAAAGGCAGTATAACATTCCTTATTTACACTAAAGGCAGCATATCAGTCCTTATCATTTATACCAAAGGCAATATAATAGTCCTTATCATTTCTAGGCAGTGTAACAGTCCTTATGATTTATACTAAAGGCTGTATAACAGTCCTTATTATTGATAATAAAGGCAGTACAACAGTCCTTATCATTTGTACTACAGGAAGTATGACAGTCCTTAGCATTTATAGAAGTACCGACAATACTCACTAATAAATCGGATCTAATCGCAAACGCCACTGACCTGAATCAGCCATCGCATAATATTCCAGAAGAGCAGCGATGTATTTTGTTCTACTAATTAGTCCTAATAAACTGTACAGACCTAAATCTGTCGACGCATTGCATAAAGGCTGTAGCAATCAGTTGGCTCCAACTTATCAACGAGTACATAAGGTACGTGCCCAGTATCAAATAATATCTCTAGCATTAATACATCGTGGTTTTTCGATTGATCAAGTACTGTAAGATTCTCAATACGTGTCAGTCCTGGCACAAAATAGCACATTATGGACGTCATCGGGATTCCTCTCCATCCAAAGTTCTAACGTACGTTTCGCTTGTTTTAAAATATACGACTCCTTTATGATTTCATTACTTATTACTTCTGAGGTTTGTTTTCCACCCGAATTTTATAATTGCATAACAATACTATTTGAATCTATCTCTAACACATCGTTCATTGAAAACTAGATTATGTACTTTCATCAGGTTGTCTGAATACATAGGTATTTTTTAGTATCAGAACGCATTTACTGATATCAAGATATCTGACTGATCTACAGAGGAGCCGAAATACTAAGAGGTCGGTTTATGCAAATTTTCATAAGCTTTTAAATAATGCTATTTGTCAAAATTTCTGGAATACAGGAAATTATTTTGGTCCATTCGTATTTTAACAGCATATAATAGGTCCTTCAAAATTTCGAGTTTCCAAAATGCAATGTTTGAGCTTGCATGTCATATGATATTTTTAGGCGTTTCTTTGAGGGAATACTTATTTTAGCGGTGGCTATAGTACTTCAATACGCGTTAAGTCAGACGTGGCGATATTGTTAATCACTGTGAGAATGCTTGGCACCATGTCTGTATTCATTCTTTTTAATCAGGATAGACAAAATACAACCCTACTTAGAATTCTAACACCTCATACAAAAATATCGGCACGCAATTAAAACAATGGGCGGCAAATGAAAAGAGACAATTGGGTCTTCAACAACTGCCTATGTGTAGATGGCATTGATAAAAACTAAGAGCAACTCCCTTCTTGTTCCAAATTGTTTAGTAATACCAATTGTAGTCCGCTGTTCTTCCAGAATACTTGTACATAAAAGAGATGATATAGAAGAAACAAGGTGGTTGAGAACGCGATCAAAACTTAGCCCGATTTAGAAGGAATATTGAATTTGTCTTTTTGTACTTGTACGTACAGTAGTACCGCGACATAAAGAAAACTGGAAAAGGTTTTGAAGATAACATGATGACAAAAGAAAACTGGAAATGGTTTTGAAGTTAACAAGGTGACAAAAGAAATCTGAAGATTTTTAAGATTGTGTCCAACGTAAAGATAGAAGAGAATGCAAAACATTTATCATTTGTCAACAGCTGAAAGATAGGCAGTCTGATCTCTTTGTCGTTCAAAGTATGACTTATGTTCCGATGATACACAAGACTTTATCACTAACCAACAGTAGCCAATGTTTGTATCTTAAGCCTGCAGTCATTGTACAGCCATTGAACCATACTACGTGATTCAACTTGTTTTCCGTAATTTTAGCTCTCTATGTGTGTGTGTGTGTGTGTGTGTGTGAGAGAGAGAGAGAGAGAGAGAGAGAGAGAGAGAGAGAGAGATATTTGGATTTTTAACGTAGCATTAACAACTTTTCAGTCATATCACTGCAGTGTATTCAGTGGGGCAGTTTATAGTGATGTCTTGCACTGTGATTTCATGCCACAGATATGCAGCATCATGTCATACCCAGTCACATGATCCTGACACCAGGCCGACCAGTCCTAACACTAACCTCTTAATGCTGAAAACCAAGTCAGGCATCTACTAGGACCATATTTTATAAGTTTTAGGTATGACTCGTCAAGGGTTCGAACCTGCGACTTCGCGCATCCGTGGCGGATGCTCTAATCACTTAGGCCGCCGGGGTGGTGTATGTGTGAATGTAAGCATCCTATACGACTCAAATGAGGAAAAACATGCAATCGAGCAATAGTTGCCAAAATTCTTGCATTCCAGCGTGAAGCGAAATCTCGGATCCTCGTCTCTGTGAGTGTCTTTTTGACTCATGTTGAGATTAAAATCTTAGGAATAAAATCTGTCTGTATACCATTTCAGTGATTACTAGAAAATATGTCGCGTCAAATAACGTGAGCTAATTAATTTTGATTACAAATATACCGTCTTGGGAATTTCAGCAATATAGATTGGTCCACTTTTATGTCTTAATTTTTGGCGACGCAAATTAGATCCACTTTTATGCCTTGATTTTTGGCAATACAAAAATTAGGTCCACTTTTATGCTTTGATTTTTGGCAACATAAATTAGATCCACTTTTTGGTATTTTGGTCTTTTGGGTATTTTTTTGTACTTCCTTATTTTTAAGACAAATTAGGTCCACTTTACCGTCTCGATTTTGTTAGATCTTGGTTTACGGACGAAACTTGGTCCATTCATCCATTATCAAATTTGAATCTATTGTTGTAAGGACAAAGTGTTTTAAAATGAATGAAAAGCTAAACAAATCTTCAAATTAAAGTAGCCGATATCGTCACCAATCTAAACCCGGCTCATGTAATAAGAGGATGTTATCCAGGACCAAATAATGAGATACAACAGCTGACCTATACACGCGAACAGCGAAACTCCTTGAAAATAGAAGAGACTGAAACCCGTGTACACTTTTCAAACAGCTAATTTATAACAGTACGAGACAAATTGCTTTGCTATGCATTAATAATTACTATATCTTTCAGAGATTATATGAAGTTGTCTGACCTTCTAGATCCATACGCACGCCTCTCTTTGCAGTCAAACAGAACCTCATCTACAGTTATGGGTATTAGAAGGAATAAAAACAGCAGTATTATCGGATAAAACCTTTATTATCGGTGAAACGAAAAATCCATATTCTCATACCTACACATGTACTGTATTCATCATACTTCACTAAGATTTACTTTTGAACCCTTGACAAGAAAAGTTGAAGTTAACGACTAGAAGCTTGAATGTAGTTTGAATTTTAGACACTTCAGAAAAGCTAGTGTCATATCTCTCTCATCATAGCGATTAGTACTTGGACCTAATTCTAAATGCAATAAGTTTAAAATGCCTGCATCAATATCGATTATATCAATTTCCAATCCTTTGATAATCGTGCAAGAAAGAGGTAATGTTGGACATAGCTTTTCTATATGCAGGCACGAATATCAAACGTTCCAGCAATTATCATTAAAGTAATATATCGCTTTACTACACGCGATAATGAACATCATCGCTTCACTACACGCGATATTTGACATCGCTTTTACTACACGTGACATTTAACATCAATCTTACTACACGTGATATTTGACGTTGCTTTTACTGCACGTGATAATGGACATCGCTTTACTACACGTTATATTTGACATTGCTGTTACTATACGCAATATCTGACATCACTTTTACACGTGAAATTTGATATCAGTTTTACTACAAGTGATACTGGACATCGTATTACTACACGTGATATCTGACACCGTTTTTACTACATGTGATATTGGAGATTTCTTTACTATATGTGATACTGATGATCGCTTTACAACACTCAGGCAGAAATATCAAGCGTTTCCAGCAATATTATTTAAGTACTCCTGAATGTTAGGTTTATAATATACAGGTTTCACATGTATTTTACGCAAAAAAGGGACAACCACGAAAATTTGTGTCATACTTTTGAACACAATGTGTCATGCAAATATACACATACATCGACAGATAAAAGATATCAAACGAAACCATGAATATTTGCACCTAATTATTATTGGCAGTTTCGATGCTTATAGGTCTTTCTGTAATTTTTCTTTAGAAAGGTGTCACCGAAAATGCCAGGTGTGACCACTGCTGTCACGATCAAATATCTGTAAAACGTGTTTTCGTTTCTACTGACATTGAGTGATTGACATCAGTCAACGGTCAAACATCCTAAAGACAATTTGGAAAAGAAGAACTTCAGTGGCGTAACAACATCCGCCAATGAGAAAAATGGGGCTGCTAACGCAGTAGGGACCCTCAATCCTCTTCAAACATGCAAAATTTTATTTGAAGGTGGCACTAGAATCAAGTTTGCGGGTTGGGTGTTAGAATAAACATTTTTCTACGCCAGTGACTAACATCTGAAATCTAATTACTGAACGGGGTCAAAAGGCAAAAGTACCACTCGGTCACATATTAAAAGTACAGGTATATACAAAACATCATACGAAACATCGCATAGTACTTGTTAAGCACAATGCTCAGGTCTGATTTTCCCCCTTTTAGTAGATACAAAAATATAAGTATTACTTTGCACCGGTTCTAGATTCCTTTCCTTGCATCTTAGACCTTATCGCAAGATAGATCTCGATTGTTTGAACAACGACAACAACAATAACAATAATAATCTCCTTAATTTCACAAGTTTTAAAAAGATTTCAAACGTCTAATACAACTTAAAACAATTAGATGCTGCATTCTGATGTTTTAGATATATAATTTTTATTTAATGTATCAAGCAGAAAAAATCTCAAAAGTAGTTTTCATTATGACACATGTACATCCATATTTGTATATGAATAAAACTGGACGGACAATAGAGCCTCTAAACTGTCATAACAATAAAATCTCACTTTAGATGGTTTTAAATATATAGGTGCAGACATTTCAAATTTAAAATTTATCTGCTGTCTACAAAAAGTTACCGCAACCGTTTTGTGCACATAAAACCGCAGCACATCTATGTCGAAATTGGTCCCCTTTTAAATGTACAATACATATTAGAGAGGGGACAATTAATCACCATAAGAACGTCCAACCGTCACCATGATGTTTCTATATTTGGTAAACTTAATGGGTGTTCTTTGTATTCAGAAAATCCCCGTCTAGGAAAACTATTAATTTTGCACATGACCTATGATTTAACCGATCCAGATAGTTGGCTGACGTCGTCAATGACATCTTGGTCAAAAATGTCACTCATTGTCATAGACTGGGTTTCATATAAATTTAAATCTTTACTCATAAATCGTGTTCCCGTCATAAAAAATAAGGAGTGAAGAGTCAGCATAGCAACGAGGTTTTAACAAATTCTTTTTTTTAAAAAAACTACCACAATTCAGGCAATTTTGAGTGGTGATCTGATTTCATAGACGACACAAGCTCTATATATATATATATATAGCTTTCTATAACTTTACGGATTTCCTAAAATAATTTTCATTTATTTCACTGAACACACGTATATATTAATTCCATACAAAGGAATTTGCACAAGATATATTTATCGCGCGAAGCTTAAAACTTTTTTCTCAAAACTTTCATTAAATGACATACGATGGTGCTAAACGTGGTTAATAATATTCAGATAATTAATCCCAGACTCAACAAAATGTAAAATTTAAAGGATAAAGTTCTTCATATGTGCCTTGAATAAATATACTACATAAATGAAGAAAACAAAACACACACCAAAATGTTTCTGAAATCAACAAAGCAGTTTTAAATATATGGTCGATGAAGTTCAAACATCAGACTCAGTAGTCTGTTGTACTAAAAAAATATCGAATAATACCAATGGAACGTCACGGTAGAGAATACTGACTTATATTAATGATGTTTTCACTGCAAAAGAGACTATAAATATGGCGACATAATACGCACCAGGATAGTCATCGATTTAGAAATTATCCTTGACATAAAAAAGTAACATTCGTTAACCAGTCAACTTTCTATACATTTTACAGTGTTTGTCGCAAACAGCTTTTCTCTACGGATTACTTCTTTTGCTCCATTCGATCCACGATTACGTTTATTCAATACAAATCAACCACGCAAGATATATGCATGCCTTTTTATACATACAGAGTAAGCTCCGAACAAAAAGCTATATTCATTTCACATTCTAAATGTAACCTTATGTGCTGCGTACTTTTCAAAGGGCAGATTTTCTCGGTGCAAAATTGTTATGTGATACATTTCATTTGTTGTGCATTGTTTGTACACTAAATCATAGTTGTTGTTGTTGTTGTTGTTGCATTAACACAATTTTAAGCATATTTATGGCGGCCAGTATATCGTATGGACGACGAACCCAGGAAACCCAGGGACAAAACCATCAATCTACGAGCAATTGCTGGCGAGCTTTCTCGAATACTAACCTTTGTCCGGCCCGAGACTATATTGTGGTGAAGACCATATAAAAGCAGAAAATAGAATGTGCCTGGACTTTTGCTTTTGTTATTGCTGTTGCTGTTTTACCCTCTATCTACTCAAATATATAATGTGTATACACGTTGTTTTAAAGGAATAGGCAACGGACTTAGATTCTATAATATACAGGTTTAGATTCTTAGATTCTATAATATACAGGTTTCACATCACGTATTTTACGCAAAAAAAGGGACAACCACGAAAATTTGTGTCATACTTTTAAACACAATGTGTCATGCAAATATACAAATATACACACACATCGACAGATAAAAGAGATATCAAACGAAACCATGAATATTTGCACCTAATTATTATTGGCAGTTTCGCGCGCGCGCGCGCGTGTGTGTCTTGGATCTTTAACGTAGTTTTGACAATTTGTCAGTAATATCACTATGATGTCTGCACTATGGAAGTTTATAGATGTCAAGCACTGGGGCATCATACCGCAGACGTAGCGGAGAGCCTAGCGAAACAACTGTTAGTACTATTTTTTATGTCTTTGGTATGACTCGGAAGAGGTTTGAAACCGCGACCTCCCGAATCCGAAACGGACGCTCTAACCACTAGGCCACCGGAGCGGTCTAATACATATGTTAAAGCTAATTAAAGTAAATTATTTTTGCAATAAATTTTCAATCGAAAAACCAAATTTTTAAACAGTGTAACAAGAAATTGTATGCACTTTTTTTTACAGCATATTAAAGAGGTACCCTGAAAAGTATGCTAAGAGCTCATCGTAAGAAAATGTCTGCAATATAAAGCCTCATGTATGTAGTACTAAGTGATAGTATTGGAAGACTTATAACAAAATATTGTTGGTCATGTTTTTCAAGCCTGTAAACTACTGACCCGACATTACTTCATACATGTAACAGTAAGCATTATTCTGAGGAAATTACTGAACAAATATCCCCTGATACATGCAGCAGTTAGCATTATATTTTACGTTCGATCTTCTCTTTGCTATAGCCTAACTATATAGAACAGACGACATTCCGCGTGCAGCGTGGATCGACTGGATGCTCCTAGTTTTATCTCCGCAGGCAAGATAGCTACTTTTTACGTTTGTTATTTACATAGCCATTCTTTGTCCATTTAACGTACAAAGTATTTGGAACAAAAGTCACGGTGGGTTGGTTTGACATTACTGAAGTTACTTACAACCAGTGCCGGATTTAGAACAAATGAGGCCCTGTGCTAGTTGAATTAGGAGGCCCCTTACTTGGACCCTGAAGGAGGTAGGCCCTGTAGGCCTACAAAGGTAGTCAGGAATTTATACTCAGGAAATTTAGTTAAAATGAAAAAAAATCATCGTAATTTTTTTTGGACAAGAAGATGGACCCCCTGGCCAACAGGGGACTTGTGCTTGAGCACACCTAAGCACAATGGTAAGTCCGGTACTGTTTACACTCATCGTGTTTAAGTGGAAACTGTTATGTGGGTGTGCATACATAGTTTGTATTAGTCACGCATATAAATTTTGTATTTGGCATGCATATAAAATTTGTGTTATGAAGCTATGCATATAAAGTTTGTGTTATGAATATATGCATGTAATGCTTGTGTTATGAATATATGCATGTAATGCTTGTGTTATGAATATATGCATGTAATGCTCGTGTTATGAATATATGCATGTAATGCTTGTGTTATGAATATATGCATGTAATGCTTGTGTTATGAATATATGCATGTAATGCTTGTGTTATGAATATATGCATGTAATGCTTGTGTTATGAATATATGCATGTAATGCTTGTGTTATGAATAGATGCATGAAAGGGTTTGTTATGAACTTATGTACATAAAAGTTTGTGTTGTAAAGTTATTTATATACAATTTTTGTTATGAAGGTACGCATGTAGAGTTTTGTTCTGAAAGTATACAGAGTTTGTTTTAACTTGGTATGCATATAAAAGTTTGTATTTTGAAAGAATGTACATAATAGTTTGTGTTACAAAATGCGCATAAAGGGTTTGTGGTACGAGTGTGACTCAGTCACAATATTGCGACACCAGGCTGACCAGTCCTAGCATTGATCTGTTAATGCTGAGCTTCAAGCGAGGCAGCTACTGCTACCACTTTTTATGCCTTTGGTATGACACGGCCGGAGCTCGAACCCGCAACCTCCCGCAAATTGGCCACCCGAACGATCTTCTTTGTGTTATGAAGATATGCATATAAAATTTTAGTCACTATGATTAGATTAAATTTATCTAATATTTTCAGTGTTTCAATGAAGGTGGAGACAACTCTTATTTTGAAACTACCGAATGAATTATATCCAATTAAGATACCTCGAACCGCCAACGTCAACGCTATTGCGAAGAAGTGGGTCTTTTCTTGATGACATTGTAAAGAATATTGATACTAAACTGATTTATTGATTTATTGTTTAACGGCATATCATCGCATGAAAGGTTATCTCATGCTCAGCTGTCAAATAACTACTCATTTTTTAAATCATGTTTAGTATGCTCATGTATAGAACTGGCAAACATTAGAATTATTCTTGAACACCGACTATGCTGGAATTTCTTAATAGGCAAGATGTATAAAAAGTAATGCGCAATGCGGTTTTTATACATCTCCAATTTACAAACAAATATGTTCAAAAGAGAATAAAATTGGGGACAAAAATACAAAAAAGGTCCATGTCAACTTAAAATAGTTTCGGTTATTTATGCGCGACATCTGGCGTAAATATGTGTCGGCTGAGGAATTTATTTTGGGGCGAGATTCTAACCAGCACCCTTCTGATCGATAGTCTGGCAATCTAATCATAAAGACACCATGTATTCGAATGTGCCACCATGTATTCGAATGTATAATTGTGTAGGAAATGCAGCGCAATTTCTATCTGATAGTCATTATTAGGATGCAAGTACAGAACAAAGATTACTGCAAATGTGTCTCTTAAGGAAATGCAAGATAAAGATCAAGCCCCTATCGAGGTGGAGGTGAGTAGCCGTTGATGGAATGGGAGGTCGCCGTTGGTTACGAGTACTTGCAACAGTGTGCTCGCAGCTGGACAATTCAGGCTTCATGAGATAGCGTGCAGAATGGATATGCATGATGAGAACAGATTATGTCCTCTTTGGTGAATTCATATATAAGGCTTTAGGATGTGGTTACAGCGAAGTATATCAATACATTCTGTAGCTACAAAGCTTCCCCACCCCCACGTCTCCAGATCAAAGACTCGCGTGAGACGTTCTGAGCAAATTGAACAGCTACACTTCCTTCTCTACGCTAGCTCCATCAATCAATGTCTTTCGGAAGAAATAGCCGAAGGGAAGACACGTTTGCCAACTCCTCACCAGCAAATGTAAATCAAGTCGGCCTCGAAGGGAAAAAATAACAACGCCATTTCAAACATTCAGGTTTATTTCTAAGACAGCAGCCTGTATCCGCGGGGTTAATTCTCAAATGCTCACATTTTATATATGCGTTAGTCATAAAACAGATAAATACTTTTCAAATGGGCGCCTGGCATCCATGTTAAAGGTTGCTACTGCATACCTACAGTAAATGTATATATTACCCACAATGTAACAACAGGCCCTAATAAATAGCATCATCTGATTAATGAGCCAAAAAGGAAAAGCTTGTATAGAACAATACAACAGCGTTCTGTCTGGAATGAAACAAAATGTAATTTAGACCTATTACTCCATATGGGGCGGAAGCTATATATACATATTTGTGCCGGTTGGTGCTATATAGGGGTTCGGTAATTTTTCAGGGCTAGTGGAAATTTACTGATTGTAAAGGATTTGATTTTAGAAGAAATGACCTACTAGATACGAACTAATAGATTACTTTGGGCGATATAAATTAAAGCGGTGTTTGTTTCGTTTTGTTTGTTGTTGTTTTTTTTGGGGGGTAGAGTTGGGGGTTAACGCTGACTTTGTGTAAGACCTTGCATTTAGATAGACGCAAGAAATATGTATCTGCATATCTCGGAGAACCATAGCTCCAACCTAAATTGTTATACGCGAATGAGTCGCATGGAGTACAATACAGCTGTAATTGTGTTGCTTTATTTACTTTTGTCTCTTAATTTACTAATAAAATGTCTACCTACCTGACGGTTCTGTCGGAAGTGGATGGTTGGTTAGTTGGTTTATTCAAGCTCTGGACCGCCACGCGACCCAAAATAAAAATACAAGATGAACGATACTAATTTCCAATCCAATTAAAATCAATACTCTCTGCTATAAAGTAAATCCGATATGGAACTACAAGATATGCTATACGTGTGGGCCAGTATAAATGGTGGAGGAAGAGCTTGGTAAAACCCTGGAAAGAACCACTGACCTACAAGAAGCTACTGACAAGTTTTCTCACATACCCACATTGTCCGAATCCGAGACTCGAACCCAAGAAAAGGGTAAGATGGCATTAATCCGTAACCGTCAGCGCTTCAGACCATTCGGGGGCACCATATCGTTGTCACCGTTAGCTCTCCCTAACGTGGCATGCAATGCTTTATCCTATAGGCATACTTGGACAGAGTCATTCCCAATGTCAAAAAAAAAAAAACATGTCCGACAGATCAACATAGAAAAGCAGATCTCGATTTAAATAAAATTTTAATACTTTGCATAAGTAAATTGTGCATTTCTTTTACTTCGTGAAATTTTGTATCCACGGAAATATTTAATGTCACCTCGTTAATTAAAAATTTTGTATAAGCAGAGATAATTTTCTGTTTCGTAAACTTGGTTTTTACTTCCATTTCTTTTCCATTTTGGTTTGGTAACTGTTACGTCATCCCAAAGTCAGTGAAATGTGACTATAGTTAGAAACAGGTAGAGCACACAATACCACTAGGGAGATTGCTTCGGTAAATCTAAACTATTGAAAAGGTGTCAATAAAATTTTGCTATGTTGTCTAACATGTCGTTTTTGGGGAGCGACTTTTATTAAATGTCAAGAGAACAAGTACTGTTTAAAAAAATTTGAGAGATTAAAAAGAATTTGACCAGTGTGTGGGTGTGGGTGGGTGTTAACTCGAATTAATGCCAACCAGACACACTTTCAATTTATGCAACAAATTACCGCAGATGTTTAACATTGTTTCCTGAAATATGAAAAGAGAACGGTTGGCCGTGTCAAAAAAAAATCCCTTGTTTTATCTGGTCTTTGTTAAACTCCAAACTCATCTAAATAAGGTGTTTTATAAACTACAACTTGTTACGGAATATGCGGTAATTCGCAGAACATGAACCCAAGCTGAACGGGGAATAGTTTTTTCCCCCCTAGACATATGTAAAATACATATCTAGTTCAATCGAGCGTTTCTTGGCATATACAATAAATAAGAGTCCCCAGGGCCTGTTGCATATACATACGCCATTATAGATCAGTCGTAAAGTACGTATACATGTTCTGGATAAATAACAACGGGGGTTATTATTTGCCTTGTTCCTTTTAATGTTTTGCAATACATTGTTAATGATTGATTTCGGGCAGAAATGTCACCAGGCAGGAGATGGATGGGGGTGATTTCCTACAAAGGGTGTGACAAATGGCTGAGTCCTTTAGGCTCATTTACAATTTCCAGATGTTATAACGGGAATTTGTTCATTAGTGTTCGGCAAGATTTAAGTAAGTAAAGGAAGAAAAATAGACTTGGTACGCATAGCAGTAATCTGTAATTTAAAAATAGCAGCAACAAAAATATAAGACTATTTTATTAAGAAAAGTGAACTGAAAGATAAGAGAGGAAACATTTTCGTCATTTTAATTTGGTATTTTTTGTTTATGGTAACAAATTTAGATTGTGACAGACTGAATAGCAGACATCAAGACCAACTACATATGGCCCGAGGAAATCGTTCTCAAAAATATTGAACGAGTAGCAAAACTTTTTGAAAATAAAATATAGATGTCAAGTGTCGTTCAATGCTTTTTGACGGATTAAATTTACCTTTATATGTTACTTTTAATGTCAAATATCACGGTGTTTGTAAATTTGTATTGAAATTTTAAAAATAATTAGGTGAGCAAATCTCGTATCATACAACCAGTGGATTATACGATCGACTACACAAATAGTGCTGCAGGTACAATGAACTTTATTGTCACGGTAAATAAAGTACATTTTCTACCCGTTGCACTCGTTTTCAGCTCAATCCATCCCGAACAAACAAAATTTGCAAGTACTTTCATTTGAGCTGGTGAGAACTACCGACCAAACATTGCTTTTTCTTTGAGAGATAATCGGCCTTTTTCTGTCTATCACACGGGCCAACGATAAAAGGAAGGCAGCCAGGGTAGATAACGGTTAAATCGAGCAACAACATTCTTAATTTTACGTTTTCTTGCCAGGACTTAATAGAAAACGTAGCAACATCTAACAAAAGGGCTGTATACTATTTCCTCTTGCCCTGACACAAGCTATTCAACCGAGACAATCTCTCAATACACCAGTCTAAATTACCTCTGTTTAGCCCTCGGAATGTGAAAATCGTCCATCTAAAACCAACATATCCAACTTTTCTAAAGACTGGCACGCAATATCCTTAAACGGGTAATGATTCCGAGTAGGGTAGCTTTTGGTAAACTATTATTTTTCAAACATGAGAGTTTATCTTTCAGGCAATAGTTCTATTGTTGGTAGCGGAATTTCGACTTCCAACTTTTGTCTTCCATCTTATCTCTCGCCTTTCTATTTGTCTTGTGTTTGGTATCAATTACCAGAATCCATTGTGTTTGGGATCAATTACCAGTATCAATTGTTTTACTTTCTTCAATTGCCTGATTTATCCACAAGACAAACTTTTCATATACTTTGGTCCTCAAAAACGTAAAAGCCTATTGTCATTTTCTTTTAGTTTTTCGAGATTTTGATTATCAGGTGCCAAGTCATAACTACCAGTTCGGTTTTTCTTTGTCACAATTCAAACCGTTAACGATAATGTTACTCATACATATATAGTACGGACAATCAACTCTTTTCTTTACTCTTTCACAGTAATTAAACAATTTTACTTAGACATATATAGTACGGACAATCAACTCTTTTCTTTACTCTTTCACAGTAATTAAACAATTTTACTTAGACATATACAGTACGGACAATCAACTCTTTTCTTTACTCTTTCACAGTAATGAAACATTTTTACCCAGACATATACAGTACGGACAATCAACTCTTTTCTTTACTCTTTCACAGTAATGAAACATTTTTACCCAGACATATACAGTACGGACAATCAACTCTTTTCTTTACTCTTTCACAGTAATGAAACATTTTTACCCAGACATATACAGTACGGACAATCAACTCTTTTCTTTACTCTTTCACAGTATTGAAACAAAGAGACAGCACTTTTGTTACACTCTGAACCACACCCTTACAATTCACATTTAGGAAACAAAAACGGCCTTGCATTTATTCCTAACAGTAACACAATACGATATCGAAATAGGGTTACATGAAGGATGTGATTTTTAAGGTCACATCGCTACGATGTCTGCAGTGTGGCAGTTTATAGTGATGTCTAGCACTTGGACATCATGCCGCAGACATGTATAATGTCCCACCCAGTCACATTATCCTGACACCAGTCCGACCAGTCCTAACACTAACCTCTTAATGCTGAGGGCCAAGCGAAGCATCTGTTTGTACCATTTTTGTAAGTCTTTGGTAAGACTCGACCAGCGATCGTACTCAAGACCTCCCGCATCCGATGTGGACGCTCAAACCACTAGGCGGTTACATGAAGGGGGAAAAGGACAGTGCCTACAGGCTGATTTGTAGTGAAACTGAGGTGGGATGTGCGTGAAGATTTGGTAAATGTAACAAGCAATAGTTTTACATTCTAAGAAGATGTAACAGGTAAAATATAACTCAAAATCAGTATAGTTTCAACTATTTTACAATAAACTCAGTTCCAACTTCATCATATTTCACATGGTGTATATCTTTGTAGAGAAAGAAATATCAGAAGAAACGACGAAAATAAGTAAGACGATGACTGGGACTTGGGGTGAGATAGTGACAGACTGAGTAAAACCGAAGTCAGTTGATTCTAACTCTATACATAGGTATAAAAAAAAATGCAATATTTACCTGACTCCAAGAATTCTTCCTTGCGGACTCATTCATCATCACAGAATACCATACAAAACTATACGCCATTTCTGTCGTAAAATATTGCTGTAAACACAGAGGTAAAAAGGATACAATCCAACATGGCTTTAATGTTAACTCCAGAGTCCGTTTTATAGAATTTCTTGAACTCTTTCCTGAGATCATGGTACTTGTAAAAGTAACTTGGCAAGGAAATGTTTTTATTGCTGGCTTCTGGGTGAAGACATTGTCGAAGGTGGTTAGGTCCATCTGTGACGAAACAGAACGATTTCCCTCCATGATCGGGGTGGACTCCCTTTGATTGTAAAAACCTGTCCAACTGAAATTTAAAATTATATATATATATATATATATATATATATATATATCTATATATATATATATATATATATATATATATATATATATATATATATATATATGTATGTATGTATGTATGTATGTATGTATGTATGTATGTATGTATGTATGTATGTATGTATGTATGTATGTATGTATGTATGTATGTATGTATGTATGTATGTGTGTGTGTGTGCGCGCGCATTTAAGTAAACCAAGGTTAGTTGCCAGTATATATTTATGAAAAGGCACGAGGGGTGATCTTTGCATATTGGATGCAAATTCTGTACGTGATGTAACTGATGTCTGCATGCTTTATTTCTTATTATACTGCCTTTACTGTCACCTAAAACTGTATTCACTTATAATGTTCTCTTACACAATCGGTCAAGATTCATAGAATTATTCACATATAACGACGGGAAAATTCGGCCCAGTTCATATCCCAAGGGTGGAATTTTTCTATCCAACAATTATGCACAATGAAGGATTACATTTTTCATTCAATAATAACAACGAGAGACAAAGTCAAAATTGCGCATTTTCAGTACCGTCAAAACTTTAAAGTAACGCCAATGGCAAGAAAATTGAGTACCAAAAATGGCTTGTACAGCGACATGAATGCAACCTAATTTCCTCAACCACCCACCCCCGAAAATCCATTCTTATCCGACTGATTAAACGAGACCTAGACAAAATTGTGACATGCTACCCAATTCACCTTTGCTCACGAGTCCATTTTCCTTTCAAACATTATAAGATAGCTTTTTTGTATGAAAATATGAATTTTAAAAACCTTTAATTCAAGTCGAAACCAGAGTACATAATATGCACTTTCAGTTCGATAGATCATTGCAAGACGTCATGTTTGCAGGAGACTGGCTGGAGGCTGGCTTTAAAAGACGTAATGTCTGCAGGAAATGGAATTAAAACGCTGAAGCCTTAGAATATAATTGGTTGCACACAATGTGTATCTTAATTACTTTATTTAAATCTTCTTAAAAGATGAAGAGTGTCCAGGAGGGGGGGGGTCCAACGATTTAGATGCACATGTAGGAATGCAAGAAAAACATAGTCTGATCCCTAACGTCAACTAAAACTGTAATCAACAGGAACAGGAAAGCAGATAGTGTCAAATGATAATTGAGCCCCGAGGACCTTATTGCATAAGGGCAACCATAAAACCATTGCTAGGTCTATACGATACTAGCTTTATGGCTATGTTTTTATTGCACTCTCTGGCTTTGACGGTGTTGGAGTATCGTAGTGGAAAGATTTTCAATGAAAAATTTTGTTTCATTCGTCCTTAAGACCATCTAGCCTGCCTTAATAGTAATGTCTTCAGAACATTCTTTTTCAATACTTTAATATGAACCAGAAAAGGATAGAATCTTCTCAGCCATAAACAATGCAACTGCCAGTATATTTAAGTAAATGTAATGACTTCAGCGGGACTTGAACCTTATCTGATTGTCGCACACTTACCGCGTACTACGCTTGATCGCATTCTTAGGTTTCCAGGGACATACTACGCTTGATCGCATTCGTAGGTTTCCAGCGACATAACTTCTCTGTTATGTGCGTGTATCTATTCCCTTGTATGTGTATGTGTTTGGAGGCTTTATCCGCACATCAGTTCAATCCTAACTATGAGGTGCTGAGAATAAGCTTGTTAGCAACAATGGCAAAATCTCACTCAACCAAAACTAAATATTTACCCTCAGACAAAGAAACATTGTAAAGATGTTACAAAGAAGGTACCAACAAGTAATATAAAACTAAAACAAGGGCAAAAAAAGCTAAACGGGGGGGGGGCAAAGACAGTAATCTTTTAAAAATCTAATAACTTATTAGCTGGAACATTACCCCAACATGCACCCCACAAGAAATAAGTCGCCTTCGTGGTAAGGAGTGGAACACCATGACAATATGCACCCCACAATAAACAAGCCGCCTCCAGGCTTAAAAGTGGAACACCGTGACAGTTTGCACCCAACAACAAACAAGCCGCCTATCCAGCCTAATACATTAACAAGAACACGGAGAGGAACTGATCTGAAGGAAATGTTGACATCATGGTTGCACAAACCACTACTTAGCTCTCAGTAGAGTTCGTTTAAACTATACACTGTGTTGTAAGAAATGTCCGTTACTACTGATGGACTTGTAACTTGCGAACTTTGGCGACGGAATGATTATAATCCAAATAGGTTTTTCACAAAAGTCTTAAAAAAGGACATTATATGGTATTTTTGACAGTATATGTATGTACGTAAGTAGGTACGTACGTACTTACGTATGTATGTAAGTATGCATGCATGCACGTATGTACGTACGTACGAATGTATGTATGTATGTATGTATGTATGTATGTATGTATGTATGTATGTATGTATGTATGTATGTATGTATGTATGTATGTATGTATGTATGTATGTATGATGTATGTATGTTTGTTTGTATGTATGTATATATGTTTGTATGATGTATGTATGTATGTGTGTTTGTGTCTGTCTGTCTGTACGTACGTATGTATGTACGTATGTATGGATGGATGGATGGATGGATGGATGGATGGATGGATGGATGGATGTAAGAATGTATGTATGTATGTATGTATGTATGTATGTATGTATGTATGTATGTATGTATGTATGTATGTATGTATGTATATCATACTAAAAGTCAGACAAGTATCAACTAATGCTTAAGAAAAAGCCAAGCCGAATCTTAAACACCTGTAGAAAGGAATTGTTTTACTTTTTCCGAATATCTTGCTTTGTCTTTCTATCTTTGTAGCTTAATGTGTGCTGGTATGCCACAGGGTACTACAATTTTAGCAAGTTATGAACTGCTCTGAGCCTTTCATTCCCTGCGCGATCATCTAAACCAGCCTTCGGGGACAAAGATCTTATCGCGATTCACTTCGCTTGAAGTATTCAGTCCAGATTGTATCACTGCCCGCCTTCAGAGCAGGAAAATAAATAAATAGAACAAAAAATATCCTTTCTGTTGTTCTCAATCCAGTACAAGTCTTTCTTTTAAGAATATTCTGTACATGTACACAGAACAGTTTTATTTCTCATTCTGAACCTAATTTACCCCCGTATACAGAAATAGGTCATACCGAAATATTTACGGGAGCTGTTAGTACATTTCTTCAGGCACTACAGACTGTATGAATTTACATATAAAAATTAGATCTAATAACGATGACCTTCATAATTAACTAGGCGTGCCAAAGTAAAAGCCACGTAGAAAAAATCCGGTGATTGGGCCTCAATAAGCGTACCAGAGTTAGTTAAGTCCCAAATAGGACAAGTCTAATGATTTTGAGTCTAAATAGACATGTCAGAGGAAAACCCCACCCAACAAGTCAGATGATTGGGCCTAAATAGACGTGTCAGAGAAAAGCCCCCCTCCCACAAGCCTTTGTGTTTGGGCCTAAATAGACGTAGAGAGTAAAAGACCAAAGATAACAAGTCCTGTGATTGGGCCTAAATAGACGTAGAGAGTAAAGGCCCAAAGATAACAAGTCTGGTGATTGGACCTAAATAGACGTAGAGAGTAAAGGCCCAAAGATAACAAGTCTGGTGATTGGACCTAAATAGACGTAGAGAGTAAAAGCCCAAAAATAATAAGTCTGGTGATTGGGCCTAAATAGACTTGCAATAAGAAAGACCGTAACAGTAAATGTCTGAGTGGGAATAAACAGACGTTGTAAAGTAAAGGCCCCTATAGAATAAGTCTGGTGATTGGGCCTAAATAGACGTGCAGAGCAAAGACCCTCGCAGAAATGGTAAGTCGAATTGCAGCTTGTTTTTTAAAATCGAAAAATGTAGAAAACTAATTTTGCCAGGGTTGAGTAAATAAAATACATTATAAACGGAAGAATTTTGTTTTCTACCTCCACGTCATCTTGTCATAATATGCGACAAAAACTGAATTAATTAGTAGTTTGCCTAAGAATGGAAGTCAGTGTTTTCATTATGTAGCAAGTTGTGCTAGTTCCTGTTGGAAGCCTCCTTACGATTGGAAGAATGCTATACTGTACCTAAGGACTTGAATAACAGTCACCAAATAAATATAAGCATATATAAAACATACGAGTATGTGCACCATTGAGTCAATGGGTAATACACATACGAGTACCATTCTATCAATGGGTAATAACGTGAAACTCAAAAATCGTCCACGTTTTACATAAGATTATATTGCATAGCCTTCTGTAGGAATTCGTTTTATATTTATCCTCCAGATTTTTTTAAACCGATACAGGACCAAATTATTCGTCTAATATGGTTTATTTGGAGCTGGTTTGAAGATAAGATTAAGTGACAGCTGGACGTTTCCGGTAGTACATACTAGTATTACCGCAGAAGCCGATTTGGCAAGTGTTGGTCAGACTTGGAGAATCCCTGGGAAGCACCGGGTGTTGAAGTAATGTCTCGGCGATTACTCAGCACATGGAATAAATATAGAAGGGACCCCTTATCATGAGGTGTGAGCAAAGTAAAAATGGCCTGTTTTATCATGCCCCTTGCTTATATAAAATACCAGTTAACACAACTAAGATTAACCAAATTCTTTAAGTAGCTTATCGAGCTTACTGAAGGATGAAAAGACAAGAAATAAAGAAAGGAATTTTGAAGTGTTGTGTAACTGATTTAATATTAGTGTAGAAAATGGTACTGCAACGATGTGGATCAATGGTGTAGAAAATGACAAGAACTAAATAAAGGAGTAAATAAGTGTTGTTGGCTGGTTTAATATCAGTGTAGAAAATGTTTTTTCAAAGCCGTGGTTTAATATCAGTGTAGAAAATGTTATTTCAAAGCCGTGGTTTAATATCAGTGTAGAAAATGTTATTTCAAAGCCGTGGTTTAATATCAGTGTAGAAAATGTTATTTCAAAGCCGTGGTTTAATATCAGTGTAGAAAATGTTATTTCAAAGCCGTGGTTTAATATCAGTGTAGAAAATGTTATTTCAAAGCCGTGGTTTAATATCAGTGTAGAAAATGTTATTTCAAAGCCGTGGTTTAATATCAGTGTAGAAAATGTTATTTCAAAGCCGTGGTTTAATATCAGTGTAGAAAATGTTATTTCAAAGCCGTGGTTTAATATCAGTGTAGAAAATGTTATTTCAAAGCCGTGGTTTAATATCAGTGTAGAAAATGTTATTTCAAAGCCGTGGTTTAATATCAGTGTAGAAAATGTTATTTCAAAGCCGTGGTTTAATATCAGTGTAGAAAATGTTATTTCAAAGCCGTGGTTTAATATCAGTGTAGAAAATGTTATTTCAAAGCCGTGGTTTAATATCAGTGTAGAAAATGTTATTTCAAAGCCGTGGTTTAATGTCAGTGTAGAAAATGTTATTTCAAAGCCGTAGTTTAATGTCCGTGTAGAAAATGTTATTTCGAGGCCGTGATTTAATGTCCGTGTAGAAATTTGTTATTTGAAGACCCATGTGTGATTGCCATTTTAAACATGTCACGCCTACACAAATACCCGTGAGAACCCGTCGACTAACCTATTTAACATTGCTATCATTGGGGGATAAGAGAGAGAGAGAGAGAGAGAGAGAGAGAGAGAGAGAGAGAGAGAGAGAGAGAGAGTCTGGTTCTTGTTGTGAATACACTATGTAGGAATGCCGATAGAACGGCGGCACTATAGTAAGATTGATACTTCCTGTAAATCAACTGTAAATACACTTGGTTGGTTATAAGCAAACAATTAGGTTTATATTCGATGCATATGCGGCAGAAAAGAACCCATCTCTCAACTGTTTGTCCACCTATTACCACCTTGCAATTGGGATTGTTCACGCGAGTGTTCGATATCATTTAGATCAATACTCGCTGTAATCAACAGGTGAGCCGATGATATTCAACAGTTAACACCTTGACGGTACAGAGTATCGATACACCTTGGCGGTTCGCTTTGAACTTCATTTAACATACAGGTAGGCCTTGGGCGTGAACAACCATTCAGGAACAGCAATAATTACATCCAACAGTTGTTTACATTTCACAAGTGCAGATTGTTAAGATTTTTAACTGAAATTTTTTAATGGAAAAATATGATCTTGTTATACTTCAAAGTATACATTTATCTTCCACGTCATCGCTTTCCTTTGGGTTGAGTAAAATAAGTTTAAGGCCATTTTATATCAAACTTGTACAATGTAGTCGATTTTCATTCATTACTTTGGCAATTTTCAAGAACATGAAATGAGCTTTCTCATTAACTGTAATACTTTCAACATATGGTGAGTATGCGGTTTAGATTTTTAATGTAGCTTTTTAAAAAAAGCTGAAGTCATATCGCAACGATGTCTGCGGTGGGGCAGTTTATAGTGATGTCTAGCACTGGGGCATCATGCCTCAGACATGAAACATGAT
The DNA here is from genome assembly GCA_016746295.1 of Potamilus streckersoni. Classification (NCBI taxonomy): domain Eukaryota; kingdom Metazoa; phylum Mollusca; class Bivalvia; order Unionida; family Unionidae; genus Potamilus; species Potamilus streckersoni. The sequence goes on from JAEAOA010001366.1 coordinate 118,120, forward strand.
GTCCCACCCAGTCACATTATCCTGACACCAGGCTGACCAGTCCTAACACTAACCTCTTAATGCTGAGTGCCAAGCGAGGCAGCTGTTAAGTACCATTTTTAGAAGTCTTTGTTATGACTGTACCTGGGTTCGAACCCACAACCTTCTGCATCTGGGGTGGACGCTCTAACCACTAGGGCACCGGAGCGGTCTGTTAACATACGGTACTCCAGGGAACAAACAAATAAATACACACATAACCGTATAAAGTGAGTCATATAAACGTAATATTATGCGTTCAATTATAATTGACACATTTTTTGCGGTTTTTTCTTCTTCTATAATTTTTTCTTCATAATTCATTTTGTTTGTTTTTTTATATAAAAAACCAACAAAAAACAACACCAACTTATTTCAACTCTCGAGTTTTTACTACATAAAGAACGTTGAAGGTTTTCTTTCACTTAAGGTACATTTAACAAGTCCCTTGTTGTAGCATCTATTCACACACACACACACACACACACACACACACACACAAACACACACACTCTCTCTCTCTCTCTCTCTCTCTCTCTCTCTCTCTCTCTCTCTCTCTCTCTCTCTCTCTCTCTCTCTCTCTCTCTCTCTCTCTCTCTCCATAAAAAAAGCATTAAGTGTGAAAACGTGTGATCCAATAAGTGAAGCACTGTGATTGTTGCACAAAAAGGAACTTAATAATCAGAAACGAAAAGATCCCAGCTTTCAGAACTAAGTGGTATAATTAAACAGTTTGATATGAAAATAACTCAGTATATATTTAAATGTACTTACTTCGTCTAGAACGTGTTCCAAGGATTGTGAATTCTTTATTGTCTCTTCTTGCAGTCCCGTTTCAATCTTACAGTCATCAGTGAGTACTGTCTCGGATAGTTCATTAGGAACTGGTTTCACGTAATGTTGCTGAACAGCTACAACCTGGAAATGGACAATAGGCACTTCAGTGTACATGTATACAAATTTACCTAGCTTAGGTGTTCTCCAGATTTACTTTTCCGGTATTGAAAAGTTACAGTTTCTTTGTCAAATTTAAATGCCGATACTTCTGAATCTGTGAATGAACATTATCAGTAAAGTAGAGAGCTGCGTGCAATGTATGAAAAGTTTACAATCTATCCCCCTAAGTCACGATTTAGTCGAGAGGTTTCAACCACACTCGTGTATATCTGGCTCAATTTTTTCCGCGAAACTGACAACCTACGATCCAGGTAAAAACCTGGTAAATAAGGTTGACTTACCTTATTATTGGGAATGTCAAACAGTAAATATACAAACAGTACAATCTGTTCTTCGTCCACTCCTAAATCTTCTCCGTTCTTTCCTGCTGAGGCACAGAATAGCACCACTTTGTAAGTAGCGGCCATTCTGAGCTGAGTCTCCCAACTTTTGAATCTGTCACCTGAACTTGTGTAAATGTCGAGGGAATGTTGTGTTATTCATCTAAACCATGTGGCACATACTAGAGGCTTTTGTGGGCGATACATTCCTATTGGCCCGTCGCCGAAACGTGGCAGTGAATACAGGGGCTCGAAAAGGGATTAATTAAGTCACAGCTGAGTTGACTCAGGTAATTACAGGTACTCAAACTTCTCAAACTTTGAGCAATTCTTTTCCAGGATCAAAAGTACGTACTTCTTTGGCTATATAGCCTGGGTGATAACTTTGCAATCTGAATAAATGGCTGATTATGGTTCTTATAAAGAACATTTATTTTTGCTTATCATACCTGGGCCAGGTAAAAATATTTTGGTAACCTCGCTGATAAATAACACTCGAAATGCGCACGCATATTCCTGGCCTGGAGGGAAATTTGCAGCAAGCTGTTGCTAAGTTCACAGGCTGTGCACGGTTCTCTTCTCTCGAGAACGTGTATTGCTTCTTTACACAATAAACTTTATCAAGCTGACACCAGATGGAACAAAACGTGAAGATATTATTTCAAAAGTTTGCTAACAGCTGCAAAGTCAACCTTGGAAAAGAGAGGCACCTTGTTTTTTTATTGTAGTTGTCACGATGCTGAATTTTTTTTTCGCAAATTCTTTAATTATGACTATTTTGTTATATTGATGGAAAGATCTCCGATATGTTGAAATATGATGTAATTAAATTTTAGGGACATATAACCAGTGACAGATTTTAATGGCACAACAACATTATAACCGTTTATATATTTACCTGATATGACACACCATTTATTCAATTTACAGAAAAATATTGATAGCTTGGTTCGCTTGTGCTCACAAAACGTCAACACAGGTAACGCTACAGAAACTTTATTCTTTAAATGTGTACTAACTTAAACGTTTCTTATGTTATTGCTATTTCGTTTTTCCCGGATTCAAGACTGTTCACTTAAAAGTAATTTCTAAATAGAAAAAAGTTCATTCTTATTCACAAGAAAAACATATTCGATTTCCTAAATTAATAATTTCTGATGCTGATCGTTTGAAGTTTAAGTATGAAAAATATTGCGTTTACTGGTTTTTAAAAATACTTTTCAACGTAATTTCTCACAATTTAAACTGTCCAAAACTATTTTAAACTGATAAAATTTCAGATGTTTATGTATGAAAAATGTTGCATTCGCTATCGAAACTTGCAATTTAATAGAATTTCCATATTTTTCTCGATGTATATAAATTGTAGTCCTTTAATTTGTACGTTCGGCGTGAAAGTAAATTTTGCAAAATAAAATCTGGTGAACGGAACACCCGATGCAGGAGAATATGAACTGAAAACTAGTGAAAAGAGACGCACTGGTTTGTTCATTTGCATAATACCTTAATTCGGACATTTGCTTTGTGCTAGTTTTCTTATTGCATGACGTACTGGATAATATATTTAAAGATATTACTCACACCGATTGTATAATATGAATGTCACTCAGACTTGATATTCATCCCTCCGATTGTATATGAATATCACTAACCCTAAACCTACTTAGACTTGATAATCGTCACATCCGGTTGTATGAAATAAATTAGCCTGTATATGAATATCACTAACCCTAACCCTACTTGGACTTGATAATCCTCACATCCGGTTGTATAAAATGAATATCACTTAGACTTGATATTCCTCATTCCGATCGTATGAAATTATTACATGTATCATTTAGAACTGATATTCCTCACTCATTGTATGAAATAAATCTCACTTAGAATTGATAATCCTCATTCTAATTGTAGGTTATGTCTCGACTAGATATTCCTTAATCCAATTTACTTTAAAGCTGCCGGTAATTTGAACCTCACTTTCACTTGAAATTTCTCACTCCGATTGTCTAATATAATAATCACTTCGACTTGAAATTCCTCTCTCCGAGTATATTATACAATTATCACTTATACTTGAAACTTAAACATTCTTATATTCCTATTGCAGCTGTCTTGATCCAAATGTTTACACGAGAAGAGTTCAACCGCAGCTAGTTAGCAATAATTTATCGTAAAGATGCAACATTTGTTATTATTTTCACATTTTCGTACGTTCATCGCATCAATATTTCTTGATTCTCTTTCTATCATCAGCTAAACAATGTGGCAAAATCGGAGATGAAAATTTACACCTTTCATAAGTTCCAAATCAGTACAACTAAACGGGAGAGGGGGCATTTATCTGCAATAAAAGGACACAAGGAAATTGCCTCTGAAATGTCAAACCGACATCCGGTATGGTAATGATTATCATAAATGATAGATTTACTTTAATTTGATCACGTGATAAAACTGGGAAGTGGATTGTTAATATCGGGGGGTCACCTAGTGTTTCTTTCAAGCTTTTTTTTTCACTTCATCTGTTATATTTTACAAACACTTGGATGAAAATAGGATATCCTTGACGAACGCCAACAACGGTCAAAAGACAACTTGATTGTCTAAAATGGAGTAGCTTTAGTGGAAAAACCAGCTGTGTAAGTAATGCTTACATTACTAATTCTGAGGAGAAATTGTCGATGGTTTAGAAGAAATGGTACGGTAATGCTTCTAAAAGTTTAATACCTCAGTGAAACACCTTAGTCTAACAAGAATGAACTCTTTGTAAATTCATTTAAATGACCATTGTAAACAAAAATTTTAATGGATCTGACGTGAAAAGTAAAAGTTGTGTAATACGCGTAAAGTTACACGTTTTCTATGCCCCCTCCAATGATATAATTAATGCTTAAAAGTTACGTAATACTTATTATGTCCCGCAATGTATATGGCCTCTTCTACTTTCGCATACAATAAACGCGTTTTATTCAGCGTCAGTTTGCACTGACCAATTCAGAAATTGAGGAACAAGGAATTTTCAGTGAAATAATAAATGACAATAATGCGTATTTTTTGTTCTTGAATTTGTAAGATTTTGCTAACTTTTTGTTGTGTAAAGGAAAATTTGATATAAATAAAGATTTAAAAAAAACAAAATATTAGAATGCATCAGAGACACGAAGCGTGGTTTGGTTGGTCTTAGCCTGCTTTATGTTCTTTTCCTTGTTTGAAGTTTGCTATATTTTATTAGGCAACAACGAGAAAGCGTATTGTCCACGGCAGCCCACCTGGCATGAATCGAACACGCTGTATTTCAATGGTTAGAATGTTGACTTCTTACACAGGAGTGTTTTGTTTGATTCTCAGACCAGGCTGGGTCGAATACAGTGTTGTTATCTTAATTAAGGCACTTAAATTACGTGGCCGAATACAAATGCTTGAAAACCAAAATCGTAAAGATGTGGGCAGGGTCGGTGTAAATTTAAAGTGTCCTCGTGCATCACTGAAGTATTTTAACAGCATACCTATTATTGGATTATCCTTGGCGACCTACAACCTACGTAATATTGGATTATCCATGGCAACGTACTTAATAATGGATTATCCTTGGCAACATACTTAATGTAGAATTATTTATGACCGCATACCTAATATTGGATTATCCTTAGCAGCATACTTACAACGGGATTATCCTTACGGCGGACTTAATATTGGATTATCTTTGGCTGCTTCGTACTATTGGATTACCCCTGGCGTCATGCTTAATACTAGAGTATTACAGCCAGGCTCCGGTGGTCTAACTCTATGCATTACTAAGAATTGTCTCACGGGGACAGCGTGATGATATGGCTTAATTTTTAAAAAAAAAAATACGTTAAAAATCCAACAGACACACAAACACACACAAACGCGCGCGCGCAAAAGCTAAAATTAATGCTGGAGAGAGTTGAAATGTTTATCTTTCTGGTCTACAGATGGTATAGGTCAGCACCTGTTCTGTTACCACTATCATTACGCTCTTGAGTACGTACCTATCGTAACGATAGGATAAGTACCTCTTGGTTTACGTTCGGCTTGCTAGGTCAGTACAACAATGCTTATCAAGCGCGTGTTAAGAAGTGTCTTAAATGTAATTGACACGCGAATGTTTATGATATTTATTCGTAACATAATTTTTCTGCTAAAATAATTAGCATGATACAGAGAATATCGCAAAGTTCTTTTTATATTTGTTATCTTACTTGTATAATTTTTCATTTTAACGTCATACAGAGCCTTGTTTGTTTGTTGTTGTTATTGGGTGCTATTTTTTGTTTATTTGTTTTTGTTTTTCTTGTTTTTATAATCAACGGTCATTTGTGTTTATAGTCCAATATCAAGTAAAATTGTCAACGCAGAAAGGCATAATTTATTACATTTAAGAAAAAGTTACTGTATGTTACCTTTTTTTTATAACATCCATCACCTAGCCTAACAGCCTCTATCTATCACATACCTATTCAGATATCGTCATAATATAAACATTTTTAACCATTTTTCATGAAGTTTGCAGTACAAATTAATGACATTCATATGACAGTGACTGCATAAAACTATTTGGAGTTTATATATTTCTAAAGTGTAAATAATTTTATGTTCCGGTGATATCTTTTCTTTTGGTAGATCACATGGTTTTGGTGATGTCTGTTCTTTTGGTAGATCACATGGTTCTGGTGATATCTGTTCTTTAGGTAGATCACATGTTTTTGGTAATATATGTTCTTTTGGTAGATCACATGGTTTTGGTGATATCTGTTCTTTTGGTAGATTACATGGTTTTGGTGATATGATATTAGTAAACGAGCCTTGATATCGCAGTAATAACATGTTTCACTGTGCTGGTCTCAAATGCCTCGTCTGAGTCTGCGTTACGGTCTATGCAACTGTATACGGCCAAAGGCTTAAAATTCTTTTATTTTCAACTGCAGCAATCCAGTCACGCTCTAATGCAATTTTGTAATTCCACCTTATCCCCCCCCCATTTGTTTGTCCGACTTCATGAATTGTGGTAACGTGTTTGTTCAGAAGCAAACAATAAATAAAAGAAAGCTCGCTTTCAAGGTCACCGGCCATACAACCACAACATTTGTCTTTTTACAACAGATTTTGCATCACATGATTAAAAGTAGTTATACTCGCACAAAAAGAAAAAAATATTATCAAGTGTAAAGAAGAAATAATAAGTTAATTACTCGAAATAGAAGTCGACAACGCTGTTAATTCCTCTGAGCTACAATTTCCCACATGTAGAGGACGCCAGCCGGATATGACGTACGTTTATCCCCCACAAAATGAAGTACATGCTTCTTGCTGTGGAAAAAAAAAAACAAACAAAACACCCTAAACTATGAATAGAGAACATTTAGCTGAAATTACTGAAAACTAATTTACTGTTCAGCCTTATATCGATATGCGTGCAAGCACTAGAATGTGTTGCTTTCAAAACTGTTCCATTGTTTTAATACATTTTTAAAAAATTCCCGTAAATACCCGTAAAAAGGAATCAATGCTGGCTTCCTTTTGTCGGCCGACTTCATAAAAAGAAAAAAAATCTGCACACATAAAAGAATCCAGAGGAACAAAACTTGGCTCCCTTAGGTCGACCGACTTCATAAGATAACAATCGGCACATTTAAAATATACCAAAGTCAGTGTCACGGGTTGGTTTGCTTTGTAAAAAAATAACCTTTTATTTGACATCTGTCGGTAAGGAGTTTATTGCGCTCTGCGAGTGGTGTTTATTTATCACCCGTTTGTTTGCCTTATATAATCATAATTGATGTCTGCAGGGCAAATAGTATACAAAACAATAACTTGAGGTAATAATACTTTTGTAACCCACGCTAGCGAAAAGATTACCATTTACACTCCCAGCGAAGGTATTTTAAAGTAAGGCTTTTTAGTTGCGAAATACCATAGTATAGTTAATCTGGATACAATACATTCTTGGTCAGTTTGCAGCTCGTAAGTTACCCCGCATGAATGGCAGGTGCCTTCAAGCAATCGGGTGATATTTTCGTATTATAGGCAGCAGTGTTACAACCTGAAGCCTAAAATTAAATATATTTGCTGTAATATCTCATGTACACTACCATTAAAAAATGTATAAGTATTCTGTAGAATATTATAGGTTAAGTATTATTGTTTTATAAATCAATACTGATAATTTGATCATAAGACTTAACTCGATCAAAAGACTTAAATTGAGAATGTCGTTGTATAGATCCATATATTTTTTAGCAATTATTTTAATTAGAACTAGTAAGATATGCCAGTTTGTTTTCTCTCATATATACGTACGTTACGAAGTATAATTATTTTCTTTGAAAATATATCAAGATAGTTTGTTTAATTCCCCCCCCCAATATATTCCTAAAACCTATATTACACAGTATCTACTGAGTTTTTGAAGACAAAACTTGTTAAAACTATTGTTAAGTTGGGCCGAATTTTTTTGTTTAGTTGAGACGAATTGTCTTTGCGTCAAATTGATTATAATCCGGCATAAATGATAAAACTTTCCCATCCCTCAACTATTCGATCCCAAAGCTTGAATCCACTTTTGTCCTGGTAAACAGGGTCCTTCGGAAAAAGAAACCCTTTTCCTAACATCACTCTTTTGGTTACATCCATATGCAACACAGTGCACCTTATTTGCTGTACAAAATCACAATCGCAAGATCTATCGCATACACATTTACGTGGGGAAATAAAACACCTAAATCGCTAGACTGAATAAAAGGGAAAAAATATACGTCATATTCGCTTTGATACGCGAAAATTACAGATTATTTACGGAGATTGCCGAAAAAATTTTCATTTAAAAAACCGGATTTTTAGTCTAATTAAACATAACAAATGCGTTTTGTTTATGAATATAACAACCTCATACACTTATACAATATAGGTGGCCGGTGACCTTTAAGTTAATATTTCGGGCTGCAACAAAATTAAATTTCCATGATACGTGTGACTACGATAAATACAGATTCTCAGAATGAAATGAAAGGAAATTTTGCTTTGGTGGTCTAGGGCAAAAAACAAAAGATGAAACATAATAAAATAACGCAATGTTTTATTTTCTAAAATAAAAATTCTCCGTTACGATATATTCAGATAAACGATGGTTTTCGAATATGAATAATATAAGGCATGTAAATTTTAATAAACATACTAATTAATAGTTTAATACAAACAATACTAGCATGCAGGTTATAGAAATTAAATTCGTACTCTACAGAGTTTCGAACCCAGGTCTGCAAGTAAATGGCACCCATCGCCTTGCCTGCACGCACCAGCCCATATACCGTCACGACTAAGCACGCATCGCTATAAAATGATGGTACTGAATCGGTGTTATATAAGCTCGTGCGTAGCAGACACACTCGCATGACGACATAGCAAATAATTCTCATATATATATATATATATATATATATATATATATATATATATATATATATATATATACACACACAATCGATCCAGATTCCTATGAAAGTAATCAAGGTATATAGGATTTTTGTATTACACATAATTATAAACTCCGTAGAGTACAAATTTAATTTCTCTAACATGTATAATAGTATTGTTTGTATTATATATATATATATATATATATATATATATATATATATATATATATATATATATATATATATATATATATATATATATATATAAGAAAAGATGCCCTCATGAAACAAAGTTATGTATATCTAATTTACGTTGTGTGTCTGACCTTCATCCGTAATGGAGTTTTTGACTATATGAGTGTACTAGATTTGAGTTCTAGAATGATTCTGACCTTAGAATTTTTTAGAAATAAAACTGTGTACAATTAAATGGAAATTTTCATTAAGAGGATTCTCATTCTGGTTCTCAAATTTTTTGTCTTAGGTTTTAATATAAAGGTAGATGACAGCGGAATTGCTCATTTAAGTGATGTTTTAGTTAATGTTTGAGAGGATTTTTTATAAAAAAAATTTTTAAAAAAAAATATTCACTAGAATTTCAAAATGATTATTGACTTTTGAGACTAAACTACTATTTTCAAAATATTGTGAATTCATTCAAAGACATTTTTATATCAATGTGATAAATTAACACTGTTGTCGCATTAGCAAATTTAAGACAAATGGCAAATCAGCACTTTTAATCTTGGCATTAATTTGGAATACTACTGGAATTCATTCGGAATACTCTTTCTGGACGCGTCATAGGACTTTTAGGACTACCTGAGATCTAATACACAATTCAATAATTTCGCTGTAAAATCTTCACTTTGTATTCTAGGGAAATATATTATTTGTTATATTTTATAAAACTTGGTTTTCGCTCTTTCCAGTTACTTAGTTTAAAACCATAGAGTCGTAACAAAGTATAATTTGTAAAAAGTGTTTTATATGATGTTGTAGTTCAAAAGACAGTGGTTTGTCGACCTTATTACCACTGTGCCATGCAATAACAATTGCCACAGAAGACCTCCCTAACGAGCAACTGATAAGATCTGAATTGTTCTTGTCTTTCAAGCACAATACAAAGCGGTCGCTGGCATTTGAATTGAACAATTCTTGCTTTCAGTGTAAGATGTTTTGGACATTACATGTCTCAAAGGATTACTCACTTTTGAAGTCGTCCTTTGAAAATTGAATTCATCACGTGAACATAACATTTCACTATTTTAAAGAATTTTAAATTTTTGTGAGCATTATAGTGTGCGGTTTTAGCTAGACTGAATGATTCACGTTTCTGGATTGTAGTCAGTGTGTAAATTACACATTGTAATTTTTCTCGTTTAAAATATACTTAGGTAATTTAGACCGATATTTCTAGCTATTTGTAAGCCTATTTTAAATTTTGCTTTCACTTCTGTGTTAAATATGGTACCAATTAATAAATACATGAAATCTTTAGCATTTTTGCATATCTGGTCATCATGCAAAACTATTTGAACTACATTACTGACTGTGCATATTTGTTCTTAAACATTTACTTGAAGTATTGATAACGTGAACGTGTATTGCAAAAACGAGAAAAAAAAAAGACAAATATTTTGTAATTGTATCATAAATCGAGCCTAGATAGACCTTGTAACTGAAATTTCGACCACACTAAAGCTAATGTTTTTCTGATTTATAATTTATTTATCTTTTTAAAAAAAACAATTCCTAGACTGTTAAAAATTACTTCAAACTGGATCTAGACATTAAATTAGGACGTGGCTAGATGGACCTGATATTTATCGCAAAGAAATATTCAAATAACGCCAAAAGAACTTTCTAAAATGAAGAAACGAAAAGATGACAGATAAATAAAATAAAACTATTCTAAATAAGTGCATTAAAGATCCCACCTAATGAAAGAAACACAATTCAAAGATAATATATAAATACAATCAACTAACCATTGCCTCTTATATAACAATATAATTATCATTAAATATATAACATGCTATTTAATTGTATTCTTTTCCATTCTGCAAAATTTTACGATTATAATCTAAGTAATTATACTTTCTTATAATCAACACACTAGTATGACTTTAACATAATTATAAATGACCGAATGAATGAATGAATGAAAGAATGAACGAATATGCAAACAATACAAAAATAAAACGTAACCACCCAAACTATAAAAAAATCAAGTACTTGTGGATAATTTGGTACATTTATAAAATGACTGGTTTCATCCCGAAATCCCATCGAAAAACAGACACAATGGTATGAAAATGGACACAAATATAACAACCCAGCTGATACAAATGACGAGTCACGTGTCTGATACAAATGACGAGTCACGTGTCTAAAATTTAGAGAAGCAGGTGACCTGTTACATCTACTTGAATACTTGAAGATAGGCCAATGAAACACGTGCCTGGGAAAACCACATACACGATGTGCGGTATTATCATAAATTAAGGAGTTTAGATATGATGTATTGACAAATAACACTGTAAAACCAGACTTGACCCCAGCTGTCGAAACTGTTTATCGATTTCATTGCACTGTTTTATGTATCTCAATACCTGTGGTCTGCATCGAATATTGTGATGTTATGTTTTTTCATCAATATTACGATTTTATGGAGACTGGGGGGGTAGAGGAGGGGGTAGGATGAGAAATTCTGGATCAACTTTTAGCAGATAGAAGAGTTTTGTATAAGTGTGCGAAGTTTGGGTGGCTGACCGTCCCTTGTGTAGCTTTAAATAAGAAATTCGAACCAACACAAAATAGTCTAATGTTTGAAATAGACTTTCAACCGTCAATTCCGTCATGCATCGACAGCATATTTCTTTTCAGGCTTGGAATCTGATGTAGATGTTTTGTACGATTGGTTGTGGACTTACATTTATGTCCGACATTGGAATTACACATAATTTTTCCTTCATCCAATGGCTGTTTCCCACCATTTATGCTCCTCAAGAATAACTTACTTGTTGTCAATCCTAAGTATTTAGTAACCGTAAAAAAAATATATTTTATAAAGTTATCTTTGTCGTAATAACTATTCGAATGACCGCAGGGCATTCGGTAATGGATAGGTGGATGAAGGTTGTTCATTTAAACGCAGGACGGTGATATGCAGACGAGATAATTTCAGTGTAATGGTTTGGGAAGTGACTACATCCGTAGTATTGAAGACGGTCACACGTGTAGTGCCAAGGTTACTAATAAAAGTTTAGCGTCTCCTCATTTTAAAATAGAGATGGTTCAACATCATCTAGTTGATTTCTGAATTGAGAATGTGCCATCTTCCTTCAAATCAGGTCCTAAAAAGGAGTACACGATGCGTCCTACAACTAGTATATGATATATCAAGAACACCTATATACGAAATTATTGTATAGAAAAGAGAACTCAACAATGCCAACTTTCTTTCCTTTAAATTGTATCTTTGAATTAGCCGTTGTAGGTGTGACCTGTTTATACAGAGCTCCACGGAATATGTTAGTCTATGACCGTTGTAAACAAACGACCGAGTTTCACCAGCAATCTTGCGTTCGAAAATCACGTGAAACTGTATTGTAGTCTAAGCACGCGCGCGCATGTGTGTGTGTGTGTGTGTGTGTGTGTGTGTGTGTGTGTGTGTGTGTAAGTGCAGTGGCATACTAAGGGTAAATGGCGCCCCTGACTACAATGTTGGCCCAAAGGGGTTTTGGCACACCAACTCCTCTGGCGCCTATGGCAACACCTCTCGCTGCCCGTTAATACGCTACTCCGTGTTGTGGGTGGTGTTTCTTCAGCGTGTGTTTGTGTGTGTGTGTGTGTGTGTGTGTGTGTGTGTGTGTGTGTGTTTTCCTTCAACGGACACATATATACATGTGTATTTATATCAAGGTATGATATTGTTCGTTCTTAATGTTATCTGAATACATTAACCTTTCTCACCGCTTGATCCATACAGTAGTAGGAGAAAGTAAGAATCCGAGCTCAACAACCCCCTCCAGACCTCCAAACAAATACAAAATACCTAGGTAACGTAATAGAAAACCTATTGCAATCAATAATTGCGTTAAGAATCCGAGCTCAACAAATACAAAATACCTAGGTAACGTAATAGAACACCTGTTGCAATCAATAATTGCGCTAAGAATCCGAGCTCAACAACCCCTCTAGACCTCCAAACAAATACAATAGAACACCTGTTGCAAAATACCTAGGTAACAGGTAAAATTTAATTACGTGATCTTCCAGAATAAGCAGAATGATATGTCAGACTCAATTTTTCAAATCATTACGATTTAGCAGAGCGTGGCGATTGTGGACTAAATTACGCATTAGAATTCCAGTAAGGTAAGTGGTATTATACCTCATTACCAACTGTTAATGTCTCAACTGTAGATATCAAAAATATTTCATTATCATGGTAATAGAGGCTAAACTTTACTTTACCGCTGACATAACGACGGGACTCAAACAAATCTTTTATTTGTGATTTGTTAAGAGGGTATTTTTTGTCGATAAAATACACCTTTGACCGATCAAGATCAATTGTAAGTTTGGTGTATTTATGCTGACTAATCGGACAGTGAAAGTTGTTAAATTCCGCTAGCAACTTTTGATACAATTGTTCGAGATAATTAAAATACTCGCTGTCATCAGATCTGATGAGCGAAAGTTTTAACTTGTCACGGGTACCACTAAAGCATATGCCTGATGTTTCATTATTAATTTCAACTGTCAATGGTTTGCCGTCCATCATTAGATATTTGATTTTGCTACTGTAGCTATTTGTTACTGTCAAATTTTCAAGCATTATTTTTAAAGTTTAGATAAAATTTTAGTTTGCAAAGATAATGTCAAATATATCTCTATCATCATGACAATACCCAAGTGCAAATGTATCTACCCCATTTTCGCAATAACGTTTATCATCAAAATTGCTCAAACCGCGTTTGATAAGGACATCTGTTTCGAGCTTATGATGATTTGTCCGAATTGACATAGCTCTTATAAAACTAACACCACCATCAAGCGCGTACTTGTAGTCATCAAATTTTATAAACTTTTTAACAAAATCACGAGGCAGACCTTTTGCTTTTTTTGTTATTTTATTATTGTCTAACAATACGGCATACATTTTACTACGTAATCCGATAAAGTATTTGATAGCGCTCGAGTTCATTTCATCTTTGAACTTACCAATAACCTTTTTATTTGTGTCGTCATGAAATTTACTGTCACGTGGGTAATCAGAAAGATCAAACAGATATCTATTATCATGCATGTCCTGATAGATGTCCTCACATTCGATTTCATATACGAGCGAATCAGTATCAGTAAATAATAATCTACTAGCCGGCCATTGATTTTTAACAAAATTATAATGAAAATCGTACATCAGCCACTTTGATAAATCTAACACTGAAGCTCCAACGTAGATCGGCTTGTTTAGTTTTAGACTTGTTTTTCTTCTTTGTATCGCAACAAGATTCTCATTAAATATTTTCATGCTCACAAAATCATCGTCTGACACAAGTTTGTTTCTGCGATTGACATCATTGACTAGTTCGATATTTACGCGTTTCCTAATATTCTCCATCGTCTTACCAAAAACAGAATTGTTCATCAGTTTGAAAAAGTTTTTCTCAAAATCAGTTTTTGCCGCAGCTCTTCTTGTAGTGTTCGAGTTAATATAACCTCTCATCCACGGTGACTGATTAAATTTTAGTACGCGATGAACTTTTCTCAACACAAGACCAGCATCGACTGCTTGTTTTAAAACTTTGTAATGCAAAACATAATTACGTTTATGAAGCAAATTTGGTACTAGTTTCTTTACCATAGAATGTTGCCTTGGTGATGCTAACGCTTGTTGTTCTTTTGATAACAAACTATAATCTATGACCATCGATTCCGCACAGAAAGGATAATCGTTATGTAATTTGTGTAGCGAAGTTGGATAATCGAGATCAACTTCAACGAAATACGAAACATCGTCGGGTATCTTTTTTTCTGTCTCTGATAGAAATTGATCAGCCGTGATCCAATGAAATCCACCAAACGGCATTGATTCTGCCATCGAATACCCGTACAAGTTATTGCAATCTAGATAAACTATATACTTCGAAGGAAGGTCAGGATTATACTCTTTCAAATATTTGTTGTTTGCTTCAGCATATTTCTTCGTTATCACGCTAATACCGCCTCGGATACCTTTTTCGATAAAATTGAACATATCAACATCAGTCAGTAATTCTAACCTTACCTTACTAAACTTTAGCAAAGCATCCCATGACAACCCAGGGGCAGAATAATACCAGCAAGGATCTAGTCCATAATTATTATAACTCACTTCTCGAAAACTTTCAAAAACATCTGCTAATAATAACACGTCAGTTTTCAAATACAAATCATGATAATCACCAAAAGTCTCACAATCAAACTCTTTCCAGATATCTTGTGCATACCTGTACTCATCATCAGTTATATTTTCTTTTTTAAGTTGCGAGTAAAATTTGTCTTTGCTAGGTAAAGATGTTTCATCAAATTTACTCCAATCGTCGAGATATTCGTATGGAAAAACTCCTTTTTTAGCTAATAGATTAAATTTATCTCCAAAACAGTCTCTTAGGTTATTAAATTTACTACAACCTTTTACTAGCTCATCTAACGATGCTGCCATAAACTGCAGGCTGTCAATAAAACGTAATTTACCTAGCGTAACTGACATATACTTTTCAAAATTATTTGGAATGCATTTGATGACATTATTGAGTTTTAGATGAGCTTTTATCTCAGGATCACCAAAAGCTTCTACGATGATGTGACTATCATATCCTCGAAAATTGTGAAGAATAACTGGAATAAAATCTGGAGCATGAAATTTTAAATTACACTGATCATGAGCCGCTCCACGATACTGTCCGGTCAAATGGCAATGGTCACGTACTTTTTTGTTATCATGAAAAGCTTTTTCACAAATATAACAAATTTTCGCTTGCTCGTGATCAGATTCTTGTTGAGGTGTTAATTTTAACATTGGAGTTACTCTTTTCAAACGATAAGTAATATTATCAACTTCATTAATCAACTGCTTGAGAAGCCAAACAGCTGGATTTTTACCACGATAGAGTTGGATTGGTTTAGATAACCTCGAATCAGCGCAACAAACTACCTTGTACGCTACTCCACATGGAACATGATTTTGAATTTTTCTTGTACTCGATTGGTTAGGATCATTTTCTACGCCAAGTACAGGTTGAAGTAAGCATTCGAAATCGACGTATATGACGAAAGGAATTTTTAGTTTATGATTATGATGGACAAACTGTAACACGCTATCTTTTTTAGATGGCATTGTTATTCTTTGTACGTCACTACAGTACTGCAAATGCTTTTGTAATGTTTCATTGTCTCTACAACCGTGCAAGCAGCGATAACAAAAGAACTTTTTGTTGTTATTTTTATTATACTGTCTTCCAACTAGTCTGTTAAAGTTTTTGATCCAAACGTAATGATTTTTATAAAACAGTAAATTGATAGTCGATTGTGAAGCTTTTTCTGAAATATACCTCGGATAGACATTTTCTTTTTCATCTAATCCGAAAACGTTAATCGAAACATTATTTTGCTTTTCAAACTTTGGTATTTGATTTTCTGCCACTGGAAAGTCAATACCAGCACAATTTAATCTTGACACGTGACTGATATACTTCTCAACACGATCAGCATTTTTTTCTGCTGGAAATAGCGCGGAAAGAACAGCCCATTGGAAACATTTGCTATCGACGTTTTTTATGTTTATACAGCACTGTTTATTTTTTATTTTTGGTGGCAGGTCGATATACGAACTACCGCGTAATGCGTCATATTTCATCGTGTGAAACAAAATTTCCTTGATCATTTCAAACTTCCAACCCGAACCTAATTCGGTAAATTCTTCTATTTTTTTCCAAATTTCTTGGTGTATTTCATTAGATAGTGACAAAAGATCACTACCAAGTAAAACACGTCTAGATTTTGCGTTGATGTAAGGGTCTGCAATTTCCTTGTTAGTAGATTCTTCCGTCAAAAGTAGTTTTGAAAATATAACGTGATATTGCACTAACAATCTTAGACCCTTGTGTTTTTCAAGCTCACGTTTTACAGTCGTCTGTAGCAGATGAAAGAGATTTGTTTCAGAAAAATTTACTAAAACGTTTTGATTATCAAACTGATAACTATTGTCAAAACCTGTAAAAGCAGTCGCTATTTTATCAGGTTCTCCAATAAGTCTCTTCTTGGCTATATCACGCAATTTCAACATTATTATACTATAGTCTAATATCTAATTGATAATTTACTCCGCTAAACAACAATTAGAGATAAAAAATATCACCTATAATATAATGACAATAAATCTGACAAGCGCACGTGAGCAAGAGGTATATCATGTTTATCCGAAGTACAATCTGTACGCTGGAAATGCACTTGGTTCGGTTATTAATATCATTACTGGAATATCTGTTGGTAAAGCAACGCCAGCGGGTTATACGATTAGTGTAAAGGGAGATAATACTGAAAGAATTACGATGTTTAGAAAAGATTTTATTTACACGTTATTTTGCGATGACATTCCAGAGGGGAAACGAGTATATCATTATAACGGTAAAGTCACTGATGATAATATTGAAAATTTATCCTTACAAGATGAGTTTCAGCCGCATCCGGTCTTTGATTTATACGAGGCTAACGATCGCGGTATTATTAGAAACAGAAAAACTAAAAAAGTTCTTAATAATATGAGCAATATGGGATATATCAGTGTGACTGTTAGAGGAACATCGACAGATCGAGTTTGTTATACTGGTCATAGGTTTGTTTACGAGGTGTTCAACGGATCTATACCCAATGGTCTGGTTATTAATCATATCAATAATGTAAAGACAGACAATCGATTGGAAAATCTGGAGCTAGTGACCCAACAGGAAAATGTGAGAAAAGGACGAGGTGGTGGTATTAATTTTAGATGCCCCATAAAACCTGTTATTTCGTTAAACCTTGAAACGGATGAGGAGATCAAATTCAAATCAATTACAGCTGCGGCGAAATATTATAATATAAATCCCAGAGCAGTAAAATTTGTAGCTGATGGAGCAACAAAATCAGCTTTTTCAAACAAATATGATGCTAGTATTATTTTTAGATATGATGATTAATAATATTTTGTAATTCGGTTTTAGTCAAACAATGATGAGCAAATGCTATAATATCATCGCAATCAAATTTTAGCGTCACTACTGCACTTTCATTAATTTTATTTTTTTCTGCTTCTGTTAGTAATATTTTATGAGAATCACCTTGCATTACAATAACGTCAACGGAATATGAACTATAACCTGACAAGCATTTTCTTACCGCTTCAGTCAGTTCGTGGTAGTTTATTATATTAACTTTTTGGTGATATTTGACCTTGTCAGTCATCTTATAACAACAAATTAGATAAAAAGTATATTATAATATGGATATGATGAAACGACTTGCTAGCGATAAGGTCTCCACAATCTCTAATGATATGATAGACAAATCCATTGGTTATAACGAAGATGATATTTTATATAACAACGAGTCTGATGATGATGAAATAGTCACCGTCGTTAACAGATATAATTATAGCAGACCAACCACTGGAAAATATAATGTCAAGTATCACATTGCTAAAAAAATTATAAAATTTAATTTTACCGTTACCGAACAGCAGGTATTTTTGCAGTTAATCAGACCTTTTTTAAACATCAAAATTCCAGACCGACAGAAAAATATAAAATTTGATTTCATCTTTGTTAAGATTTTTAATCTTATGACGATCTCTGACGATCGCAGACAATATCTAATATCATTATGTAAACCAGTAAAATGCAAATCTATCAAACGAAAGTATGAGGAAATTTATAATAGCATTATTTCACAGTCGATAAAATCGACCGGGTTGGAATCCAGCTGTTAAATTTGTCACTATACCCACGCCATTTGACTAAACTTTTATCTCCTTTTTTCCTAATCACTTTTTCGATAACGAAAACATCTTGTTCAGTTTTTTGTAGTTCTTGTTCGTAAAAACTACCTACTATAGGCTCACCTGCCAGATCTTTTAACGCGTACGTTACAGGTATTGTTAAGAGTACTTTATCAACAACAAATACTTCTTCGCTCCAGTTTGGAGTAAATCCTTTTTCAAATATCTTTTTAGTCAAAGAGATTCTAACTTTATCACCGACCTTAAATTTATGTCTGCGGTACATGTTTTCGTTTGCTAATATTGGATTTTTGATAGCGTCATTGGGTGACATTTTGATGGTTCGATGTTTCGTGTTATTATATTCGCCTACGATTTGAGAAAGGTCATCGATGTACCTGTTGGTGTTTTTAGCTGTCATATGTTTGTGTAATTTTTCGTTTAGCGTGCGATTAAATCTCTCGACAACAACGCTTTTGCCTTCGTTTCCTGTAACGTATTTTTTAATATTATTTTGTTCTAGAAACTGTTCAAACTTTTTGTTAAAAAACTCGGCTCCATGATCAGTCCAGATTTTGTTTGGTTTTCTTTCGGTACTCGTTATTATTTGTTTTAGCGCATCAGTGATTGACGTTCCTGTTTTATCTGAAACTGGCACACTAAAAGCGTATTTGCTGAAAACATCTATAACGTTAAACAAATACTTCTTTGGAGCGCCATCAGCGCCAACGTTAAACTGAGCCATATTAGATACATCTACCAAATCTATTGCCCAGATATCATCTACAGCGTTTGCAACAACTTTACGTCTCGGAAACTTTTTTTTTTAGGTCTGTGTAGTTCGACTGCAAGATCATCGTATAATTCTTTTTCCCGATCGCGAGGCGATTGTCGAGACTCTCCGAGTCCAAGTTTATATTTTGCTCCTATCATTCCCTGAACAAATCTTCTATCAAAACGTTCTCGTAGATTTGTTGGCTCCATATCATGTAATTCGTCTAACATTACTTTATCACAATCTGCTTTCGAGTTTTCATGATCACGATAACAGATATCATGACGCATTGCTATTGCATCCACTTGATTATAAGGCTCTTGTCCTGGCAATGGATTGTCGTTTTCATCTAGTTGTTGATCTAGCGGATTGTAAGGACCAGTATAACGATGACCAGGCAAAGTCCAACCGCCTTTTGGTTTTGGTAATTTTCCAATAATTTTATGTATATCTATACCTAACCCTATTATTTCTCTGTTGTTACAACGTTGACAGTACGTAATGATTTTATCTTGTTCTATGCAAAGATCTTTGTCACAATCACAATTGCATTTCATTTTATTTTATTTTGTTTCATAAGATTAATCGTCGATCAAGATAACTCTATCAACGCTAGATCCTACTTGTTTTTTCAAAAACATACTTTTCTTTCTACCACAGATTGCACAAATACTTTTTAACATCGTTCTATTATTTTTCGTTTTTTCCGTCATCTCATCCTTGTTCTCTGTTTTAGTTTTGCATTTGAGACAGTATGTTGACATTATTATATCAAGGAGTTTAGATAAAATTGATTGCAATATTATCATTCGCATGAGAAGGAAGCTCATCAAATTGTAAAATAAACTTTAAAAAGTTTTTACTTCCAGAGTTTTTACTCTGGTGCATTTGTCTGACAAACATGATACAATAATAACCACAAGCTGATGTTCCAATCGGCTGTAGTTGATTAGACGAAAAATTTATTTTATCAAATTTTTTAAAAATATATTTTTTTATGAGATCGCTTGGAGGAATTCCGAACGAATCAAAATAATTGTTATCGTGGACAGCAACCCAGTGGGTGCCAGAGCCATCATTGAAGTTTTGAATATTTACAACACAAGAACCGCCTGTTGGTACGTCATCGAGTTCATCCTTGGAAAATACTCCTCGAAATCCAACAACGTCCTTCAATTTTTCAATGATGTCAAAATTGCTCAATAACGTCTGGTCCCTGGTAGAGTTAATCCGCGTCCGATTCCTAGTAAGTTTGGCAGCAGACTTCCCGCTAGTCCCGCTAGAAGTGGAGCGAAAGGAATAATTCCTCCTTGTTTTGTTTGTTTGCGTTTTGTTGTTTTCTTTTTTTTCGATGATTTTGTTTTTTTCGTTGGCATTTTATTTTATACTATTACATAAAATTAACGATAGATTTGTTTGATACCACGACCTTCGACTGCTTTCTTCGTTGCGCCAGAGACTGCTCCTGACGCAGCCGCAAGTCCAAGTGTACCAAGTACTGGTAAAACTTTGCTAGCTATTATTGATAACGCTGGTCCAAAAAATCCACCTTCTTTTGACATTGCAGTTACCTGAGAAACAGATAATTTCAACACAAATGGTTTTCCTTTGTCGAGTTTATTGATTTGTTGTTGCGTTAGCATGACTTTTACTGCAATTTTATTTGAAGTTTCCGGAGAGATCATCAAAGAAACAGAGCTGCGTTTAGCAACAGCTGCTGATAATTTTTCAACTTGACCAGATGTTAGGTATATTTCTCGAGTTGTGTATTTGGTTTTCATAATGTTATATCCAAGTTGTTAGATTAAACTTGTACTGTCATTCTTCCTTTGATTGAATCGATGGTCAGAAATCGATCACTAACCAATAGCGCGTATACGTTATACTGTTCACCTGGCACAGCGCCCAGTGTCCACGTGACCTCAATATCTGCAGTCGATCCCACAACACGCTCCAAATGTTTTGATACGTCAAAATAAAAGATGGGATAGAGCGTTCGAAACTCTTCTATTGATATTTGAGATCCACTGTCCGCGTTCTGATATTTTTGCATTGCTTCCATAAGATACATGTACGGCCGAGAGATGTTTCTGGTGGCGTCTTCGGCAAAGTTACATTCGATTGCACGTTCGGGATACTGTTTGGAATTTACTCTCACAAATATTCGTCTAACGTCTGGGTTATCGAATATGGAGTTGTTTATTTCCTGATTGTTACGACGTGCTTGTCGTTGAAATACGACGAACAAGTGTCGCGGTAGTTGTTCGCTGGGCGTGGTCGTTACACGCCATGTGTAATCAGTCGCGTTGGGAATGGCTGTTTGATAAATCCTGTTCTGTTGGAAGTGTATCTTTTTTGTAAAGGTGGCTAGTAAAGATTCGAGCTCCATCATTTTAGCTAATGAAGGGACAACCCGAGGCATCCACAGTGCTAATCTTGTAATAGAAAACTGTCCCTCAGCCACTCCACCGGCGTGTATTATACAATCGTTTTGATCAGCTCGATCTAATATAAGCGTATGTTTTATTCCTCGAAACACTTTGTTATAATCACGGCAAAATCCAAAGATTGTACTTAACGGAAGCATCATCGTTATTTGGCGAGATTCTGCGGCAAATGCTTTTCGTTTGGTAAATCCCTCGTTATATCTTATGTTACGTGCACTAATAACACCGTTTATAAAATTTAACATCGCAACACCATCTACGGCTGCACCTGGTGGAGTTATACCAAGATTACGACAAGCGGCAATAAGTGAAACTCTTGTGGCGTTTGCATCAGCAGCTGCACCTGGTGCGGCTATACCAAAATTGTTAGCATTAGCAATAAGAAAATCTCTTACAATTATAGCATCTGCAGCGGCATCAGCTCCGTGTGTTTTTGCACCACTTGAAATAAACTCGCTCGACACAGTTGCCCCTAGTCCAGTATCTTTGAACCACATCATATTTGTGGCTATTGATCTGGAATAGTCATCGCTAAACGAAACGATGTTTAGTATTGTACTCGCTATGGGTAAGTGCAT
The DNA here is from genome assembly GCA_016746295.1 of Potamilus streckersoni. Classification (NCBI taxonomy): domain Eukaryota; kingdom Metazoa; phylum Mollusca; class Bivalvia; order Unionida; family Unionidae; genus Potamilus; species Potamilus streckersoni. The sequence continues at coordinate 140,675 of JAEAOA010001366.1, forward strand.
CGAAATATCTTCTACGGTTTGATTGGCCAGTTGGTATCGTGCACTCTTAAACAAACTCCAACCATTATTGACGAGAGCGATTTCTACATTAGCTGCAATATCAGCACCTGCTGCATCTAATATTCGGCCACGCACTTCTAACATTGCCTTATGGGGTAGTAGAAACACGTCCTCGTCTCTTGTGTTAAAAGTTCTAACCCCAGTTTTATTCGGTTCGTTCGAGTTCTCATCGAGATACTCGACATACTCTAATTCTGTTACAGCATCGTCAGTATCAATTTCTTCTGCAAAGTCGAGATAGTTTTTAGCTGACATTTATTTTATAATCGTTACACAAAATTAAAAGGCAGCAGGGGTCATCGGCGCTGTTTTCTTTACAAGTTTACGTACTATTTCTTCACCACTCGGCAACAATAATTTTTTTGTTGTAGCTATCATAGCTCGTTTTGTTTCTTCTGTTGGCGCAATATCTGATATTACTCGTTTTATTTCAGACACCGTAGGTGTTGTTGAAGGTCCTTTAATCTTATCAGCAATCTTTTGCCCTACTGCAGTGCCTGCTGAAGATGCCGCCCCTGTAGCGAAAGCTTTACCGGCGTCAAGTGCAATGGGCGCTACTTTACGCGCGATTCCTGGAATATTCTCTGCAATTGTTGTAAATATATTTCCAAAAAATCCACCTACAATTTTTCTTCGATAAACTTTTCTTCGTCTCATTTTATAAAATTATGTACACAAAATCACATGCCTAGGCAGTGCGTAGGTGTAAGTAATACGTGACTATCTCGTTGTTCACGTCTATTTGTCGTCCAGATTGGTCTGTGAGTTGCATTGTAATGCTTGTAATTTGATTCTCAGGTGTTATTGGATAGTAGATAATCTGTCGCGGAGTGATTTGCATGAGAGAACCCGGTGGGACTTCTGGTGAGAAACTGTAGATCGTTTGCCCGCGGTTGCCTTTTGACGTATAAGATCCAGATGCGATAGAGCAATTGATGAGTATTGTATTTACTTCTGTGATATCTACTGGTAGTTCTCCATCAAATGTCAAAGATTTATCTTCACCGGTGGTATAGTATAAAACTCTAGTAAAACCTAACATCTTTCCAAAACTTCTTTCTTCAAAGATGACTTTCATATTTCTTTTCACTGTTATCCTAGCTCGTAAGGTGTTATAATTCGCCGCTAATTCGAAATTATCAGCATTCCCACCAGCTTTTGTTAGAAGCTCTTTTATTGTTCTGTTTAGATCAGTAATGTTATAAGCTCCTTGTGGAATCTGTAGTTTGTATTGTATATCAATAAACTCTTTTTGTGATGTTGGAGATTGTTTAACATTAACGATTAAAATTTCATCATTAATCCCAGTTTTAATATTCGGCATGGCGTTCCAGCAAGTACAAGAAATTAATCCAATCTCATACTGTTTTGCAGGATCTAGTTCTATTGGTGGGTTGTAATTTACTGTAAAATTCGCGCTGTTTCCTGTTATTTGTGATGAATCAAGCAATAATGTTGTTTGCATTATACTAATATTTTAGATAAGATCGCGGTGTAAAATTTCGTACTCGGATGATGTTAGTAATCCACTCGATCTTAGATGATCAAGTATATCAATAATTTCGTTATCAATCTCTACACTTTCATTACCAGCTTCTTTAGAGGATATCAACAGCATTAACCGATCGACTATGTCTGCGTTTGATGTAAAAACTTTAACTCCACCTCCTTTTTTTTCCGGTAATCTTTTATCTCGCTCATCTTCGTATTTATCAAACAATCTTTTAAAATCCCAACCTTTCTTATAACCTCCTGGTTTATTTCGATATCGTTCTGATGTTTTAAGAAAAATCTCAGCAATAATTCCTTCTCTTATCTGATCTAATAATACTAAAATATCTTTAATATCTTTTTGATCTTTAATTTCTTCATCAGCATGTGAGCCATCTTTTATAATTTCTCTTAATTTTTCTATCAAATTATAATAGTTTTCTTTTGGCCAATCTCGAATACTATTAATATCAGTGATATCATATTTTTCCATAAACTCGTTATACTCGGAATCGTCTATTTTTACCCTAGCTTTCTTTCTATAAAATATTATAGCATCCTCAAGAGGCATTATTTTTATCATACTTTCTTGTAACGTTTTTTGTTTCTCAGCTAATTCCTCAGTTTGTTCTGACACTTTTTCTATTAACCTCCTTAACTCGTCGGGATTAACAGCCTTTGTTGTTATAGCTTGCTAAAGTGCAAGAGGGTCGTTTATTAATCTATCAAATTCAACCTGTCGTGCAATAGGATCAACAATGTCTCTTACAAGTTCTTCTGCAATTTTTTTATTTTCTTCTTTCGATCTTTCTCCTAGTAAACCAAACAAACCCTTTTCTTTCATTTTTGCTAGTTCTTCCGGAGACAATGTTGGTATTTCTGGCTGCTTGCCAAGCATTGCCTCAGTAACAGGTTTGAAAAATTTGGTTCTTTCTTCTTCTGCTTGAACTTGTCCACGTCGAGCTTCTTCCACCTTTTTCTTAAAAGCCGCTCGAGTTTCGAGAAACTTTTTTAGTAATTCGATTTTCTGTTGATGTTTGTCCATTATTTTTATACGCTTTACAAAATTATATCATAGAAACGTCTCAAGGCAACAACGAAACATCTTGGTTGGATCACGCGCTAGCTTGTCAAATAAAAAGAAACTATATCTATCTTTAGTTGCTCGATGATATAATTCGATAAATTTATCTTTTGTAACATCACCACATTGTTCGTTTGCAATATTTCTCACATCCACATTATCTAGTCCGGGAAATAATACGAAACAACCCGTATTTCGCCTAATAAACCTATCAACATTATAAAAACCTTGGGCAAGATAAACAGAATTACATCTTTTATTACGTGATAGTGAAAAATATGATCTAATCTTGTTCATTTCCTCATTGTTTAGCGGAATATCATCAAAGACGATTATCTTATGCTCTGACGAATCGAGTTCATTCACTGGAACGAGTTCTTCTGGTTGTTTTATCAAAAATATATCATCACCAATGCCAAGTTCATCACGAAGTTTATCATTATACTCGTTTAATAATTTGTATTTGTCTTGTTGGGGGTTGATGGTGTAAATATACACCTTATCATAGTTAAAGTTATTATTGAGTAAAAGATTTAATAACAAATTTGTTTTACCAGATCCAGTTCGCCCAACAATAAGATAATGACAGTCTGGAAGTTCATTGTTATGTTTATGCTTCACCAATCGCTCGGTGTCAAAGTTTATTATCTTCGCCATCGTATAATTTTATGTTATATTAATCCAACAATTTTGTGTAGAACGGTATGTATAATGAGCTACTATACAAAATTTGGAACATTAGCAGTAGATTTATTAACAGAAGGTTACCAGGGTGACTTATCCAAGTATGCAACTCTTGATAAGCTCAAAAATGAAATCAACAATTTGTTAAACGTTGCAAGTGTAGATCCAAATGAAGTTGTAGTTTTCCAGGACAAACAAGGACGATTAAAGACGAGTAATGTACAACTATCAGATGTACTAGTACGAAATCCTACTGCAGTTGCTAATAATATTGTTACTTTTAATAATCAAGGTAAGATAGAAGATTCGGGTAGGTCAGTTAACGATTATGTTAGAAAAGCAGGTGATTTATTTACGGGAAACATTGTTATGAACCAGAACAAGATCACATACCTTGGAAACCCAACTGAGGATAATGACGCTGCTACTAAGAAATATGTTGATGATCAGGAATCAAAGTACGTGTCGGTGCGTGGCGGTATAATGCTTGCATTTCTCAACATGAACAATAATGGCATCAATAATCTTAGAACACCAGAATCTGATTTTGATGCTGTAACAAAGAAATATGTTGATGATATCAACAATGAAATCACCAAGTTCAAAACTGATTTTACTAATCACATCACCACGTTTTTAAATTTTCGCAGAAACATAAACAAAACCAATAACGAATTTTTTGGAAGTCCGCCATCTGTTGATATTACACTCGATAATATTAACACAAAACTCAACGATATTATTAGTGGAATTCCTAGTATTGTTGAGAAAACGAGTATGATTAAAATTCCTCACAAGCAGATTAAAAATATTGTCTATACTGTTGCTTCTGGAATGTCTACTTGGTCGCCGTAAAATAACACTCTCAAACATACTGCAGAGGTCACTGGTGTGTATAGATTGTCCGTGTTGAGCAGTGCAAAGTTTAATATATTTACATTATTTCCATGGCGTCACTCGACTGATAATTTCTCTGGAACTGTGTCTATTGTGTTAAACAAAGATGTTGAAGAAACTTTTATGCTAATAGCAGATGACAAAAAATTAACTGCTGTGTCATATTGGTATTGTCTGGAATTTGTGGCTGAAACACCTCAACTAGTTACTTAATCAAGCCTGAGATTATGTGAACAAATATTATAATGAAAAAAAGTATAGTTGATTTCAATCATATTTCAAAAGATATTCCAGGACAGGATGTTGACGCACTAATACAATACTACAAATATTATCATAAAAAACTTTGGTGCGTTAAAAAATGTTACAAATATTATAACAAAATACTTCGAGTAATATCATATCTACCCTTGTTAATGACTAGTTCTGGCATAATTTCAAGTGGTGTATCATTAAACCCGTTTTTGTTAATCATATCCGGTGTTGGTGTTTCTCTTACAGCAGCTTGTAAAAAAGTTGAACCTAAAATTTCGATAAAAAAGCACGGCTGCTTAACATCAATTATAACTTACAAAAAACTACTTGATCAAATAAGATCTTACCTACGAGGAGTAAAATATAGTATGGACGATTTAATACGTGAATTTCGTATTATTGACAACATTTTAACAGATATTCTTCCTATGAGGATCAGCAAATATGAGAAAGATTATCAAAAGAAGTATGATATAACATAAAATTTTATATAATACCACTTACCTTACTGGAATTCTAATGCGTAATTTAGTCCACAATCGCCACGCTCTGCTAAATCGTAATGATTTGGAAGATTGAGTCTGACATATCATTCTGCTTATTCTGGAAGATCACGTAATTAAATTTTACCTGTTACCTAGGTATTTTGCAACAGGTGTTCTATTGTATTTGTTTGGAGGTCTAGAGGGGTTGTTGAGCTCGGATTCTTAACGCAATTATTGATTGCAACAGGTGTTCTATTACGTTACCTAGGTATTTTGTATTTGTTGAGCTCGGATTCTTAACGCAATTATTGATTGCAATAGGTTTTCTATTACGTTACCTAGGTATTTTGTATTTGTTTGGAGGTCTGGAGGGGGTTGTTGAGCTCGGATTCTTACTTTCTCCTACTACTCATACTTTGTTATATACAATTAAGAAAGACAATATACCGGCTTGTTCCATACTCTGGTGTATATCATTAAAAAAGACTAAACACCGGCTTGATCCATACTTTGGTATATATCATTAAGAAAGACTAAATACCGGCTTGATCCATACTCTGGTATATATCATTAAAAAAAAAAAAAGACTAAATACCGACTTGATCCATACTCTGGTATATATCATTAAAAAAGGACTAAATACCGGCTTGTTCCATACTCTGGTGTATATCATTAAAAAAAGACTGAACACCGACTTGATCCATACTTTGGTATATATCATTAAGAAAGACTAAATACCGGCTTGTTCCATACTCTGGTGTATATCATGAAGACTAAACACCGGCAATGCAATTTTTTATGTACTTCGTATCCGTCTGGACAAATACATGTATGCAAGCACATTACAAATATGTATTTCATATTCATCTGGACAAATACATATATGTACGCCCATTACAAATATGTACTTCATTTGTCAGGACAAATACATATATGTACTTCATTCGTCTGGACAAATACATGTATGCACGCACATTACAAATGTGTACTTCATATTCGTCTGGACAAATACGTGTATGCACGCACATTACAAATATATACTTCATATTCGTCTGGACAAATACAGGTATGTACGCCCATTACAAATATGTACTTCATTTGTTTGGACAAATATATGTATGTACGCCCATTAAAAATATGTGCTTCATTCGTCCTGAGAAATATATGAATGTACCACCATTACAACTATGCACTTCATTCGTCTGGACAAATACATGTATATACGTCCATTACAAATATGTACTTCATTCGTCTGGACAAATACATATATGTACTTCATTCGTCTGGACAAATACATGTATGTACGCCCTTTACAAATATGTACTTCATTCGTCTGAACAAGTACATGTATTTACGCCCATTTAAAAAAAGTTCTTCATTCGTCTGGACAAATATATGTATGTACGCCCATTACAAACATGTACTTCATTCGTCTGGACAAATACATGTATATACTTCATTCGTCTAGACAAAAATATATATGTACTTCATTCGTCTGGACAAATACATGTATCTACTTCATTCGTCTAGACAAATACATGTATGTACTTCATTCGTCTGGACAAATACATGTATATACGCCCATTACAAATATGTACTTCATTCGTCTGGACAAATACATGTATGTACGCCTATTACAAATATGTACTTAATTCGTCTGGACAAATGCATGTATGTACGCCCATTACAAACATATACTTCATTCGTCTGGACAAATAAATGTATGTACTTCATTCGTCTGGACAATTACATGTATGTACGCCTATTACAAATGTGTACTTCATTCGTCTGGACAAATACATACATGTATACCCATTACAAATATGTACTTCATTCGTTTGGACAAACACATGTATGTAGGCCCATTACAAATATATACTTCATTCATCGAGACAAATACATGTACGCCCATTACAAATATGTACTTCATTCGTCAAGATAAATACATGTATGTACGCCCATTACAAATATGTACTTCATTCGTCTGGACAAATACATGTATGTACACCCATTACAAACATGTACTTCATTCGTCTGGACAAATAAATGTATGTATGCCCATTACAAATATGTACTTCATTCGTCTGGACAAATACATGTATGTACTTCATTCGTCTGGACAAATTTATGTATGTACTTAATAAGTCTGGACAAATACATGTATGTACTTCATTCGTCTGGACAAATAAATGTAAGTACGCCCATTAACACTTCCTGCCTTTATAACCTTAAACTTCTACTATTTTTTTTTGTATTAACAAAATAGCTAAGCTATTGGGCGAGTTTGCGCTAACTATTTTCATTGAAGTTAAATGATAAAAACAATTGCGTTGTGTATGGGAAAACTGCTAGTGCTTTACCCAGTTTCGTTGTTTAAAAAGGTTAAGTTATCATACCTGTTTGTTTGCCTCTACCGATTTAAATCTAAAGGTTTCACGAATATAAGAGAATGATTAAAACTTAGTCCTTTCATTCACAGGTTCCAACATGATTGTCTCGTGTGGAGTGGGGTACAGGGAACCAAATAACTGTCAGCATGTTCCCCTTTCTTGAACAAGACGGTCGCCACATGCATGGCCGAGTCAAGCAAACAGATGTGATGTAGTTCATCGTCTTTGATAATCTCAATAATTCTGTAAATTTTGGAGACAAATATCTTTCGGCACATGTTTACAAGAGTTCCTCCTTTTTATTTGTTCAATTTGTTTTAGAAATATTAAAAGAAGACATTACAAATATTAGAAGCAGACGACATTTTACTGAAATGACTATTTAAGAAACCAGAAAAGGACAATGAACTTATTATGCTTATTTACATCGGAAGCGTCCGTTTGCTGTGAAATACCAGTAAATGTGACAGAATTAGGGACCCCCTTGGCGACAGTCATGTTAGAAATTATAAATCAATGTTGACATGACAACGTTTTGCATATTTTGTATATCCTTGATAGTTTTCGTTTTTGAAATCGGTGGTGGTGATAAAGGATATTCAAACAATCGGGAGGGTGTGCGAGTACTATACTTATGTTGTGCAAAAATATTCATTTTGAGGTTTATCTATATTTACATTCTTTAGAAAGACACATTTATGAAAATAGTCAAAATAATTAGTTTAGCTGGCTACATTATGAACGTTATACGTTTATCTATAAAAAGAAAAGAGTATCCGCACTCCACATTCTGGTTGGTACTAAACCCTCCCCCAATCATTCAAGAACAATCGGCTTCAAGGATATAAAAAATATATGTTTACAACTTAGGAATATCACTCACTGATTTAGATGTTCTAACCTCAATGTCGTCAGTGGATCCAAAAGCGATGTTAACACGTTGGCTTTTCGAATTAAACCAGATTTTTCTTAGTAACACGGCCACCATATCAGGGGATCAGTGTCGGTACAAATAAACGGTAGGGTTTGCGAGTACTAAGTGGTTTATCTAGTCAAAATAAGTTAGTCATTTTTCTAATTATGTTGTGTGCGATGATTTAGTGGTCTATTTATTTACGTTATATATAAAGATTAAGTTAATGGTTTATATACTCAAAAATGTTGGTCGTTTATCTAGTCGAAATAATTTATAAGAAAAACCCTATACAAACTACAAAGAATTTGATATGCATTATTCTTCGTACGTTTGCAGCATGCATCGGAATTAACATTTCTAGGAAATAATCAGCTGACAAACCCGATCCAGCCATTTGAAATTGTCAACGCTGATAAACATTTTTTTACAACAAGAGTTATTTACAATTCCTAAATTAAAATTATTTTTATCCAAATTAATTCATATCATTATGTGTTACATATGAATAACGTCAAATGTGCACCTACACACAAAATCCCATTACGGGAATACCCCCTCAGGTGGCTATCATTGTCTATATCCTATCCCCCAAAGGGTAGTGTAAACTCTGGGACATTTCCTCGCGGTTTAATGCCCTTATCATCAATATCAATCACTACAGATCGACAGATATTGATCACTTTAAATCAGCGCTTGCTCGGAGGGACTTTACCGTTGACTAATAGCTTATACCTGACACGTTAAAAGCTTCTTGGCAGCGTTTTCTAGAAGATTAATAGGACCGATGACTGGGGAGGGGGTAGGGAAGGGCATAAAAGGGGAGAAAGGAACGCACGCTAGTGATACTGTAACTATTCAGACGCAGTCGATTTGCTACACGCTAAACTCACCATTTTGGCCTTGGGGTGATGTTGGACCCACAGAAATGATTTGGGCATGCGCATGCCATGGTCTTCTTGAACGTTAGCTTGGGTCACCGAGATCCTAGCCCAGTTAAGTCTGTCTCTGGAGTCTTCTTTCTACTGACAACCTTTCAGTCCTTTAAGTTCCTAGGATATCTAAATTAGAACTTCGTGCATTTAGAGGCTTCAAGCATGCGCCTATAAAACACCTCTACAAAATAAAAGTGGAAATGCGTGACATTTTATTTTCATGATTACGGATTTCAAAGAAGTGATCGATATAAAGTGAACAATTAAGAAAATGAGGTAAATACTCTTAAGGCTGAGTATCTTCTTTATTATAAATTTTGTTTCGCCTGCAAAGCATGGCATGATGTTTCTGCCAGTGTTTATCGCTCGAATAAACCATTTGGCTGTGTGATTTGACTTTCTAACGTAGTTTTAACAAGTTTCAGTGGTATCGCAATGATATCTGGAGTCCGCCATTTTATGGTGATGTCTAGCACTGGGGAATCATATCGCAGACCTGTAGAATCATGCCCCACCCAATCACATTATCCCGAGGGGGTCCAAGAGTGGCCGAGTGGTCGAAAGTGCTTACCGTTACGGATCACTGCCATCTCACCTATGTCTGCGTGGGTTCGAGTCTCGGGTTCGGCCAATCTGGGTATGTAAGAAAGATTGCCAGTAGTTGCTCGTGGGTCGGTGGTTCTTTCGGGTTTTTCCCGGGTTCTTTCTACACCATTTATACTGGCCGCCATATATAGCCTATCTTGTGCTGAAGAATGGCGTTAAACCTTACAACAACTAAAACATTATCCTGACACATTGCCCACTAGTCCCAACACTTCTTAATGCTGACGCCTAGCTAGGCAGCTATTACTACCATTTTATGTCTCTGGTATGACTCTTCCGGGGTTCGCCCCGCGACTACTTTCATCCGAGGGGGACGTTCTAACCATTAAGCAACCGAAGCGTTTACGTTTAGTTTCCTGTATCCAACATTATTGTATCTAGTCATGAAAGATGGGTATTACTCGCCACTTTCAAATAATAGCAGACACATTCTACGTGCTTCTTTGAATAAAAATAGTGGCGCACAAAGGGTACATATTGCCGGGCCGACTATCATGACCCAAAGTGGTTTTTGGAGCCCCAAAATCTCTGACGCCTTGGCATCCGACTAGACCCAACTACCCCCCCCCCTTAGCACGCTACTGAATACAAATTTGCGTACTTTTATCAGACGCCGTAAACGATTCGACAAAACCACTTTAATGTTCAAGTTTATCAATTTTCGCTAATTTTCAATTTTGTTACATTTTCGTAATTTATCAAATTCTAGTAATTAATTTATTTCCACAAGCTGAAATTGCTCACGGTATGGCCGGATCGAGAAAATTAAACAAAACGTTTACATTCCAAAATAATGAATGGAAAATGATGGGATTTTTAGAAATATAGTGACAGGATATAAAACATTGCCCGTATAATGGTTTTCTTACAAAATGCAACTGCAGTTAAGCTAACAAAAGTTTCTGCCCCTTACATTGTACCCGCCCTGCTGATGGACGGTAAAGAATAGGATATATTATACTTTATTCAATTCAGTTATGGTTTCATTAAAGCAAATAATAAAACTTTATAAATGAAATGTTGAAGCATGTTAAAATAAAATAATTATTTTTTGTATTAGTGACTGAAATATCCCAATAAGTTTTGCGGTAATTTCAATTCGCACGTTTTGTGCCTTGTTGCTAATTTCCTTCAGATTGGTGTACTTGATATCACATTAAAGCCCCAATGCCGCAGTTTATCATAAATATCACCATTCTACCAATCTAACTAGAGTTTGGAAACAAGGAAATGATTTGTACAAAAAAGCTCTCTGACATAAACCATTCTTTGAAATATATAATGTGTTGAATATAAACGACGTTAAAATATTCAGTTTAGAAATAAGAGGTACCGTCACATAATTCAGTCAACGAAGTGGCATGTTATTCCAAAAGCAGTGATGTGACATTCCACAAATTCCGTTAGTGAATAACCCCCTAACATTCGAAAGTTGCGCTCATGTTGAATTAAGAGCAAATAAAGCAAGAGAAACCCGCGTTTTTAAGTGGATATGAGAAGAAAAAGCGTGAATTAGATAAAAGTAAGACTAGTGAATTCTGGTGAACAGCTGGGACGCTGGAATATACAGTGATGCTAGAATTAGAAATAGCAATCCGACATAGTGTGATCTTAGCTTCTTACGTTTCAATGGCGATGCCATCAAATCTTTTTAGTTTTCGATTTTTATTGCCAAACCAACGGATGTTGCCGATTAATATCGGATAAATTCATACACGTTAAAATATGGAAGAGTTTTTCAGTTTGCGTGAGAAATTATATGGCTCACAATGCAATGAAAAATCAGCATTATCTGGTTTTAATAGAACCCAAGAAATTTTAGGTCCATTATCTTTTAAGATTCAGTATTTTTCAAACGTGTTGGCATAAACGAGTTTGAGCAAGTGACGGCGGCATTGGAGCTTTAAAATGATTAAAGATACTTGATGAAAACTGGTGTACGGACACTGCAAACGATAACTTAGCTTATCATCTTGTATACTATTCATACAACAGAAGTTATTTTATGTTTTTACTGGTCCCTTTTAACTGATATTACAGCTAAGCTATTGTATACAAGTGAGGAGAATTCCAATTCAGACAGGTCATTTGGGGATCATACAGAATCCGAAGTTAGACAGAGGCTTTGAGGATAATAGAGATGGTTTAGAGAGTATATTTTGATGCTGGATCTAGGAAATGCCCCAGACAATGAGAAAATAGGTTAAAACTCCGTATGACAACAACCTTTTAGCACTTTTTGTTACTTAAAAACTCATAGTGAAGACTTTGAAATCCATTGTTAAGACCAGAAATTATGTACAAAATGAACGACACAGATTAAAGGCATGAACATTTTTGTTTACAATTCTAGGAACAAATTTTTAGTTTGGAAACCTTAATCTCAATAAATTTGGTGCTACATTAAAAAAAACATTTTTGCACTGTGCAGGTTCCACTTTTCCAAGATGATTTTTTTGTAGTAAAAATGTATGTATACTAACTTTGAAAAATTATCAATATGCTTTTCTCAGGATATTAGCAGTAGTGATTAATACTTGTGCCAACGAATTTAAGTTTATGGTTGTTTTGTGGGTAACAAACTACATTTGTTTAACTATCAGTTTGTGATATATATTCATGATGATATCTACTGGTTCATATTGGTTTGATTAACTTTGTGGCCCGGTACTTATTCTGTTTGTTTTTTTTTTTTAAAAATACTTTTGTAGAAATATATTAATCTGTTTTCCTGACATTGTTTCGTTTTAATGGTTACAAACTTAAATTGTGTGTGTGATTTGGATTTTTAACGTAGCTCTAACAATTTTTCAGTCATATCGTTTCGATGTCTGCAGTGTGGCAGTTTATAGTGATCTCTAGCACTGGGATATCATGCCGCAGACATAAAGCATGATGTCCCACCCAGTCATATTATCCTGACACCAGGCCAACCAGTCCTAACACTAATCTATTATTGCTGAGCGCCTAGCGAGGAAGCTGTTTGTATCATATAAGCCTTTGGTATGACTCAACCGGGTTCAAACCTGCTACCTCCCGCATCCGAGGCGGACGCTCTAACCACTACCCCACGGAGCGGTAAATGAGGTCATACTTCCGGGGTATAATCATATTCAGATATCACATACATGGCTGCTCACGTCTAGATATTTTCAATTTCATCTCATAAAAGCCGTGAATGGGGGAGGGGATCCCAACTACATTAGCATATTCTTAAATACATCTAACTAAACCTTTGCTGGCTATTTCTTTCATATTTTGTGGGCATGATGACAGGTTGCATTTAAAAGGGAAGAGTCCTTGAATTTCAAAGTTCCATTACAGATCATTGGGACTGCTTTAGTGGCCTAGTGGTTAGAGCGTCCGCCTCGGATGTGGGAGTTGCGGATTCGAAATTCTTATAAAAATGGTACTAGCAGCTGCTTCGCTAGGCACTTAGCATAAATTGCTAGACAACACCATAAACTGCAACACTACAGACATCATAGCGATATGACAAAAAAATTGTTAAAGCTACGTTAAAAATACAAACACGCACACAGATCATTAGTAATATGGGACAACTTATTTCATTGAGGTAGTACCTTCCAATGATTACGATATACTGGTTTTATGACATATCTTTCTTGTCATTTGCATTATGATACATTTTTAAGTTGTAAATGCACGAGCCCCAGTCCTAGTTTATTTTAATACGATTTTATAACATCTCGGTGTCCTGCTTGACTTTGATTGATCCGTAACATACACAGCCTTCTGCAAAGTGGTGAATTTCTGTCAAGTTCAATCACAATATCAATGACGTGCATAGAAGTAGGACAGAGTACTGTGCCTTGAGATATGCCTGACGCTACTTTTGACTAGCTAGATTTGGAACTACTGGAATTCGAGTCACTAAATTTAAGATTTGACGGGTTTCTATGGCATGGTGTAACACGTACATTTTGTTAAATACTCATTGTGTTCATGCTTAATTGTATTTTCATGCTCAAATATATTTTAGTTAAAGCCCAGCATTTGCTACATCTTCCAATGTGTGAATGAGGCAGCAATTTTGAAATGTACTCAATGACGTAAATGTAACCATACAGAAACAGGTAATGGCCGTGATGTGGCCTACTGGTTTATGGCTTTCATGTAGCTCACAGGTAATGGTCTTGATGTGGCCCATAGGTCAAGGTCTTGATGTGACGCGCATGTCATGGCATTGATGTGGTGGCTCACAAGTAATACATTGCACATGTCTGACTTAAACCAAGAGTTTTCTTCTCTTAAAATACATATAAAAGCTGAAGCAAAATACCTAATTGTGACACACATGCCATACCATAGGTTACACTGTGAAACCCATACAATAGGTTACACTGTGACAAATACCATACCATTGGTTAGTTTGTGACACACATACCAACCATAAGTTACAGTTTGTAGCACACATACCATACCATACCATACCATACCATATGTTACAGTTTGTGACACACCATACCACAGGTTATTTTGTTTGTGACACACTACCATGCCATAGATTGCACTGTGACACATGCCATATCACAGGTTACACTGTTTGTGACGCATGCTATACCATACCATATATAGCAATGTTTGTGACATGCTTACCATGCAATAGGTTACACTGTTTTATCCAGTATGAAACTTCTAATGAATCTGACAACATATCTTGACTATCTGGTGTGCAACACTGCAACTCATTAAATATTCTGTCAACATAATTATGGTAGCTCATTAAATATTCTGTCAAATAATTACGGAAGCTCATTAAATATTCTGTCAAATAATTATGGAAGCTCATTAAATATTCTGTCAAATAATTACGGTAGCACATTAAATATTCTGTCAAATAATTATGGAAGCTCATTAAATATTCTGTCAACATAATTATGGTAGCTCATTAAATATTCTGTCAACATAATTATGGTAGCTCATTAAATATTCTGTCAACATAATTATGGTAGCTCATTAAATATTCTGTCAAATAATTATGGAAGCTCATTAAATATTCTGTCAACATAATTATGGTAGCTCATTAAATATTCTGTCAAATAATAATGGAAGCTCATTAAATATTCTGTCAACATAATTAACGTCTCTCCATAAATATACTATCAATATAATTAAGGTAAATCCATAAACATTAGATCAATATAATCAAGGTAACTTCCTAAATATTCTGTCAACATAATGTTCCAACTTAAAATCAACAAACATATAATCAGCAAAGTTGACTCTCATTTATCTCAACGCATCATGGACAAAAGAAATCAATTCTGATGAGAAAAGGTTTGGGATGAAAAGTTAGGTTTCTACCTAATCTTAAGTGTGATTTATTTGGATTGAATAAATCAACCATCAACAAAAACAAACTTCATGTAAACAGATTTCCAATGTTTTAGCCTAGAAAAATATTTATAATGATGACAGAGTGGAAGGAAGAAAGTGAGTTATCTACTTTCTTTTCAGCAATATTTGGTAGCTGCTGTTGACTTATATAAAGGTTTCAGAGCCACTCAGATTTATCTCCCCTGGAAATAGTTGACTGCCATCAATGAGGTCAATCGTCAACTTTAACACTGCTTCATGTTATTATACAGCATACCATTCCTATGCAAAAGTCACATCAGAAAGATAATGTAATATCTCATTCATGTGTAAATGTAAAATTTTCGACCCATGTGAGGCAACTATGTGGAAATGTAAACCAGTTTGTTCATCTAAGAAAGCTAAGCAATATCCCATTCCTATATAAATGTAAAAGTATTCCATTTGTGAGAAAGCTATGTGGAATACCCCATTCCTATGTAAATGTAAAACAGTCTGCACATATGAGAAAGCTATGGAATATCCCATTCCTCTCTAAATATATAACAGTCTGTACATATGAGAAAACTACATGGAGTATACCATTACTGTAAAAACAGCCTGCCCATGTGAGAAAGTTATGTGGAATATGCCATTACTATATGAAACAGTTTGCCCATGCGATAAATCTCTGGAGTATGCCATTCTATATAATGCAAACACAGCCTGCTAATATGAGAAAGTTACATTGAATATCAAGTTCCTATGTAAATGCAAGTCTGCCAATGTGTGAATTGCAATTACTGATAATGAAGACGACACCATTATATTTACAAGGTAATGAATATCTGCACTCATTTAGTAGTTTTAATATAAAAAAAAAAACATTTTGTGACTTTAATAAACTGTAATTCTTGTGTACAGAGTATCTTTTTAGTTTGTTATAAACTAAATTTTCGTTGAGCTTTCTAATGGCATATAATCTTTGGATAATACTGTTTTTTCTATAGCCGCATCCATACAAATTATCCAGGGACCCCAAGTGGCCGAGTGGTCTAAAGCGCTGTCAATTACGGATCACTGCCATCTCACCTCTGTCTGCGTGAATTCGAGTCTAGGATTCGGCAAATGTGGATATGTGAGAAAGCTTGCCAGTAGCTTCTCATCGGTTGGTGGTTCTTTCCGGTGATTTCCCGGTTTCTTCATCCATCATTAATACTGACCGCCATGAATAGCATATCGTGTGCTGAAAAACGGCATTAAGCCCAACAACAACAACAAATTATCCACTATATGTTTTCCCATTAAGTCTTCTGTCAGTCAGCCCTAACCCATACGATCTCAATCAAATGGGATTTCCCTATCACATACCAACTCAACCAAACTTCAAGTGGGATTTCCCTATCCCACACCAACTCTATCAACTTTCAAGTGGGATTTCCCTATCCCATACCATCTCAATCAAATGGGATTTCCCTATCACACACCAATTCAACCAACCTTCAAGTGGGATTTCCCTATCCCATACCAACTCTATCAACCTTCAAGTGGAATTTCCCTATTACATACCATCTCAATCAAATGGGATTTCCCTATCACACACCATCTCAACCAACCTTCAAGTGGGATTTCCTTAACCAATACCAGCTAAACCAACCTTCAAGTGGGATTTCCCTATCCCATTCCATCTCAATCAAGTGGGATTTCCCTATTCCACACCAACTCAACCAACCTTCAAGTGAGATTTCCCTATCCCACACCAACTCGATCAACCTTCAAGTGGGATTTCCTTAACCCATACCAGCTAAACCAACCTTCAAGTGGGATATCCCTATCCCATTCCATCTCAATCAAGTGGGATTTCCATATCCCACACCAATTCAACCAACCTTCAAGTGAGATTTCCCTATCCTATACCAACTCTATCAACTTTTAAGTGACATTTCCTTATCCCATACTATCTCAATCAAGTGGGATTTCCCTATCACACACCAACTCAACCATCCTTCAAGTGGGATTTCCCTAACCCATAACAGCTAAACCATCCTTCAAGTGGAACTTTTCTATCCCAAACAAATGCATAATTATGAAGGACTGTAGTATTACATTTCACATATTACTGGTTCCACTCTAAATTTCATTATGTTAATTTTTCCTGAAACTGTGGCTTCTTTACAGTTTTCATAGAAGCAGTTTCTCCTATGTAATCCTTTTTATCATGGAATGATGACATTCAACCACCCCCACCTTAACAAAATGGCAGACAGTAATTTCAGGTGAAATAATCATGAAATGCAAGACTTAGTATAAAGACATATAGCGTCAGACATAATATTCAAGGGAAGTAATCACACAGACCAAACTTTGGATGAATACATATAGCTCCAGATATAATATTCAAGGGAAGTAATCACACAGACCAAACTTTGGATGAATACATATAGCTCCAGACATAATATTCAAGGGAAGTAATCATACAGACCCAACTTCATATGAATAAAATAGATCCAGACATAATGTTCCAGGGAAGTAATCACATTGACCTGACTTCATATGAAAGCATACAGCTCAAGATATAATGTTCCAGAGAAGTAATTACAGAGACTCAACTTCATATGAATACATATAACTCCAGACGTAATATTAAAGGGAAGTAATCACAAAAACCAGACTTCATATGACAACATATAGCTCCTGATATAATGTTCAAGGAAACTAATCACAAAGACTAGACTTCATATGAAAACTGCAATAGCTCCAGACATAATGTTAAAGGAAAGTAATCACATAGATCTGACTTCACATGAATGCATAAAACTCCAGACACAAGGTTCTTGGGAAGAAATCACAAAGACCAGGCTTAATATTAAAATTGTATCAGTGCCAGACAGAAATTCAAGGGAGGTAAATATAAAAGACCTGACATCGTCTGTAAACATAACTCTAAACAAAAGATTCAAGGTAAACAAAAATAAAAGATTAGACTTTGTGTGGAAAAAGTAAGAGCTTATGTACATAAATTTTTTATGGGAAGCAATAATAAGAGACAGACTTCATATGAAAATGGCAATAGCTCCAGAGAGCACTTTCCCAGGTAAGTAATCAATTCAGACAAGGTTAAAAAGTAAAAGTAGCTCCAGACAGAAATTTCAAGGGAAATAATTATAAAAGAACAGATTTCATATGAAAACAGCAATAGCTTCTGATAACAATTTCAAGGGAAATAATTATAAAAGATTAGATATCAGTTGAAAACAGAAATAGCGTCTGATAACAATTTCAAGGGAAATAATTATAAAAGAACAGATTTCATATGAAAACAGCAATAGGTGACACTCTACAGTTTCGTATTTAGCATAGGGTTAGAATTTTCAAGAAAAAGAATTTCCCAGGGTTTTCTCACTAAATATACTGGCTATTTAAAAAGATTTTGTATATCTTAGTGTTACTGTAGGGTTTAGTTATACCCTAGAGTGTTATGGGGTTAAATTAATTATTCTTATACCCGTGTATGGTTTTGATTATATGAAAATGGGGTGGGGTGTTTCCAATATTTATTTAGGTATGGCAGCCACCCAGGCTCGATTATGGTTCAGAAGTTAAGTAGGTGAATATGGTTCTGAGACCCCAGTCAGCAATGCCGACAGTTAAATCCAAAAGTACTAACGGGTGAAATTAAACAGTTAAACACAAAAATACAAAGGTGGGTGGAATTAAATAAAACAATTTAATTAATAATAAAATTTCAACATGCGAGCTTCCCAATCGCTCGACCCTTTTGTGCCTATTTCATCATCTGAACCAGTGTGAGAATTTCGCCCTGTCCTTGGTTCTACTCATCTGTCTCTCTAAATTTCTCCTGCACTCCTCCTTTACTCCTTCAAATTTCCTCTCCACTTCTACTCCTCCTTTGCTCCTTCGAATTTCCTCTCCACTTCCCTTTCCGTAGACTTCCTTGTCGAACCGTCGACTCCAATCCGTCGACCCTGACTGTACCGAGAGTCTTACTTCAGTCTCCTCTCTCAGACTCTCGGGACTCTCCTTCTAACTCAAGTTGTCCCACCCGGAAAGCTTCCTATAAAACACAAGGAGGGTGTACTAATTTGCTTGGCACATACTCTCACACTAATCCCAGATAACTTATCATCAGATAAGGCTATCTAATTTCATGGGTCACGCATCCATTCCCACCGAAATACTCTTACATTCATGAATGGTAAACACAATGTAAAATCATAACATAATAACACATCATAAAGCACGATATCAATTACTCGTATACAGGCAACGATAATTGATTCACCCCAATACATAATAACCAACACATCTATTTTGCATCACAAATCATACAAATATATAAATATGCAACTATCTATACTCTTAACATATTCAAACATACATTCATAATCTTGCTTACATCAATCATTTCCTAACTCCAATACAAATCTCAAATAAGTACATAAATAAAACTCTACAAAGTAATTCTTCATTCTAACAATACTATTAGTAATTGCATAAACATAATATTAGCACTTACAGTTATGGCGTTGCAATGTGTGAGTCAAAAATCAAACGAATATCTACCTTCTTGAAGCTTTCTTTGTTCCAATCTTTTTCCTGCGATTCAAGCCAAATTTACGAGTCTGTATCTCGGAGTAACCTTAATCGTGCAATCACCTAGTAATCTGCCTCAGTCTACTAAATAATTCTGGGATGGAGTCAGTTTGATATCCTCGAAACTTTGAGGTATGCCCACCCACTAGCCTAATTCTGATTGGATGCGGTGGATTAACCATTCCCAAGTTGTAAATCAGCGGAACTGTCAATACAAGTTGCCTACCATTTTATTACAAATGGCTCTTTTGATGTCCTACTAAAGGATTAGCACCCAGGTGTAATTTACTATGCCCCGTTATGCACAAAGAACCTTTTGGCGACTATGTCTGGCTTGGTTTCTTGCACGCGGCGTTTGTCCACAGATCAAACACCGGATTGGTGTCAGTTGGATAAACATCCGTCCACCTAGGTAGACCGTGACACTCCCCACGCTTGAGAATAAAATCGGGATTTTATTCCATCATACTTGCACCGATTGCAAATGAGCATTACTACGCGCAACAACATAAGGAAAAATAATACTAATAAAACTACAAGTCCACCTAGGTAGACCGTGACACTTAGGTATTGTTCAAAGAACCTTTAATTCCCTTTATTTTGGTGTATGATTGATGGGTGTAATATGGGTTAAAGAGTATACAGCTTGGCCTTACTCTAGATGTGCATCTTTCAAAAAGGTGCTAGCTCCACTTGTTCATTTTCACTTCCGGAACTTCAGAGGTAAATTTTAAAAAAAAAGAGCCAATAGTTATTTTTTTTACATTTTATATATTTGGCAATTCATTCATTGCACTTTCAGAAGCTGGTATTGTCTAGTCTGGCAAAATTAATTTTCCATATTTTAATAGCTGCCAAGGATAGTGTACTTTAGATAAATTCAGATGGGTTTTTGGAGCACAAGGGAGCAGTCATTTTAGTTAGCAGTGTGTTAAGATCATTCACAATTTCCAAAACTACAATATCCAAAGAGATGTCATCCACATTACATGAAAGTAGCATAGAGGTATGCCAACATTCTCTCCACTGTGCATGTTTTAAATAACTTCATCATTCATACATCACTCTCAAAAGTTAATAATAACTGGTAAACACCAGAATAGCTACTGAGAAATATTTCAAGGTAAACAATTATAAAAAAACAGATTTCATATGAAAACAGCAATAGCTTCTAAAAACAATTTCAAGGGAAAAAATTATGAAAGACCAGACCTCGCAAGAAAACTAGCAATAGCTCTTAAAATGTCAACAGTACGATCATTTGTTAATAAAACTTTAGCCTGTATTCGACATTTATACTTACATCTTGGTATCCATACTCCATTAACTCTTTTTGTTACTTGCTTCAACTACAGAGTTTATTGACAGGTGTCAGAAAGGTGAAATGTGACTACAGACAGAATGACTTCATATCACGTCTGATATATTATGTGACATATGGCAGCGCTTGGAATACTATGGAATGAGGGAGTACACTCAACTCTTGCTTCAAACTGCTTCTGCAGTGGGGTTTTCCGGTTTTTTTTTTTTTTGTGGTGTTGAGAATTTGCTATTCGTAGAGCCCATTTTATCTGCTGCAAACAATTTGTGCATGTCCTGACAATGTTTCATACAGATAAGTGCCTATTCATTCTGCATATAAGACGGTTGTTTTTCGTCAAGGGATGGATATCCATATTTATTATATGCACTGTGACGTCTTTGTATGCCCATACTGTGATGAAGAAATCCCATCCTATTCAGATGTTAGCCGGATCTTGCCCTTGTGATTCTGTTTCTCATGGATAATGGTCGAATTTTAAGTAGAACTTTCTTTATCAATACCATTAAGGCCATTTGGTCCATATGCACATCGTTATAATGGGTACTCCTTCCACTTGGGGGGTGGCTGCTAAGGCTGGAATTCTGGACCATCTTATGCATACCTTAGTTTGATAGTCCTCTGATGCTTGTTGTAGATATATTCAGGTGAATGGACAGAATTGGCTTAGCACAGGGGCAGATGTCACATCTTGTGCCTCACTAATTCATTACATGCTTGGGTCAACCAATGCACTATTCATGTATTTATTTAGTGAAACCATCCCACAAATTTTATTTATTTCTTTAAGCTTAAGAGACGCTGTAATGCTGTATCTATGCTGCACTGTCATTTCGCCAGTATCATCATCATGTATTAGTGCACTTGTGAATTCCTAACTGGCTATTAAATACATGTATCTTACATAATAATTTACGTAAATTAGGCTTTTCAAGTAATTCATATATATTTCATGCATTTCCAGTCATTATTCCCCTTTACGACCCCTTACCTTACTTCAAACTGGGGGCCTCATTATAGTCACACTGTTCCCGAGTCGCACTGCTACTTTCACTCGTTTGGGCCATTGCCAAGTTTTCGTGCATTCAAAGATTTGCTTTAGAACAATTGTGATAGTATTTGTGTAATTCAATGATTAAATAAGTTTTGAATGTTGCAGAGCCTCATTTACAGGAGCTATTGTCTCTGATTTACCATTTTCCGAAATTAGTATTTGCAGAATCAAATTTGTCATGCACTTTTATATTGGTAAAACTCTTGTATGATTCTTGTTTCAAGCATATCACATAATTTCATGAGTAACGGCTACACATTGCCATAGCATTTCCTGGTTCTGCTTTCCAATATTTTTCTGCTTTTAGGTTTCATGGGTGCACAGATCGATACAGCCGTCCACACCATAGGGGCACTGCACTTCATATGGCTTCCTGGGAGAGCACTTCAATTCATATGAGTTCACTGAAGACATGACTATCTTTCAACACATTCTTCCACTGTAGTTCTGTTACAAGGAATATAAGCATTCCTGAATATTGTGTGTACATTTCAGCCATCTTATGGGTGGATAAATGGATTCATCACATGATGGTCTTAAAACACTTCCGTCTCCGGCTGGTATTCAGGGACATGGAATACAAACGTTTCTGGATATTGTGTGTGACCTCTGACTTTAGAATTTTGCGATTTTGATAACACTTGCATTGAAATTTGTGTATTCTGTGTCTGATCATAATAGGTTGATATACAGAGCTGCCATTAAGTGTATGTGGAATTTTTGGCAATGTCAGGCATTATTGCGCATTCAAACACTTTACAAGTACTCTCAGATGTTTTGTTTTATTTTGTAACATGCTGTCATGCACTGATGCAGCTGCAATACTCGACAATTAAGCTATACCTTGCAGGAATTGATTCCATTACCTATTTGCTGGTCATAGTAATGCTTTTCAGGAGCAGAGACGTGACAGAGCATGGGCAAACATATAGTATGCGCAGATTTCCTATTACATACAAGATGATGGTGCAGTTCTTACCCCTGTTGCAAGAGGGTGTTCACTGACTGGACTTGTTTGTGCAGTGCATTGTGTTTGGTAGCATTTCTTGGATTTATGCAATGTGGTTAAGTTATCTGACAATTCTTTTCATACGGTTAAACGCATATTCATTCTGCCTCTTAGAGCATGTTTTCCGTCAAGGGGTGGATATTCATATTTATTCTATGTACTGTGACGTTCTATATGCTTAGCTACTAGTGCCGCTAAGGCTGGAATTCCGAACCAACTTATCCATACCTTAGGTCGATGTCCTCTAATGCATATGGTGGACATATTTAGGTGCACCACGACAGAATTAGCTTTGCACAGAGACATGTCAAATCAATTGCCTCACTAGTTCATTACATGCTTGTGTCAATCAATACATTATTCATTTGTTTACTTTGTGAAACCATCACACAATTTTATTTTTTATTTCTTTACGCTTAAGAGACGTTGTAATACTGTATCTATGCTATACTGTCATTTCACCGGTATCATCTATTAGTACACGTGAATTCCTGACTATCGAAAACATGTATCTAACATTCTTACCTTCGCGTACATCAGGCTTTACCATGCAATTAAAATATATTTCATGCATTTCCAGTCATTATTCCCCTTATATATCCTTACCTTACTTCAAATTGGGGGCCTCGTTAGTCACACTGCTCCAAAGTCACAGTGCTACTTTCACTCCTTTTGGCCATTGCCAAGTTTCATTCATTCAAAACACTTTGCCTTGAACCCCAATTTGTGTCAGTACTTAAATGTACTCCACTATTATGCCCATATTCTTCATACCTGCTTCCTGCGGTGCATGTATGGAGTATCGGCTGATGTTTGTTATCATGGCATCCTCGGATCAGACTTGTCGTGTTTCGGTGTCATTGTCCCTATATACCTCCTGTCAACCCCTGGCGGTTCAACATGCAGGTATTGGACCATCGTCCCTATATACCTCCTGTCAGCCCCTTGCGGCCCCACACTTGCAGGTATCAGACAATTTTATCATCCCTACAAACTCCAAAATGCTTCCTGTCCTGAGGTATCCTTTAAAACAATTCAGAGCTGGGCTGGTGCAGTGAGCTTTGACAGGATTTGCCCCCATTATGCCAAAAAGATTATTTTATATGTACAATAAAGTGTCTATTGAACCTGTGTATTGTGTGTTATTTAAATTAGATGCTATCATCAAGAAAACAGGAAATAAAAGGTGTAACATATTTATTGTTGTGGTAAAGCAATTAGTCCTTTGTAATTTTTTTAATGAATAACTTCATATTCTGAAGGAAATTTAAGACTAATAGAATTTATAATATATTTATTATTATAAATATCAACACATAGTTTAGCAAATCATAAGCAACTAGAAAGATGTATATAAAATCACATTTATACAGTAATTAGAAAAAATAATCAACTATAAAAGAATATTATATTCTTTAAATATTCATCATAAACAACATGAGGATATATGCAAAAAATCAAAATGCAATATTACCAGTATAGAAAAATGCAATTTATTAGGAAGTTTTTAAGATAAACAACCCTTTGAGAAACCTATTTTATTTAATATCAGCCCCTTTAACATTCCAACATATCAAAATACAGAATCTTACAGAAAGACAAGATGTTTAGAAGTGTAAATTAATATAGAAAAATACTTTCAAAAATATCTGAACTATAACAAGAAATAAATCTGGCAGGCTTTCCATAGTACCATGTATAATACTGTAACAGAAGCATAAAAAAATAATGCAGTCTCAAAATTCTGAAAATCTGGATTTTGTTGCTGTTCAAAAATTATGTTTTATGTTTGTAAACATTCAAAGGTAGTATCTAGAAAAATGGTGAGTCAAATATTGATACTAAGATTACAATATAAATTTAGAAGTGGTTCTGAAAAAAAAGTATTTGGTTATTTTATTTTTATTGTTATTATAGGCTAAAATTACAAAATATAAATTTACAATTAACTGTTTGCATTGTAACTATTACTTATTACTATGAGAAATGCCCTCAAATAATGCATATATAATAACATTAAAAACAAGAGCTATTTCAGGCATTATATAACAACCTTGTTTAATGGGTTTAAAGTTTAGTTGGGCTGCATGATTATTGGTGAGCATCTGAAATGTATAAAGTTAGATTTATGCTGGTTTATGTCTCTTTCAAAAACATGGAAATTATGATTGCTCAGTTGATACACCCCCACACCAGCCCTGGCTGACAGCCTCGGTGTGTCTTTGCGAAAAGCACTTGATTCCATTTCCTGGTTCTAATATAGCCAATATTATTTTGGAGAGATACTGGTCTCCAATTATTTTAGTTCTTCAAGTTTTTATTTTATTTTTAATCTATTAATTATTCCTTTATTCATTTTTGTGGTCATTTCTTAATTTCAGGTAAGACTATTGTAAACTAGGCCATCTGATCCAGGTGACTTTCCTTTGTAAATTTCTTTTTATTGCTTTTGCAATTTCCTTTGGACTTACACTATCAAAATACAATTTATTCTTTCACAGTATTTATCTACTTCTTTCTATCTATTTATTCTCATTTAATATTTGTTATGGGCTTGATTATCCTCGATGGCAACTAATGCGCTCAGGACTTCGGTCAGTCTAAGACACTCCTTCATTGTCATTTTTTTTTTGACAATCTAGAAGCTGGCAACCTAGTTTTCTATGAGCCAAACATAATCTATCTATCCTATGGTTCTTATTTCAGTGTATAATGGACTACACACAATGAATGCAGAGCCATGTCCTAAGTTCACTTGGCCTTATTGTTATGTACGCTAAAGTTAAATATGAAAACTTAACACATAAGGCATATACAAATTTTGCATGAACCAAATGCACATATTATGAAAAACATCTAAATTACTGATTACAATATGTATCCAATACTGATTATGATATGTATCCAATACTGATTATGATATGTATCCAATACTGATTACAATATGTATCCAATACTGATTACAATATGTATCCAATACTGATTATGATATGTATCCAATACTGATTACAATATGTATCCAATACTGATTACAATATGTATCCAATACTGATTATGATATGTATCCAATACTGATTACAATATGTATCCAATACTGATTACAATATGTATCCAATACTGATTATGATATGTATCCAATACTGATTACAATATGTATCCAATACTGATTACAATATGTATCCAATAGTGATTATGATATGTATCCAATACTGATTACAATATGTATCCAATACTGATTACAATATGTATCCAATACTGATTACAATATGTATCCAATACTGATTACAATATGTATCCAATACTGATTACAATATGTATCCAACACTGATTATGATATGTATCCAATACTGATTATGATATGTATCCAATACTGATTACAATATGTATCCAATACTGATTACAATATGTATCCAATACTGATTACAATATGTATCCAATACTGATTACAATATGTATCCAATACTGATTACAATATGTATCCAATACTGATTACAATATGTATCCAACACTGATTATGATATGTATCCAATACTGATTATGATATGTATCCAATACTGATTACAATATGTATCCAATACTGATTACAATATGTATCCAATACTGATTACAATATGTATCCAATACTGATTACAATATGTATCCAACACTGATTATGATATGTATCCAATACTGATTATGATATGTATCCAATACTGATTACAATATGTATCCAATACTGATTATGATATGTATCCAATACTGATTACAATATGTATCCAATACTGATTATGATATGTATCCAATACTGATTACAATATGTATCCAATACTGATTACAATATGTATCCAATACTGATTACAATATTTATCCAATACTGATTAAAATAAATGGTTTGTAAAATCTGTTTCCTGGATTTGCACTGACATTGATTTCCATCATTATTTCAGCATGGACCATGGTGTAGGCAATAGAAGTCTTGAGTGTTTGCTTGCAATGCCTATGGTACATTCCTTCTTACCTGTAATAAAAAAAAATTATTCAAAAAGCATGTACAACAGGGAAAGAGTACATTTAAAAACATCATTCCACAGACAAAATATCCAACTTCAGCAACAGAAAGTCAAATGACCAGGGCAGTATGATTGGATTGTAGCCTATAAATACTTAAGTTCCCTTTTCATTTCTAATTTACCAATCCTGTGAAACACACATTCACACAGCCAAACTCTCAGTGGTGCACGTAGGATCACAAAGGCAGCAGAGATAGTGGTCCACTGTCCTGCAAATCTGGGGACACAAAATTGTCCTACAAATCTGGGAAACAAACACAATTTAAATAGAAAATACCTTAAAGTATTTTATATACCAGTACTGAAAAGAAAAATGAAATAATTTTATTTGATTTGGCAATCTTGCCACCTTAACATTTTTATCTGCCCTTGAAAGACACTTTTTTTGGCATCTTGCCACCTTAACATTGCTATCTGCCCTTGAAAGACATTTTTTTGGCATCTTGCCACCTTAACATTGTTATCTGCCCTTGAAAGACATTTTTTTGGCATCCAGCCACCCTAATGTCATCATCTGCTCTGCATAGTCACTTGTTTTTCCTTTAAACACTTGCACTATTGTAATAAATATGTTATCACATGCTCAATTAAATGATAAAATCAAGTGCTCAAGAAATCCTTACCAAAAGGCCCAAGTGGCCCCGATACCATTCACTGGGGAGTTGACATATCTCTGCTTGTGAATGCAGATTCACTTGTATACTTGAACTGTATCTTTGAGCATGTAGCTGTTACTGTGTTAATAATACTGTGTTATTTATCTTATTTTATTGGCCAATATATATATATATATATATATATATATATATATATATATATATATATATATATATATATATATATATATATATATATAAAGAATACAAATCATATGGCGCGAATAACAACCCTTTCAAGCGTACTGGATCCACCAAGGGATCACGTGTATCAGGGATTGATTAAGATAGATGCAATAAACTGATGACGAACAGTGCGAAACTAGTAACTAACTAGCATGAGTGCTTTAGACTCTTAATGAGTCTTTCTCAAAGGCAAATACAAAACATATACAAAACAAACAAAAAAAAAACACAAAAACGTTGTGTTTGTAAAACTCTATATGGCTGTCTCCACATTAAAATTAAACCTATAGATACATTGTCTCAATCAAAACAGCAACAAGTCTATACTTGCTTGATGTTTTAACATTTTCACAATAAAATAGTATGCTTGGAGTTTAAGAGCTGGTAAAATAGTACTAACAGAAACCTTACATTTCAGAGCACAAGGTGCAAGACGGGCCCCGAGTGGCCAAGTGGTCTAAAGCAATGTCTGTTACGGATCACTGCCATCTCACCTCTGCGTGTGTTCTAGTCTAGGATTCGGCTAATGTAGATATGTGAGAAAGCTTGCCAGTAGCTTCTTGTGATTTCCTGGTTTCTTCCTTCACCATTAATACTGGCCGCCATCGTGTGCTGAAAAATGGCGTTAAGCCCAACAACAACAACAACAACAACAACAACAACAAGGTGCAAGACTGAATAACAACGTTTGAGTTTCTATGAACAATAAAGCCTCTGAAAATGCCCAAATGTACATAACTGAGCTTAATGTAATAGTAAGTACAAATGGATTATTCATGAAACTTGGTAATGTAATGGTAAGCACAAATCAATGAACCATAAAACATGGCAATGTAATGGTAAACACAAATTAATGAACCATGAAGCATGATAATGTAATGATAAGCAAAAAGTCACTGATCTATAGAATATGGAAATGTAATAGCAAGTACAAATGAATCAATCATGAAACATGATAATGTAATGGTAAGCACAAATCAATGAACCATGAAAAATGGTAATGTAATGGTAAGCACAAATCATGAACCATGAAACATGTTCAAGTAATGGTAAGCACAAATCAATGTACCATGAAAAATGGTAATGTAATGGCAAGTAAAAAAAATCAATGAACCATGAAACATGGTAATGTAATGGTAAGCACAAATCATTGAATAATGAAACATAGTCATCTAATGGTAATCACAAATAAATGAACCACGAAACTTGGTAATGTAATGATAAGCAAAAAACCACAGACCCATGGAACATGGTAATGTAATGGTAAGTACAAATCAATCAATTAAGAAACATGGTAATGTAATGGTAAGCACAAATCAATGAACCATGAAACATGATAATGTAATAGTAAGCACATATCAATGAACCATGAAACATGAAATGGTAAATAGAAATAATTGAACTATGAAACCTGGTAATGTAATGATAAGCAAAAATCACTGAACCATGAAAATAGTATGGTAATGGTAAGCACAAAATCAATGAACCATGAAAAATGGTGATGTAATTGTAAGAACAAATCAATAAACCATGAAAAATGGTCAAGTAATGGTAAGCACATATCAATGTACCATGAAACATGGCAATGTAATGGTAGGTACATATCAATAAACCATGAAGCATGGTCATGTAATGGCAAGAACAAATCATTGAACCATGAAACATAGTCATGTAATGGTAATCACAAATAAATGAACCACAAAACATGGTTAATGTAATGATAAGCAAAAATCACAGAACCATGGCATGGAACATGGTCATGTAATGGTAAGTACAAATGAATCAATCATGAAACATAGTAATGTAATGATAAGCAAAAATAGCAGAAGCATGGGACATGGTAATGTAATGGTAAGTACAAATTAATCAATCATGAAACATGGTAAAGTAATGTAAGCAAAAATCAATGAACCATGAAACATGAGCATGTAATGGTAGCACAAATCAATGAATCATGAAACAGTAATGTAATGGTAAGCTCCAATTATTGAACCATGAAACTTGGTAATGTAATTGTAAGCACAAATCAATGAACCATGAAACATGGTAATGTAATAGTAAGCACAAATCAATGAACCACAAAACATGGTAATGTAATTATAAGCAAAAATCACAGAACCATGAAACAAAGTAATGTAATGGTAAGTACAAATGAATCAATCATGAAACATGGTAATATAATGGTAAGCACAAATCAATGAACCATGAAATATGATAATGTAATAGCAAGCACAAATCAATGGACCATGAACATGTAATGGTAAACAGAAATAATTGAACCATGAAACATGGTAATGTAATGATAAGCAAAAATCACTGAACTATGAAACATGGTAATGTAATGGTAAGTACAAATGAATCAATTATGAAACATGGTAATGTAATGGTAAGTACAAATCAATGAACCATGGTATTGTAATGGTAAGCACAAATCAATGAACAATGAAACATGGTAATGTAATGGTAAGCAAAATCAATGAACCATGAAACATGGTAATGTAATGGTAAGCTCCAATTATTGAACCATGAAACATGGTAATGTAATTGTAAGCAAAAATCACTGAACTATGAAACATGGTAATGTAAAGGTAAGTACAAATGAATCAATTATGAAACATGGTAATGTAATGGTAAGTACAAATCAATGAACCATGAAACATGGTCATGTAATGGTAAGCACAATTCAATGAACAATGAAACATGGTAATGTAATGGTAAGCACAAAATCAATGAACCATGAAACATGGTAATGTAATGGTAAGCTCCAATTATTGAACCATGAAACATGGTAATGTAATTGTAAGCACAAATCAATGAACCATGAACCATGGTCATGTAATGGTAAGCACAAATCAATGAACAATGAAACATGGTTATGTAATGGTAAGCACAAATCATTGAACCATGAATCATGGTAATGTAATGATAAGCAAAAATCACTGAGCTATGAAACATAGTTATGTAATGGTAAGTACAAATTCATTTTACATGAAACATGGTAATGTAATGGTAAGCTCCAATTATTGAACCATGAAACATGGTAATATAATTGTAAGCACAAATCAATGAACCATGAAACATGGTAATGTAACAGTAAGCACAAATCAAGGAACCATGAAACATGGTCATGTAACAGTAAGCACAAATCAAGGAACCATGAAACATGGTCATGTAATGGTAAGCACATATAAATGAACCATGAAACATGGTAATGTAATGATAAGCAAAAATCACTGAATCATGGAATATGATAATGTATTGGTAAGTAGGAATAAATGAAGCGTGAAATATGGTCATGTAATGGTAAACACAAGTCAATGAACCATGAAACATGGTAATGTAATTGTAATTACAAATCACTGAATCATGAAACATGGTAATGTAATGGTAAGTAAAAATCAACAAATCATGAAACATGGTCATGAAAATGTAAGCACAAATCACTAAACCGTGAACAATGATCTGCATTTTCACTAATGTCACATACTTGTGACAATTATATACAAAGTTATTAGACTCCATAGGTAATAGTGTCCATGAAATAAGATAAACATAATGGTTAACATATCACAGTGACCTCATTTTCTCTAAAAGATGCAGTTCTTCATATTTTATGGTATATTTTAATAATTTATATTACTCTCTAAACAATGATTTAAATACATCCTCAACAAAGAGAAACTGAATGGTAACATTTTATGAACCATGAAATACATGTCGAATGGTAACATTTTATGAACCATGAAATACATGTCGAATGGTAACATTTTATGAACCATGAAATACATGTTGAATGGTAACATTTTATGAACCATGAAATACATGTTGAATGGTAACATTTATGAACCATGAAATACATGTCGAATGGTAACATTTTATGAACCATGAAATACATGTCGAATGGTAACATTTTATGAACCATGAAATACATGTTGAATGGTAACATTTTATGAACCATGAAATACATGTTGAATGGTAACATTTTATGAACCATGAAATACATGTTGAATGGTAACATTTTATGAACCATGAAATACATGTTGAATGGTAACATTTTATGAACCATGAAATACATGTCGAATGGTAACATTTTATGAACCATGAAATACATGTCGAATGGTAACATTTTATGAACCATGAAATACATGTTGAATGGTAACATTTTATGAACCATGAAATACATGTTGAATGGTAACATTTTATGAACCATGAAATACATGTCGAATGGTAACATTTTATGAACCATGAAATACATGTTGAATGGTAACATTTTATGAACCATGAAATACATGTTGAATGGTAACATTTTATGAACCATGAAATACATGTTGAATGGTAACATTTTATGAACCATGAAATACATGTTGAATGGTAACATTTTATGAACCATGAAATACATGTTGAATGGTAACATTTTATGAACCATGAAATACATGTTAAGCAACCCAACACAGAGAATAAGTGCAGTGCAAGGGTAAAAATTGATGAATTCTTAAATATATGTTAAGTGACCAAGTTTACATTGATAAGTGCAGTACTTTGTATAACACATTTACACAAGTCATGTGACTAGACTAACACTAGTGTCTTAGAAATCGAACTAAACTACAAACCCTAATTCCAATGCTGGCACAAGATTGACAGGTGGGTTTCCAGGCAGACACAATAAATCTATAAGCTGACCATGCTTTATAATTTATCTAAAAATTTGCAGACCCAATCAATCCGTATGCTGTCAGTGCTTTGTAATTTATCCACAAATTTGCAGACACTATCAATCCATAAGCTGACACCACTTTGTAATTTATCCAATAATTGCTGCAGATTTTGTTGCCTAAAAAGTATGTATGCTACGGTGGGTGTGTGTTATACCTGATGAATGTCCAGATCCTGTACCAGTTATCAAATTATCAACATCTGGATGATGCCATAATTGGTACGCTGGAAGAATAAAGAGACATGAAAATAAATAGAGACATGATAAATGATGGAGAATCTAATAGAATACAGGAAAAACAGCTTCAGTAACATTGCATTCAATAATATACATATATAATATTGCATTCAACAATATACATACATATTGCATTCAACAATATATATACATATTGCATTCAATAATATACATATATAATATTGCATTCAACAATATACATACATATTGCATTCAACAATATAAATACATATTGCATTCAACAATATACATATATAATACTGCATTCAACAATATACATACATATTGCATTCAACAATATACATATATAATATTGCATTCAACAATATACATACATATTGCATTCAACAATATACATACATATTGCATTCAACAATATACATATATAATATTGCATTCAACAATATACATATATAATATTGCATTCAACAATATACATACATATTGCATTCAACAATATACATATATAATATTGCATTCAACAATATACATACATATTGCATTCAACAATATACATACATATTGCATTCAACAATATACATATATAATATTGCAATCAACAATATACATATATAATATTGCATTCAACAATATACATACATATTGCATTCAACAATATAAATACATATTGCATTCAACAATATACATATATAATATTGCATTCAACAATATACATATATAATATTGCATTCAACAATATACCTACATATTGCATTCAACAATATACATACATAATGCATTCAACAATATACATATATAATATTGCATTCAACAATATACATATATAATATTGCATTCAACAATATACATACATATTTCATTCAACAATATAAATACATATTGCATTCAACAATATACATATATAATATTGCAATCAAAAATATACATATATAATATTGCATCCAACAATATACATACATATTTCATTCAACAATATACATACATATTGCTTTCAACAATATACATATATAATATTGCATTCAACAATATACATATATAATATTTCATTCAACAATATACATACATATTGCATTCAACAATATACATACATATTGCATTCAACAATATACATATATAATATTGCAATCAAATATATACATATATAACATTGCATTCAACAATATACATATACAATATTGCATTCAACAATATACATATTTAATATTGCATTCAATATACATATATAATATTGCATTCAACAATATATATATTGCAATCAACAATATTATATATATATATATATATATATATATATATATATATATATATATTTATGTAAATAATTATATATATATATATATTGCATTCAACAATATAAATATATCTCTCACCAATCTGAAAGATTATCTGATTCAGATTCAAAATGTTGGTCCCAAAAAGTAGGGAAAGAAAGAAATCTCCCCAATGATCAATAGGGCTTTCCTTATTTAATGCATATTTTTGTTGAAAATCTTTTCCGTGATGTAGAATAAATCTTTATGAGGAATCACTGCATGAATTGGTTTTAACAATTCAAACTTGGCAGTCTCGTTCAATCTTCCAAATTAATATACAGCTTTTTAAATAAAATAAATGTCAAGTGTATTACCCTAGCATGGCTAAGCAGGCCTTTAACAGGGCCTTCTACTTATCTTAAATAGCAAATAGAGCACCATTTAAAGCCCCATATAGAGGCCTGAAAATGGGCTGACTTGCTGTGACATATTTACATATTGTCTTCAATGTGTTATCACACACCAAATAAATTAGCTTCGTTACATTAAAAGATATTTGAGTAACATAACACACATTTCATGATTAAAAATGTCATTTAAATAGATTTTCTATGGTTGGTTTTGTAGAAGTCCATTGTCAGTCATTTAAATAGATGTTTTATGGCTGGTCTTGTAAAGGTCCATCGTCAGTCATTTAAATAGATGTTTTATGGTTGGTCTTGAAGAGGTCCATTGTCAGTCATTTAAATAGATGTTTTATGGCTGGTCTTGTAAAGGTCCATCGTCAGTCATTTAAATAGGTTTTCTATGGCTGGTCTTGTAGAGGTCCATCGTCAGTCATTTAAATAGATGTTTTATGGCTGGTCTTGTAGAGGTACATTGTCAGTCATTTAATAGATGTTTTATGCCTGGTCTTGTAAAGGGTCCATTGTCAGTCATATTCTGATTCCTGTTGGATTGTACACATCCTCAATATTGCCTCAGCAATACAACCAAACTTGGGACAACACCATTGACCTTGGATCTTTAATTGTGTCAATAGGAAAATAAATAAGTCAGTTTTATAATATACAAAAGTATTTGTGTATGTCGTTAATTACAATTATATAGGAACAATTTAAGGTCTAGCTCTGACAACATAACAAGTGGAGATTTTTGTAAGTACATATGTCATTAATTACAATTATATAGGAATATCACAATTTAAGATTTAGAATGGATATCATTACAAATGGAATTTTAAAAAAAAATAATTTATGTCATTAATCATAAAGATATATGATATTAACAATTAAAAGTCTAGCTTCAACAACATTACAAGTGGAGTTTATGTATGTAGACACACTATATCATCATTTCAATGCGAGTTTTTGTATGTTGAGATATTGTATTATCATTGAAGTTCAATGGAATTATGTTTTTCCTGTATAACATCAGAAACTTTGTCACTCTTTCCAAACTTACATGCATTAATATGTAATGGTGTCATGAGGACAGAACAGCAAACCAAGGCTTTTTTACCTTATGGATTATTTATAATGATCTCTCACTACAAGGAACATCATTATAACATTGTCCCTTTATAAGATGGGTATGGTATTGGAACCAATAACGTTATATAATAGTAATAATTTGCACATAGTACCCCAGTATAAGACAACCTTATATACAGTACGGTACATGTTATGGCTGTGAACAGTGTTGTAGTGAGAATTCACTGTATTATGCGAAATGTACCCAGTATGATGTGACCTCACTAATAACAGTACATTTTTGATGACTCATATTATGAGAGTTATATTGAGAGATCACTATAT
The DNA here is from genome assembly GCA_016746295.1 of Potamilus streckersoni. Classification (NCBI taxonomy): domain Eukaryota; kingdom Metazoa; phylum Mollusca; class Bivalvia; order Unionida; family Unionidae; genus Potamilus; species Potamilus streckersoni. Next base: position 176,668 of record JAEAOA010001366.1, read on the forward strand.
TGTATCATGTATAATGTATCCAGTGTTATAGTGAGTGATCATTGTACTATGCATAATGTATCCAGTGATATAGTTAGAGATCACTGTACTATGCATAATGTACCTAGTGCTATAGTGAGATCACTGTACCATGCATAATGTACCTAGTGCTATAGTGAGATCACTGTACTATGCATAATGTACCTAGTGTTATAGTTAGGAATCACTATACTATGCATAATGTACCTAGTGCTATAGTGAGATCACTATACCATGCATAATGTACTCAGTGTGAGGGATCACTATGCTATTCAAAATGTACCCAGTGCTACAGTGAGTGATCACTGTACCATACATAATGTACCCATTATAATGAGAAATCACTGTATCGTGTATAATATACCCAGTGTCATAGTGATTGATCACTGTACCATGCATAATATAGTGTTATAGTGAGGGATCACTATGCTATTCAAAATGTACCCAGTGCAACAGTGAGTGATCACTGTACCATACATAATGTACCCATTACATTTTGAAGTCACTGTATCATGAATAATATACCCAGTGTCATAGTGATTGATCACTGTTCCATGTATGATATAAAGTGTTATAGTGATGGATCACTGTACTATGCATAATGTACCCAGTGTGAGGGATCACTATGCTATGCAAAATGTACCCAGTGCTACAGTGAGTGATCACTGTACCATACATAATGTACCCATTATTAAAGTGAGAAATCACTGTATCATGTATAATATAACCAGTGTTATAGTGATGTATCACTGTACCATGCATAATGTACCTAGTATTATAGCAAGGGTTCACTGTGCTATGCATACTGTACCCAGTGTGAGGGATCACTATGTTCTGCATAATGTACCCAGTGCTACAGTGAGGGATCACTGTACCATGCAAAATGTACCCAGTATTATAGTGAGAGATCACTGTATAATGCATAGTGTTATAGTGAGGGATCACTGTGCCATGCATTATGTACTCAGTGTTATAGTGATGGATCACTGTCTAGTGCACAATGTTACAGTATTACAGTGAGGGATCACTGTACCATGCATAATGTACCCTATGTTATAATGAGATGCATAATGTATCCTGTGTTATAGTGAGAGAAGCATAATATAGTGAGGGATCACTGTACCATGCATAATGTACCGTATGTTACAGATGAGAGATGCATAATGTACCCAGTGTTATAGTGAAGGATCACTGCATTTATAGGAGATACATTACATACTATAAATTCACAACTTTCAGTCTGGTACCAATTTTGGGGGATTTTTTTTTTTGTTGTTGCTGCAAAACATAAATTTAAACACCCAAATAATCATTGATTCCACTAAGGAAACAATAAAGTGCTCTCCTAAACTCAATGAATTTGAGTACCAACAAAAATTTAAATTTTTATACACCACCTAAAAATGGTACCCACAAAAATATATTCAGTTGCTGTATTCATAGCAACCATTAAAATTATACAACATATACATGACCTTGACAAAAGGCCACTATTCACCATATATATTAATTTGTCTTTTAATATTTACTTTTTCATTCGCATGCTGATATTTCTTAATAATTCTTATTATTTTTTTTTTATTTTATTATAAACTGATGAAATGATGCTATGTCACTATCATTATACATAATGCTCATTGAAATTTTTAAACAAAGTGGATATACCAGAACTGATAGTCCCAATTATACTGTAGAAAGTGCCCAACAGCATGGCATTTGGGCGACTGCAATCTGATAGAGCCTGGGCTATCTGGTCTGGGCTTGGGCTACCGAGCAAGTTGAACTGTTGCAATTCATACACACCTAATACTTGGAGAAATTGAGAATTTATTATTTCACAAAACGTTCAGAGGTAAGAGCCTACAAAAGCTCTGAAATATAAATTCATTCAAATAAAATAAATACAATGCCTATTAAAAATAATGTAAACTTGTTGACAAGTCGAGCCCAACTGCAAAACTACAAAAAAACCTTGATCTGCCATCACAAAATGTGTTGGTATATGATGAGCTGTGTTGTTATACCAATTATTCCTAACAAACAGCACAGACCCAGATTTGCCAACAAACAGCACAGACCCCGATCTGCCAACACATTATTCAATGACAGATTTGGATCTGTGCTATTTGCAGATGGACTCAACTTACAGGTGAGCATAGACAGTACCTTTAAGAAAGAATTTCATTAAAAAAGTTTGATTTATATGATTATTAGCTTTGAGGAAAAGGCAGTTTAAATGGAGTGAAAGAATTACTGCTCACTTTAGTTAGTCAAGATGAAGTAAAACAATCACAGAAACATGTCACTCTCTTTTCTTTTTCATAGTAGTGAAAATAATTTTCTATACTACAAAGTTACTTTATAGCAATGATTTTCATTTACTTCAATTTCTCTCTCTCTTCTAGCCATATTGACAAACGACAGACTCCATACTGAATGATAACAAAATGTATAGATTTAAAAAAATCCATCATATTTACCTTTAGTACCTTTGGTGATTAGGTCTGATCCTGGAACCAGTCTAAGTAGACTATTCTCCTGTCTTGACAACAAAGGTAATATTTTACTGAAATAATTTTGGATCCAGTCTGGGTCCTTTGCCAGGGCCTGTCTCACAGATGCCCTATGACTCAAGTTATCTGCAAAATATTCAAAAGCAGCTACAACTATCCCTTTTGTGTACATCTGCAAAATAAATCTATGGGTTTTATTTAACAGTTTTAACTTTACTTCTAGAACTGAAATTATCATATCACATTTGATTAAAAAATATTAGTGAATTTTTCAGAAAATCATGTCTCTTCCTATAAACTGTTGACTCAATACATCTCTTCCTCAAAGATTCTTGCACACTGAGAAAAAACCTGGGCATTAACTGCTGATTGTGGCAATAAAACCAGAAATATATCAAAGATTTATTGACTAGTGTTGATCTTGATTTACTTCCCATTTAACAATTAGGGGTCCAAGGTCTGCGGTATTTTCTAGGGATTTATAAGAGAGAAACAGGTAGAACTTTTATCATCTGTATATGAAGGAAACAACATCCTTGTAATCTTGTCAATTTATTTATTTTTTTGAATTTCAGTTTTCATATTTGCTCTTTTTGGAAAATATACATTTTATCAGTAATTAAATTCATGGCATGGAAATTAAATACATTTCTCTCCACAGAAGGATCGTACCATAGGAATGATGTCTAATTGTGTCCACAGGAAGATCATAAAGTGGAAAAGAGGTCTAATTGTTTTCACTAAGGATCACAGTGTGGGCAAGAGGTCTTATTGTTTCCACATTAGTCCATAAAGAGGTCTTATTATTTCCACATTAGTCTTTAAAGAGGTCTTATTGTTTCCACATTAGTCCATAAAGAGGTCTTATTGTTTCCACATTAGTCTTTAAAGAGGTCATATGGTTTCCACATTAGTCTTTAAAGAGGCCTTATTGTTACCACATTAGTCCTTAAAGAGGTCTTATTGTTTTCACATTAGTTTTTAAAGAGGTCTCACTGTTTCCACAGAAGGATTTTGCTCATTAGTCTTTAAACTCATGATCTGAAACAAAATTATTGACAAGTTTGCTAACAGTGGCAATGTTTCTTTGAAGCTGCATTTTACTCCATATATAAAATGCAAAGTGTGATTATTTCAGTTATCAGGATAGTGTTAAAGTGCAATTCATTTTAGGTGATTAGGAAGCAATTAGCTATGAGCAAAGCAGGCAAAATTAAATTTCAGAACTCTTGTTTGATGGATTTTTACTTTGTGAAGCATACCAGCAAAAGGGAGTGGGCATTTAATTATTTGCACATCATGCAAACAAAATATTGAAATATCTTATTTCTGTGTTTATATGTAGAAATAGGAGCACCACCTCTATGCAACATATTCAACATGCTGAATTAAACATTCAGAATAGTTCTCTTTATTGTTATTCATTATTTTAATCTTGTTAACTTGGTAAGTGTTTGTTGTTTTCACCTGAAATGCAAGTAGGAAACACATTTTGGGGTCTGATCCTAGTTCTAACACCATTGTGTGTGGTCTGATCCAATAGTCAATGTTCCAACACCTTTGTGCATAATCTGATCTAAGTCATGTTCAAAAAACACCTTTGTACATGGTCTCATCCAATAGTAATGTTCCAACACCTTTATACATAGTTTGATCCAATACTCATTTCACAACACCCTTATACATAGTCTAATCCAATGGTCATGTTACAACACCCTTATACATAGCCTAATCTAATGGTCATGTTGCAACACCCTTATACATAGTCTAATCTAATAGTCATGTTACAACACCCTTATACAGAATTTGATCCAATACTCATGTTCCAACACCCTTATAAATAGTCTAATCCAATGGTCATGTTACAACACCCTTAACATGGTCTAATCCATTGGTCATGTTACAACACCCTTATACAGAGTTTGATCCAATACACCTGTTCCAACACCCTTATACATGGTCTAATCCAATGGTCATGTTACAACACCCTTATACATAGTCTAATCCAATGGTCATGTTATAACACCCTTATACAGAGTTTGATCCAATACTCCTGTTCCAACACCCTTATAGATAGTCTAATCCAATGGTCAGGTTACAACACCCTTATATATGGTTTAATCCATTAGTCATGTTACAACACCCTTATACAGAGTTTGATCCAATACTCCTGTTCCAAAACCCTTATACATGGTCTAATCCATTGGTCATGTTACAACACCCTCATACAGAGTTTGATCCAATTCCCCTGTTCCAATACCCTAATACATAGTCTAATCCAATGGTCATGTTACAACACCCTTATATATGGTCTAATCCATTGGTCATGTTACAACACCCTTATACAGAGTTTGATCCAATACTCCTGTTCCAACACCCTTATACATGGTCTAATCCAATGGTCATGTTACAACACCTATGTACATGATCTAATACAATGGTCATGTTACAATACCCTTGTACATGGTCTAATCCAATGGTCATGTTACAACACCCTTATGCATGGTCTAATCCAACAGATATGTTACAACAGTCATGTTCAATGCCCCATACAAGTTATATCTAAACTGTTCTAAGTTACAGTCATGTTATTAAGTTTGTCTTTTACCTATATGAAACTGTGTATACCTGACTTTATTTTTTCTGCACAAGTCATCAGAACTTTGATAACAAAGACTTTTACTGTTCTAAGAAAATGAAATTAAACCTTGAATCACCACAACATATGTAACAATTTGTAGACTTTATTGAGCACAAAAGTCAACGACTTGAAGAGTTTAAACTTTATTGTGCACACAAGTCAACGACTTAAAGAGTTTAAACTTTATTCTGCACACAAGTCAAGGACTAAAAGACTTTAGACTTTATTGTGCACAACAGTCAAGGACTAAAAGACTTTAGACTTTATTGTGCACAACAGTCAAGGACTAAAAGACTTAAGACTTTATTGTGCACACCAGTCAAGGACTTAAAGAACTTAAACTTTATTGTGCACACAAGTCAAGGACTAAAAGACTTTAGACTTTATTGTGCACACAAGTCAAGGACTAAAAGACTTTAGACTTTATTGTGCACACAAGTTAAGGACTTAAAGACTTTAGACTTTACTGTGCACACATGTTAAGGACTTAAAGACTTTAGATTTTATTGTGCACACCAGTCAAGGACTTAAAGATTTTAGACTTTATTGTGTACCAAAAAGGACTTAAATTAAAAGGCACAGCAATACACATTTTTATTATATGGTCATTTTTTTCCTCTGTTAACTTTACATTGTCAGAATCGTTCAATATTCCCCGATATTGAACACCTTCATATTGCACTCCTCGTGCTTGATGCATGTGAGCGCATGGTATGCTATGAAGTTAAAAGGTAGTTGGGCAGAGCTATACATGCATGAATACTATTATAGTGTGTTGAAGGAATCTACAATTGTGAACTTTATTATTTTAATAATAAGATAATAAATTTTTATATTAAATATATTTGGTTGTGAATTTTATTATTAAGTCTTTCGTAATGAAACAAAAATGAGCATAAAATAAAAAGGTTACTGCATTTGAATGGAAAAATATGAACTCATTTTTAGGATGACTGAACTGAACTCCCAAGGTCGTGCAGTATAGCCATCCAAAACAACTTGTTTATATTTTCTCATACAAATGCAGCAACCTATAAAGATAGATCAAATAAATAAAGATAACCCCATCAAAATAAAAGATAACAACAGTGTATTGATACTGAACCAAACTGAAAGAAAATAATTTAAAACCAAAGAAAAAGGTGCAGCACACACATCAAGAATCAATATCAGTTAGTTTATTAATAGCATTATAAAGGCCAAGGCACTGTATTAAAATCACTATAAAGCCCATTTCAAGCATATTAACAACATTATAAAGGCCATTTCAAGTGTTTTAACACTATTAAAAAGCCCACTTCAAGTGTATCAACATCATTATAAAGGCCATTTCAAGGGTATTAACATCATTATAAAGCCCATTTCAAGGGTATTAACATCATTATAAATTCCATTTCAAGCATATTAACATCATTATAAAGGCCATTTCAAGGTATTAACATCATTATAAAGCCCATTTCAAGGGTATTAACATCATTATAAAGACCATTTCAAGCATATTAACATCATTATAAAGGCCACTTCAAGGGTATTAACATCATTATAAAGGATATTTTAAGTTTATTAGCATTATTATAAAGGGCATTTCAAGTGTATTAACATTATTATAAAAGCCATTTCAAGTGTGTTAACATCATCCTAAATACCATTTCAAGTGATTTAACATCATTATGAAAGCAATTTCAAGGATATTAGCATTATTATAAAGCCCACCTCAAGTGTATTAACATTATTAGAAAGGACACTTCAAGTGTAATAACATCATTATATAGGCCATTTCATGTATTTTAACATCATTATAAAAGCCATATCAACTGTTTTAACATCATTATAAAACCAACTTCAAGTGTATTAACATTATTATAAAAGCCATTTCATGTGTTTTAACATCATTATAAAGGGCATTTGATGTTTTAACATCATTATAAAGGACATTTCAAGTTTATTAACATCATTATAAAATGCATTTCAAGTGTACTAACATTATTATAAAGGGCATTTCATGTGTTTTAACATCATTATAAAGTACATTTCAAGTTTTTTAACGTTATTATAATGGGAATTTCAAGTGTATTAACATTATTATAAAGGGAATTTCATGTGTTTTAACATCATTATAAAGGACATTTCAAGTGTATTAACATCATTATAAAGTTCATTTCAATTGTGTTAACATCATTATAAAAGCAATTTCAAGTGTATTAACATCATTATACAGGCCACTGCAAGTCTATTAACAGCATTATAATGATAAAGGCTTCAATTATAAGAAGTTATAAATAGTGTATTGGCAAAACCTCCATCATTATAAACTATGAATATTTTATTAGAAGTGGATTAAATAATGAATACTTTCAATTCAGTGTATAAGTTACAAATGTTATGCAAAATGTCAATATTTTGTCTTTTTTACAAATGTTATTTTCACAAATTCATTTTACAGAAATATTGTTGAAATTTATCTGCTAATTAAAATAGTTCTTTTATTGTTTTTCTGTATCATGCATGCTATATACCATACTCCCAAATGTGAACTACATCATTAATCCCTCCGATTTCGCTAGTCCAGTAACCAATACATTTTGAGTGCACAGTTCTTAAGTGCATCCATTTCTCACTGAGCTCAAGGAAGTATTTCACTTCTTTGGGAATGATACTGTAACAGCGTAGCTCATACACCTTTCCTGCTGATGTTTCATGAGAGTTAGTGGAAAAGTTAGTTGCAGCACAAGCAAACTAAAATAAAGACACACAAAACAGAAATTAATTGAAAGTTAGAAATTAATTGAAAGTTAGAAATTAATTGAAAGTTAGAAATTAACTGAAAGTTAATAGGTACATATGGACACAAATACTGAACTATATCAAAATAAATCAGCAAAATGCAACCACCAAAATGCAAGAAAAATTAATGTTTCACAATAAAATTACTGCTATACCAGATTTCTTTTAAAATATGTCACCGATACTTCTTTCACCTGAAAAAAGGAAATAAGTTAATAATAAGCATGTACCATATTTCTTTCAATATATATATATATATATATATATATATATATATATATATATATATATATATATATATATATATATATATATATATAAAGGTTCTTTGAGGTTTTCTTACACCTAAAAAAGCAATAATTCACCAAAAAAACATCTTTTGGAAAATAAAAATGAAAACTATGAATCCTGCATATGTACAACTTATAGCACTTTCTAATTTAGAATTTAAGTTTAAGCCTTTTCTGCAGGTAATTGTTAAGTCTGCCCAAATTACAAATGTCATGTAATGCAGGACACAGATGGTAAGGACTTTCCCAAGCACAAATGCCATTTCATGCAGGTCAATGACGAGAAGGGCTGTTCCAAGCACAAATGTAATTTTATGCAGGTCAATGATGGGAAGGGCTGTACCATGTACAAATGCCATTTCATGCAGGTCACAGATGGGAAGGGCTGTCCCATGTACAAATGCCATTTCATGCAGGTCAATGATGGGAAGGGCTGTTCCATGTACAAATGCCATTTCATGCAGGTCAATGATGGGAAGGGCTGTCCCATGTACAAATGCCATTTCATGCAGGTCAATGATGGGAAGGGCTGTTCCATGTACAAATGCCATTTCATGCAGGTCAATGATGGGAAGGGCTGTTCCATGTACAAATGCCATTTCATGCAGGTCAATGATGGGAAGGGCTGTCCCATGTACAAATGCCATTTCATGCAGGTCAATGATGGGAAGGGCTGTCCCATGTACAAATGCCATTTCATGTAGGTCAGTGATGGGAAGGGCTGTCCCATGTACAAATGCCATTTCATGCAGGTCAATGATGGGAAGGGCTGTCCCATGTACAAATGCCATTTCATGCAGGTCAATGATGGGAAGGGCTGTTCCATGTTCAAATGCCATTTCATGCAGGTCAATGATGGGAAGGGCTGTCCCATGTACAAATGCCATTTCATGCAGGTTACTGATGGCAATAACTGCCTTAAGTACAAAGGTCATTGTAGCATCTGCATTTGTATTTTCTTGAGCAATATACATAACCATGGCTACACAGTTGGGATGACAAGCCAAGTCACAGGGGCTAAATCACTTGTAGATGTAGGGGTGCCTCCCAGGACCAAGGCTAGGTGCACACACACACACACACACACACACACACACACACACACTTTTAGATATATGATATACATAAAAGTGTGTGTGTGTGATGTAGCTGCTTTGAAGATTACAGGTGAAGGGGACTGCCTCTTTAACATTTTTTTCAATTTACCTGAAGGAAGAGGTGTCAATTGGAACAGAATTACCTGAAGGAAGAGGTGTCAATTAGTACAGAATTACCTGAAGGAAGAGGTGTTAATTGGTACAGAATTACCTGAAGGAAGAGGTGTCAATTGGTACAGAATCAGCTGAAGGAAGAGGTGTCAATTGGTACAGAATTACCTGAAGGAAGAGGTGTCAATTGGTACAGAATTACCTGAAGGAAGAGGTGTCAATTAGAACAGAATTACCTGAAGGAAGAGGTGTCAATTGGTACAGAATTACCTGAAGGAAGAAGAGTCAATTTGTACAGAATTAGCTGAAGGAAAATGAGTCAATTGGTACAGAATCAGCTGAAGGAAGAGGTGTCAATTGGTACAGAATTACCTGAAGGAAGAGGTGTCAATTGGTACAGAATTACCTGAAGGAAGAGGTGTCAATTGCTACAGAATTACCTGAAGGAAGAGGTGTCAATTGGTACAGAATTACCTTAAGGAAGAGGTGTCAATTGGTAAACCTGAAAGAAGAAGTGTCAATTGGTACAGAATTACCTTAAGGAAGAGGTGTCAATTGGTACAGAATTACTTGAAGGAAGAGGTGTCAATTGGTACAGAATTACCTGAAGGAAGAGGTGTCAATTGGTACAGAATTACGATATCATTATTGCATTAAAATGGTCTCAGATTAAATGGAACAAACAGTACACCAAATTAGAAATGCTTTCACCTGAACTGAAGACTGTTGTGAACCAGGAAATTATTTCTCTTTTTGGTGGATCAGTACTCTTTCCAACTTAATATATTCATTGGTACAGTGTATCCAAATGTTAATGAGACTAAAATTATGCATTTAAGTGCATGAACATGACCTTCCACCCTTTTTCCCCATGTGGTTAGTGCATACACAATGGATACAGGATGTCATGTGTTCAAACCCTGGCTGAGTCATATCAAAGACTTTTAAAAATGGTACTAGCAGCTGCCTAGAAGAAAGGATTTTGTTCCGAAGGCCTGTGTCAGCTTCTTCCACTGAAAACAAAAATGACATGAATTTAAAGCTGCTTCCCTGAAAGCTTCTCAAGACATAGAATACAGAGGCACATTTCTGCCTACAATTGTGTCATATGCATGCTATAAAGAAGGAAAACAATGACAACTAAATCTGGATAAAATTGCAATGTGAATGGAATTAACAGGAAATTAAAACAACAACATTTAAAGGTATTGGAAAGGTTAATCCATTTAGACCATGAGTAAAACATAAATGGTTCAAAATGTATAACACTATTTATGGCACAACAAATTAATGACATTAAAAGATTCTGCTGTAAGCAATGGGACTATGTATTATATATACTTACAAACAAGGAGATGTGATGCCAACAGCAGATAAAGCTTTGTCAGTTGTAAAATATCAACCATGGATTATCCACTGTGTTTCAGACTGATTTTATACACATTAATTCATCAGCAAAGACATCTTCATTCCTACATGACACTGCAGATAACCTAAGTGATAATAAACTTTCAATTTTACTGTAGGCAGTGACAATGAATTGGATTGAAAAAAAAGTTGTATCCAGATTAGACTTGAAGTACACAGGTGCTGTGCACAGGGTATTTGAGAGATAATGCTATCATGCACATTGAGGTCAGTGATGGATATGCAATACAAACAAAATATCATCACAGCTGTCTTTGGTAAATAAAGTATCTTTGAATCTACATACATCAATACATTCATATTTATAGACTCCACTGGGAAATCAACATTTTGGATGAAACAGCAAGTGAAATGACTTTCAGAAAATACTCTAATCAGAAACTGCTGCTACTCTGAAAAAAATTAACAGCATGGAAATTTTAAATTCAGTCTAACTGGACCAATAACAATTTGAACAACAATTTGGCAAGTGCTAACCAGAATTCTGAAGTCTTTGGTTGACTGAAAGTTTCACAATCTTTCAAAGTTCATCAACATGCTATATAACAATATTCTTACACCATTACATGGATTTGGATAGATGGATGTATATTTCTGAGGAACAGTGAGAATGAAAGTTTGTCACATTTAGGCAGATGCCAGAAAAGTAAGCCCTAATAATAAAGTAAAATAACAACAAAAATGAACAAAAAGAAAAAAGGCAGAAAGTTAATTAACTCATTCATCAAAAGGATAATTAATAATAATCTTGCATTATTACTGAATGATGGCCTTACTTGTGTAAGACCAAGTTGAATGGAACCCGTTGTTTATTTTTTTTTTGCATTTAATCATCTTTTGTGCAATTCATTAAAGTAATCCTTTGCCAGTTATAAATCAAGTGGTAAATTTAGTTTTAAAATTATGCCAAGTTCACAATGTAATTTTTTGTCTTTCTTTAAATGATATATATATATATATATATATATATATATATATATATATATATATACATATATATATATATATATATATATATATATATATATATATATATATATATATATATATATATATATATTTCATTTCACAAAAGGAAATACATGTTCTCTTTGAACTTGTATATTACTTTTGCAAGTCATTTTATACAACACAATACATACCAAGTGGTAATAAAAATATGTGTTGTAAATGTATTGGTCAAAATATTTTGTTATTTTTCATTTTTTTTTTAAAAAAATTTTTTAGCATTTGATCAAGTAGCATAGAAAGAACAAGTTTTTTATGCACTTATTCTTTCAGCAAGTCATGTTGCATACCACTTTATGTACTGACTGCTCATATGACCAAAATGTTATGAAAATTCAAGCTGAAAATAGTCAATGTATTTTGTTTAAAAGGAAATTTCGAATTTGATAAAGTAATCAATGCGTGCATTTCTAGCCCTTATTTCCTATTTTTGATTTTCACACTTTTAGTACTAAGTCTGAGCTGTCATTAGATCAAAAAGTAGACCTCGACTTTTTCTGAGATTTCTGGCACTGTAGATTAACCAGAAGGCAGAAATGTAGGGGGTGGGGAGACAAAAAAGGAGGGATTTACATCTTAGCTAATACCAACATAAAGATTTAACACATTATTTTTATTTTATCAAATCAAACTATATTACTATGTTTGGGAAACAACAATAACTCCTGAAATAAATTAGGTATGTGTGCACCAGTTTATTATATTTCACATGATCCGAATCAAACCATAATTTTGTCCGAATCGGCCGGGACTTGGGTTCGAGTTGTAGCTGCAATCTACTCAATCAGCCTGCATTCTTTAACAGTGCTAAAATTAAAACGGAAATTTCACATGTCAACCCAACATTTACCCATTGTGATGAATTTATAGACTTTCTGGTTGCACCCAGAATAAATGCAGCAATATTATGTCGCAAGAAGCGCTTGCAAAGGTTGGCTGACATTGTCACTACACTGAAAGTCACATGCAGGTGCTTGCCAACCTCAACAGGAATGAGATATGTAACTCCTATTCATTGGTGCAGATTTGTTGAACTTGCAACATTTTGGCCAATCACATTTCCGTTCTTAAAATTTATTCGGTAAAGAATGTAAAATGGTGGCAGTTTGTAAACAGTCGTTAAGTGCAATGCAAAATGTTCTTGATAGCGAGGAGTTAGCTTAAACTTTTATTAATCGTTATATCAGCTAATTACAAAATGAATAAGTGTAATTAAATTAAGGTAAAAAATTTAATCTCAGAGAGGAAATATTATTCAGGGAATGTATGTGTTTTTGCTTTATTATGAACATTCGTTTGCATGGTTGTTCGATTATTGCAATCAATGTATAGATCAGTTTTAACTGGACTTTAAATTGACTTATAATGTACAGATGACATACACAGCTCAGCTTCAATACACTAGAAAATGTAATTGAGAGACAACAACTACCGAGGGAGAACATTGTGCCAATGGGACGAGTGAACAAATTAAAGTATTCACACACACCCTCCCCCCGGGAGTTTGTACCAACTACCGATCTTAGAAAGAAAAAGCTTTGATGAGATGATAAAATGTGCAAAACTTTGTAATTTCATTCATCAATGTATAATTTCTAACACGATTGTTCCCGGGAGTTCCAAACTTTGTTGATTTGTTTGCATTTCAAAACAAATGAAAGGAGGGATGGGGTTGGGGGATATTAATACGTTCGTCAATATTTGAGTGGGAGAGTCTGTATTTTCAGAGGTAACAGAAACGCTTAATCATGCATATTCGTATGCTAATTTTTATCTGGGATGCAGAAAATCACATAGGTGGGAGTCCTCGGTAAGTATGAAATAGGTGGGTAGCAAAATACAAAAACTTACCAGTCCTGCTTCAGCCACCTGCTTAGTCGGAAAATGTGTTGAGCATTTAGCTGATATTTACAATAAAGTAATTCAGTAGCTGATGTACATGTTGCCACTATCAGAGGACATCAAAAGAACATGGTGCAATAGCTGGGTGGCAAGTTCAAAAGTTTTGACGGGCAGCTAGGTGTGAAAATGTCTTGAATTCAGATGCAGAAAGAGCCAGAAATGTACATGTGGTCATTTATAAGAGTACATCAAGTGTTGACAAGTGTAAGAAAGTGTGTGAGGCCTAGATTAGTGCTTTGAATAAAACTTTCCCTGGACTGACAAAATTCAGTCTCACTAGGGTCCATCTCACATAATTTTTTAAAGTATCAGGCAAAGTACACCAAAAAACTGCCTAGTTAACATTTGCAAAATGGAAAGAGATTTCATTTGTCAAGATATGTATGCAATTTGTTGTTCACTGTCTCCAAATTTTAATCTTATATATACCTCTATGGATATATTTTAATCAGGCAAATATTTAAAAAATACACCTATAACTATTTTTCAGTGAATGTCTGCATCCATGCAATTTCCAGTTTCTAAAAGTGATAAAGACTGGAAGAAGGCAAGGAATGTCCATTTAAAAACATTGTATCTGGCACTGAAAGCATGCATAGTTTGTGGTAGTTTGCCCAGATGCAGCTGAAGTCTTATATGACCATTAATGTAATGTATTTTTCAAGGTGATATGGTAATATGGAAATGATTTATTTTGAAGTTAATAACAAAAGAAAATAAATCTATTTATTTAATAATTTATTAATTTGAAAAGAAAAGTAATTAAAAAATATGGGTATTTATAATCATAATAAGGGAACACTAAATTTAAATGAGATCATGATACCCCAGTGCTAGACATCACTATAAACTGCCACACTGCAGACATTATAGCGATATGACTAAAAAATTGTTAAAGCTACATTAAGAATCTAAATCACAACAAAATCGCAACAAACAGTTATTGAGCCTGTGTAATACTTTAGAAGGGGTAATTTACATCATTGGTATCTGACAATAGTTTTATGGGGTATTGTAAATATCACTTTTAGAGATTCCTGAGAAGCTGCTGCCTTCTAGTGCAGTATCATGAATCATATTAAAAACAGAATTGAGAATTTGATCTAAAAAAAGAACAAAGATCATTCATTTTGAATCCAGATATTCATATCTTGATGTTAACATTCATGGATTTCTGCTATTCTGTGCCAGTAAATGATATATCATCTGTAGTTCAACTTAATCCATTTGGGTAGCCATTTTGAAGTACCTAGAATCTTTTGTTTTGAACACTATTAAACTGAAATATCTGGGTTATTTTACAGAAACACCTAGACACCTCTGGAAAATCTTCAATGACTTGAGAATCAAATCTGCCAATAATATACCATTTATATGTATCAGTAATAAATTCAGCATTATTCAGGTTATTTCCTGCAAGAACTTTTTGAAACTACAAATGCACTCAACAAATAATGATTATTTTGGAAAGAAACATTTTGTGGCTCTCACAGCTCATAAAAGATTCTCAAGTGGTGAATTAAATGATCACATTTTTCAAAACATAGCTAAGAAGAGTGTACATGTACATTTTTTAAATAATTTCAGATAATATACTTACTGAGTAGATGACAATGGCATTGAAGGGTCTTGAAGGAGATGACCTGGTGCAGAACTTAAGGAACTTTGTTATCAGTCTAGAACCTCATATTCGAGAAACAGGCACCATTGATCAGGTCGAGGAGACTTTACTGCATCTGGAAGAAAATGACCAAAACTTTCACAAGTAAGCAATAACAAGGAATGATGTAAGAAAAAATGTTAAGGTCAAATATCTAGAGTCTTCAGAATTTTATTTATTACCAATTAATCAAGTAATTACAACAGTGATACTATTTACAAACTAATACAAACCATACAGAAATATTCTTTGTTGATCAATGTTTTCCTAATCTTACATATAGCTTTGGTAGGTCTTACTGTTTCAAGTCATAAAATACACAAAGTTAAATCATGAAGGATATTCATTACTTTACTGGCAGTGACTTGATTTTACTGTCAGTGACTTGATTTTACTGTCAGTGACTTGGCATGATTACATTAATTGGAAATCTCTTGAAAGTTGATCTATTAGGATGTATTCAGAAATAGCCCAAAAAATGTGTTTCCTACTTGCATTTCAGGTGAAAACAACAAACCCTTCCCAAGTTAACAAGATTAAAATAATGAATAATAATAAAGAGAACTATTCTGAATGTTTAATTCAGCATGTTGAATATGTTGCATAGAGGTGGTGCTCCTATTTCTACATATAAACACAGAAATAAGATATTTCAATATTTTGTTTGCATGATGTGCAAATAATTAAATGCCCACTCCCTTTTACTGCTATGCTTCACAAAGTAAAAATCCATCAAACAAGAGTTCTGAAATTTAAATTTGCCTGCTTTGCTCATAGCTAATTGCTTCCTAATCACCTAAAATGAATTGCACTTGAACACTATCCTGATAACTGAAATAATCACACCTTGCATTTTATATATGGAGTAAAATGTAAAATGCAACTTCAAAGAAACATTGCCACTGTTAGCAAACTTGTCAATAATCTTGTTGCAGATCATGAGTTTAACGACTAATGAACAAAATCCTTCTGTGGAAACAATGAGACCTCTTTAAAGACTAATGTGGAAACAATAAGACCTCTTTATGGACTAATGTGGAAACAATAAGACCTCTTTATGGACTAATGTGGAAACAATAAGATCTCTTGCCCACACTGTAATCCTTAGTGAAAACAATTAGACCTCTTTTCCACTTCATGATTTTCCTGTGGAAACAATTAGACATGATTCCTATGGTATGATCCTTCTGTGGAGAAAAATGTATTTAATTTCTATGCCATGAAATTAATTACTGATAAAATGTAAATTTTCAAAAAAGAGCAAATATGAAAACTGAAATTCATGAAAGTAAATAAAATTGACAAGATTACAGACAAGGACATTGTTTCCTTCATATACAGATGACAAGTTTTAATTCTATCTATTCATTTTCCTAGATATGAGTTTGTCAAGCAGTTAAAGAGGAAAATTGATGAGCAGCTGGGTGGACAGATTGAGGAGGAAATAGAAAAGCAGACAACAGGTTCACATGAGGGAAATGGAGAGGAAACGTTAGTCAATAGGATCAATGAGAGAATACTTCAGTCCAGGCCGTAAGGATTTGTATAATCATAGATACAGTAAACTCTAAGTATGTTAAATCAAAGCCAACTGGGTTTTTTTCTGTCAGCATTTTTGTGAGGGAAGTCTTTACAGGCTTTTTATCTTTTTATTTTTTTTACCTCATCTGACCCTATTATTTTTAAAATAGTTCATCTTATAGTCTTGTTTCTTTTGTTAGTGATTAACATTTTTAGAAATATATGCTCCCAATATGATCTCTTGTATAGGATGTAATACAAAACCAGCCCACCAGTATTTGTATAGCATGTAATAGAAAACCAGTCCACCAATATTTGAATCATATATAATAGAAAACCAGCCCACCAGTATTTGTATCATATGTAATAGAAAAGCAGTCCACCATAATGTTTGTATCATTTTCTGACCAATACATAAGCTGACATAGACACTCTATGTGGTCAACAAAAAGTTTTCCTACAGTTCACCTTATGCTAGCATCTTCATAATTAACTGATGTCTATTTCAGCTTAATTCTAAAATTTTGTATCATTGACAAGGGTACTTGCATTTTTCTGTCTCCATGTTTTCTCTGTTCTTAGCAGACAAGGAATAACTGTAAAATGTTAATCTCTTTAGGAACACTAATCTATCTATGTAGGTTAACTGATTTATCTCTGTAGATACACTGATTTATATCTGTAGGTACACTGATTTATCTCTATAGGTAAACTTATCTGTCACTGTAGGTACACTGATTTATCTCTATGTACACTGATTCATCTCTGTAGGTATACTTATTTATCTCTGTAGGTCCGCTGATTTATCTCTGTAGGTACACTGATCTGTTTCTGTAGGTACACTGATTTATCTCTGTAGGTACACTGATTTATCTCTGTAGGTACACTGATCTGTCTCAGTAGTTACAGATTTATCTCTATGTACACTGATTCATCTCTGTAGGTACTCTGATTCATTTCAGTATGTACACTGAATTATCCCTGTAGGTACACTGATTTATCTCTAGGTACACTGATCTATCTCTGTAGGTACACTGATCTATCACTGTAGGTATACTGATTTAACTCTGTAAGTACACTGATATATCTCTGTAGGTACACTACACTGATCTATCTCTGTAGGTACACTGATTCATCTCTGTAGGTACACTAATCTATCTCTGGAGGTACACTGATCTATCTCTGTAGGTACACTGATTTATCTCTGTAGGTACACTGATCTGTCTCTAGGTACACTGATTTATCTCTAGGTACACTGATTTATCTATGTAGGTACTCTGATTTATCTCAGTAGGTATACTGATCTATCTCTGTTGGTACACTGATTTATCTCTATAGGTACACTATCTCTGTAGGTTCACTAATCTATCTCTGTATTATCTCTAGGTACACTGATTTATTTCAGTAGGTATACTGATCTATCTCTGTAGGTACACTGATCTATCTCTGTAGGTACACTGATTTATCTCTATAAGTACAATGATCTATATAGGTACATTGATTGATCTCTGTTGGTACACTGATCGATCTCTTTAGGTACACTAATCTATCTTAGTAGGTACACTGATCTTTCTCTGTAGTTACACTAATCTATTTCTGTAGGTACACTGATTTATCTTAGTAGGTACACTGATCTATCTCTGTAGATACACTGATCAATCTCTATAGGTACACTATCTCTGTAGGTTCACTAATCTATCTCAGTAGGTACACTGATCTGTCTCTGTAGGTACACTGACCTATTTCTGTAGGTACACAGATTTATCTTAGTAGGTACACTGTACTATCTCTGTAGGTACACTGATCTATCTCTATAGTTACACTATCTCTGTAGGTTCACTAATCTATCTCTGTAGGTACACTGATCTATCTCTATAGGTACACTATCTCTGTAGGTTCACTAATCTATCTCAGTAGGTACACTGATCTGTCTCTGTAGTTACACTGATCTATTTCTGTAGGTACACTGATTTATCTCTGTAGGTACACTGATCTATCTCGGAAGCTTAAGAAAAATGTTCTTGAGGCTGTTGATGAGCTCATGAGGAATTTTGATGCAGAGTTTGGAGAGGGTCGTCACAGGAATAATTCATTCCCACATGCAGATCGTGACAAGTACTTCCATGGCAGTGATGAAGAAGAGTCTTCGTGTTCTTCATACAACCAGGTCAGTTTAACACTTTAGGTCATTTCTCTTGTCAGTGGAACATTTGCAAATTAATGAAATTTCATGATAATGTCCAGATCTGACAATCAATAATGTATGATCGCATCAATATTATTTGACTAATAATTAACACATTTTTCAGTAAATGACTGTACATATAATTCTGGTAAAGAAAGTAAAATAACTGATTTTATTTTTCCCAAAGTTGCACCTTCTTATTTTCTTACTTTTTTTCCAAGCTTACTGTGCACAACTTTTCATTTGACCTTTGAACTTCCAATAGTATGAAGTGATGTAGGTGACATCGATTTTGGCTTGGTTTCCATGATTCTTGCCAATCATCTTGTTTTCCACTATATTGTCTATTTGTTTTAGTTAACTTGAAATTGACGATTACTGAATGCAGTGTGAACCTAGAGAATTGTAAAGGTTTTTTTAATCTGCTGTTGTTAGTTAACTGCATTTTTATGTTGAAATGGATGATCATTGAATGCATTGTGGAATTAAATGTTTGTAAAGCTTTTCTAATTAGACAGTATTTATACATGATGATTGCCTGGAGAATAAAAAGTGCATAGCATTCATCCAGAACTTAAAATCCAATTAATTTTACTTAAGAAAAATGCAAAATCTTTAAATGGTGTCCAACTGAACCTTCTAAACCACCTCAGCATCTGCAACTGCCATTTGTTTATTGCAACCATCTCAACATTAGCCATTGCCATTTTGTATTATAAACACTTTGGCATCAGCCATTTTCCTTACATGTAAATGCTTTTAACATCCAATGAAAATGATGGAATTACATTTTTAAAATCATAAAATATTTTATTTTGTACCAAAGTTTACTTAAAAAACATTGTTGGCAATATCTGACTGTCAGTGCCATTTAATATCTATATGTCAGTGCTTTTTAATATCTTTCTATAAGTACCATTTAATATCTGTCTGTCAGTGCCTTTTAATATCTTTCTATCAGTGCCATTTAATATATGTCAGTGCCATGTAATATCTGTCTGTAAATACCATTTAATATCTGACTGTTAGTGCCATTTAATATCTGTCTGTCAGTGCCATTTAATATCTGACTCAGTGCCATTTAATATCTGACTGCCAGTTCCATTAAATATCTGACTGTCAGTACTATTAAATATCTAACTGTCAGTGCCATTTAATATCTGTCAGTGCCATTTAATATCTGACTGTCAGTGCCATTAAATATCTGACTGTCAGTGCCATTAAATATATGACTGTCAGTGCCATTAAATATCTGACTGTCAGTGCCATTTAATATTTGCCTTTTAGTGTCATTAAATATCTGACTGTCAGTGCCATTAAATATCTGACTGTCAGTGCCATTAAATATATGACTGTCAGTGCCATTAAATATCTGACTGTCAGTGCCATTTAATATTTGACTTTTAGTGTCATTAAATATCTGACTGTCAGTGCCATTAAATATCTGACTGTTAGTGCCATTTAATATCTGACTCAGTGGATTTAATATATGACTGTCAGTGCCATTTATTATCTGACTGTCAGTGCCATTTATTATCTGACTGTCAGTGCCATTTAATATCTGAATTGGTGGATTTAATATCTGACTGTCAGTGCCATTTAATATCTGACTGTCACTGCTAGTTAGTATCTGATTGTCAGTGCCATTTAATATCTGCCAAGCCTAATTTCTGTTTGCAAACATTCAGTACTAATGTATGTGGCAATGGACACAATTCTTTTGTCAGAATAGTTCTTGAGGCCATCATGGAATTTATGTATAATATATTCACATATTTATTTGTCATGTTTTTTTTTAAATGTGGCCATGTTGTTAGCTCATAAGGACCATTTCTGTATGCCTTGTAATGGCACTGTTGTGTGAAGTTTATTTGTTGTTGCAAGAAAGCTTTCATATGTGCAGATAAGATCCTTATAAAGTTAAATATCTTGATGCTATGTTGATTGAACTGATACTGTCATATTCTTTTTTATTTTATATGAATTCACCAAATAAATGAAAAGTAAGTTTTTCTTATTGATCATTGTTGATGTAAGTAAAAAATATGTAAACAATGATTGTGTTTTTTTCAGGAGAGCCTGATGTTCATGAATCCAGAACATCTGCAGCAGCTAGCTGAGAAGTTGAAAAGTCGAGATCCACAAGTTAGTAGCAGTTACTTCCCTTTAACTTCTTTAAATGTATCTAGAACAGGCATGCATAATTTCCTTTAATGTGTGGTAGATAAGTGATTTTTAAAGCCACATCAGTTTAAATTTAAACACAGCGTCAGCTGATGTAGAAAATAATTTTGACCAAATTTAAATCCTTCCTCTGCCTTCTGAAGTAAATAATACTGATCAAATTTAAATCATTGCTATGTCTTCTAATAAAGAAAAATTTAATACCACAGATTGTCATTGCTTTTTTACTTTTGAATACAGTAATTAACTTGTCATTAGGGGCATAAAAAAAACTACAATTTTACAAGGATTTTCATGTGGATGCCTTTTTTATTTATTCACATTTATTTGTAGCACCCATTTTTTAGGTTAAAAAGTTTCAGACAGTAAATCACACATGATGCTATCCTATTACTTTCTTACACATAATTTATTTAACTTGAGTGATGTATTATGTCATGAAATATAGAATGAGAAGCTATCATGGCAGTGTAAGCAAACAGTTTCTTGAGCAATGTAAAATGAATATGTGTACTATGTACACTAGTATTGGCTGTAATGAATATAAAATTACATATTTGTGATCACCAGTTATGTATTTTATAATCCTTGTCTAAAATATAATGTGTTACAAATTGATAGCATCTTGATGTCTAATATTTTACAACCTCTATGACTGCAAAAATTCTAATATAGCATAACTTGGGGTCAATTATCTTGCAGCCTTTGTAAATGGAATATACAATATATATCATCAAACCGTAGATTCTGGGTCGTAGAGACAATTTCAACTATAGGGTATGTGTATTTATTATTGATCCCATTAGTCTGATATTTTGAATTGTTTTGACAGATGCGTCAAGAGGCACTTCATAGTCTAAACCAGATCCCTGTCATTGATGTCGTAAGCTGTGATTCATGGCCTGCCATCAAAAAGATTCTTCCCGAATTACTATCTGACCCTGATGAGCAGCTAGCGGTACATTTTTTTGTATATTTCAGGAAGTGATGAACAACTAGTAGTAGATTTTTTTGTATACTTCATGAAGATAAATATTTTATTTTGAAAGCATTTTTGTTTTAGTGGTTTGAACCTTGGCTCAGTCATACCAAAGACTTATGAAAAATAGTACTAACAGTTGCCTCGCTTGGTGATCAGCATTAAGAGGTTAGTGTTAAGTCTGGTTGACCTAGTGTCAGGATAATGGGACATGGTGAGACATGATGCTTCATGTCTGGCATGATGTCTCATTGCTGGACATACTATAAACTGCCACACTGCAGACATCATAATCATTTAACTAAATATTTTTAAAGCTATATTAAAAATCCAAATCTCACACCCACACACACACATGCACACACACACACACACACACACACACACACACTAAAAGCATTTAAAAATGTAAAAGATCAGCAAGAAACACAGAAGATATCCTCAAACTAAAAGAAAAATCAGGATTTAAAATATTTCAATTGTTACTCCCTTCTCACATTATCAAGTCACTTATGGTTTAATTTCAAATCAATCAAAATAATAACACACCAGATTCTTCACATGACAATGTCATTGTTATCAATTTGCTTACATTGTACATTTTTATTGAAATGATTTCATTAAAGGTCAATAATTTGCATGTAACAGTGATCTTATTTGGGTTTTATTATAATACCTAAATGGTAATATTTCAAGCCGATTGTTTGGTTGAACTTTAATGGCACTTTCAATAAATTTTTGACTTTGTCACACAGAAGAGATGGAAGTTAAGTACACCTCTCCCTGGATAACTTGCTCACTGTGGGGTAACAAAAACATAGACCATACTATGAGAGTGCGAGTTACAAAGGGACATCTGAAAAATAAGAAGTGATGCAAAACTGGAGGGGGTGGCTGACTACTCTTATAAGAATTTTTGTCAGTAAAGTGCCTTTTATGATGAAGTTGGTCATTATTCTGTTTATTTATTTTCAAAATGCTCAACATCTGAAAGATCATTGACATTATTCAAACTGGTTTCAACAGCCTTCACATCTGTGCGAAAACATTTGTGTATTACATCACAAAATTTTGTTGTTCATTAGTCTGGTTCTCTGCTTATTATGTTACACAGGGGCGTCTGCAAAGCATGGAAGTAGACTACCTGTTGATACACCATGAAACAAGATTCCTGTTTTTCAAAAACTAGCTAGTGACATTTTTTCGTGTGACAATCACTGACGTCAAAACTCACATTTTGTATTTTAGTTAGTAACATATTATTTCCAAGATTTCATTGCAGGTAATCGTGAAACTTCTCATTGTTGCAGATATCTTTAAGTGTCAATTCAGTATTTTGCTCAACTCGCTTCCTCACAGTAATCCATATCTGTGAAAGAATGCTCTTTATTTAATAAAGTATTCATTTTGCTTGGTTGCCTTGATATATTTAATCACATTTATGACTGAGTAGCTTAATTTAATGTAGCTAATATATTAAGTACACAATCATATTTATAACATTGTCTGATTGGAATGAGTTCACCAGACATACAACCGAAGCTGCTAGATCAGGATTTAAAATATTTCAATTGTTACTCCCTTTTAAATTTTTTTTTTTAAATTGTTACTCCCTTTTTATTAAATTTTTAATATTTCAATTGTTACTCCCTTTTAAATTTTCATTTATTCCACAGCTTTTTTTGATATAAAAGATGCAGTTAATCTGATAATATATACATCAGTTTTTATTCCGTGCAACATTACAATAAATGCTTACAAAAGTCAGATATTAAAACATATTGGGCATTTAATTCGGTTCAGAGAAATGCTTTTCAGATATTGCTGTTATGGAAGTTTGACACATTTTATATTTGAGTAGAACATTGCATTTATAATCATTGCACTTAAAAATAGAACTAAAATACATATTTCAGGTGATAAAAAACGGGACATTTTCATTGATCAAAATTTTTGCTGACTATCATTATTTACAGTGTTTTAAGAATATCATTTGGAATGAAAATCTAAAAAAATATGACTTATTAGAAGTTGACAAGTTCATAATGTTGGTTAAAGTTTCCAAGTCTTATCTATTATTTTTGACAATATAATGAGCCTTATTCTACAATTGTGTTATAGAAAGAGTCTTGATTTAAGAAAAGGAATATTTTAACATTTTTCATTTACAGGTTTTTATCCAGAAGTTTATCACAAGGGCATTTACCTCTACATCACATCAGACTTGTGAAATATATACTATACTAGGTAAGACATTTTTATATACAGGCAAATATTGTGTGTTCAGTTTTTAAGAAAAAGACCCCATCATATCTATTGCTCAGATTCTGTCTGTCCACATGATGGGGTTGTATTTAAATTATCAGATTGGTTTTATGAGATATTAAAGGACAAGCAGAGTTAATACTGATAAATATATGCAGTTATTTCTCTACAAGAGAGACGATAGCATCTATTGTCATTGGCAAATCAAAAACTCCAAAATAAGGGTGCAGTTTCCTTTTTATGTTGCTTATTTTATTGAATTGTCATTTTTGCTTTTGATAAATAGCTAAACTAAATCCATGTATCTTGGTAGAATACAGCTACTGCTACTAATAATACTTGTGAAATAATAATAATGCTCATTCTATTGATAATAATGCCAATTCTAATGATAATAATGCCAAAGCTAATGCTGTTATCCATGTATTTTTTTAGCATGTAGCTACTGCTAATAATAATACATATGAAATAATAGTAATGCTAATGCTATTGATACAAATGCTAATTCTATTAATAATAATGCTAATTATATTGATAATAATGCTAATTTTATTGACAATAATGCTAAGCTAATGCTGTTTGGTTCATCATAGATACATTTGTCATGAACCATGTCTAAGAGCTAAACCTGCCTCCAGATGTCACCTGTCCACGAAGGTCATTTTTTTCTTTTGCCTTTACCTATGGGTGGCTGCTGTAGACATGTTTGACATTGCTATGTATGTATGTATGTATGTATGTATGTATGTATGTATGTATGTATGTATGTATGTATGTATGTATGTATTATGTATGTATGTATGTATGTATGTATGTATGTATGTATGTATGTATGTATGTATGTATGTATGTATGTATGTATGTATGCATGCATGCATGCATGTATGTATGTATGTATGTATGTATGTATGTATGTATGTGTGTATGTGTGTATGTGTGTGTGTGTGTATGTATGTATGTATGATTATGTATGTATGTATAACTATATATATATATATATATATATATATATATATATATATATATATATATATATATATATATATATATATAAAGAATAGGTGGTCTAGTGGTTAGAGCGTCCGCCTTGGATGCGGGAGATTGTGGGTTAGATCCCCGTTTGGTCCTACCAAAGACTTACAAAAATGGTACTAATAGCAGCCTTGCTTGATGTTCAGCATTAAGATGTTAGTGCTAGGACTAGTCAGCCTGGTGTCAGAATAATGTGACTGGGTGGGACATGATGCTACATGTCTGCGACATGATGCCCCAGTGCTGGACATCACCTTAAACTACTACACTGCAGACATCATAGCAATAAGACTGAAAAATTGTTAAAACTACATTAAAAATCATAATCATACATCACATTAAAAAATAACATGCATTTAAAGTGTTGGTATAAAGCAATTTGATCTACCAATACTATTGGTATATCAAATTTGTGATCTGTTCATGGTGCTATAATACGCATATATAAACGTTTTTGCGAGCGTATGTAGTTGATTCTAGATCAATGATCAATTTCCACCAATTAGTCACTAGTGACATATGAAAAATAATGATGAAAGGTATTATTAATCCCCATTTTCTGCTTTCGGTTCCCCCCTCCCCTCTCAAGCATAACGGACAAACTGACTAGAAATGATTAATGAGACAGAAAAGGAATTTGAGCTGGATTAAAAACTTGAAATAGAATTTACACCAAGTAACCTACAAGAATTTGGTTTATTGTAACAATATGTGTGCACTTTTCTGGGGATTTATCAACTGTGTTTATCAATGATACAATGTTGCAAACCAGTAAATTCCTTGGTTACATGGTACACATACTGTGATATATTTATATTTAACATTATGCTTTTTGTTTTCTTAAACATACCATAATGTTCTAAAAAATTGATTATTATTATTTAAATATGAAAATGTCCAAAGGTCTCTCTCTCTCTCTCTCTCTCTCTCTCTCTCTCTCTCTCTCTCTCTCTCTCTCTCTCTTGACCATTGTTTTAGGATACAGGCTAAAATCTATCGAATGGTGCATGTAGAGGATTTTCCAACAATATTTCTGGACTTATGAATGTTGGTAAAAGTTGAGTAAAACTGACCAAAGGATGAGAGAGAGAGACAGAGAGACAGCTTTAAAATCAAACTGATGAGAGAGAGTTTGTGGGTCGGTTGTACTGTTGGTAAAGAAGAATAATTACTTAATCAGCTGTAAATATATTAAAATATTATAATTACCTCTTATTGGTTCATCAGTTGGCTTAGTTTCTATTCCACATTAATTTCCATGCGCCTGAAGGTGAATGTCATTGCATTCATTTGAATGGAGTAGATATCCAAGTGTTGCTACTGATCTACTTTTATTATTAAAATAATCTTTCATGTTTAAATCATAAGTCTATATTATATTGATTTAATCAATGTGAAAAAAATAGAAACCAAGAGAAGAAAACAATCATCTTATCAAAATGCAGAGGTGATTGTAAATAGCCACTCTGGCCGAGAACTGCATTTTGTAGCGGACACACTCAGGGACATGAGGATTTCATTTACTGGGTCAAGACAAGGCTGCATGTAGTAAATCCAATTCCGTTCAAACAGCAAATATATGTATTTGTATGTGATATAAATAAAATATATGCATAGTATGTACGCTGTATCAATGATATAACACTCATAAATTTTTCATTAAAAGGAAACTCAGCAAGCTTCATTTCCTTTTAATGAAAAATTTATACATCTTGTGTTATATCATTGATACAGCTTATTTATATATATATATATATATATATATATATATATATATATATATATATATATATATATATATATATATATATATATATATATAACTTAAGACTTAAGATAAATCAATAAACCATTATTAGTAAAAACAATTATTCCACAATGTTTCTTAAGATAAATCAATAAACCATTATTAGTATTTTTTTATTCCACAATGTTTCATAAGATAAATCAATAATACCATTATTAATAATTTTTATTTTCCATAATTTTACTCTTGATAAATTGATAATATAATTAATGATTTTTTTTTTCTTCAGCTGAGCACCTTATCAGTCAGTTTCACTCCAGAACAACTTATATACCTAAGATCAAAAATGGCCTGGATATCAACAAACCTGAAAACATGAAAATGTTAAAATTAGTAAGTTTATATACATCTGTGCTATTTTTTCTCTGTGAAAGTGATAAATGTAAGCAGTCCACCTCATTCTGATATTAATGGTGGTCCTTGTACTGATTTTAATGGTGGTCCTGATACTGATCTTAACAGTTGACAACTGAATACTGATTTTAAAGATGGTCCTCATGCTGATCATAATGGTTGTGCTTATACTGATCTTAATGGTGGTCCTCATACTAATCTTATAGGTAGTCTTCATACTGATTTTAATTGGAGTCCTCATACTGATCTTAATGGTGGTCCTCATACTAATCTTAATGGTGGTCCTTATGCTGATCTTAAAAATGGTCCTCATGCTGATCTTAATGGTTGTGCTCATACTGATTTAAATGGTGGTCCTCATACTGATCTTAATGGTGGTCCTCATACTGATATTAATGGTGGTCCTTGTACTGATTTTAATGGTGGTCCTGATACTGATCTTAACAGTTGACAACTGAATACTGATCTTAAAGATGGCCTCATGCTGATCATAATGGTTGTGCTCATACTGATCTTAATGGTGGTCCTCATACTAATCTTATAGGTGGTCCTAATACTGATTTTAATTGGAGTCCTCATACTGATTTTTTATGGTGGTCCTCATACTAATCTTAATGGTGGTCCTCATACTAATCTTAAAGATGGTCCCCATGCTGATCATAATGGTTGTGCTCATACTGATCTTAATGGTGGTCCTCATGCTAATCTTATAGGTGGTACTCATACTGATTTTAATTGGAGTCCTTATACTGATTTTAATGGTTATCCTCATACTAATCTTAATTGTGGTCCTCATACTAATATTAATGGTAGTCCTTGTACTGATCTTAATGGTTGTGCTCATACTGATTTTAATGGTGGTCCTCATACTGATCTTAATAGTGGTCTTAAAGGTTGATCCTCATGATCTTAATTATTGTCCCAATACTGATCTCAATGGTGGTCCTCATAATAATCTTGTAGACGGTCCTCATTTTAATTTTAATGGTGGTCCTCATAGTGATCTTAATGATTATCTTTATATTGATCTTAATGATTGTCCTGATACTGATCTTAAAGGTTGATCCTCATACTGATCTTAAAAGTTGATCTTCATGATCTTAATTGTTGTCCCAATACTGATCTTAATGGTGGTCCTCATAGTGATCTTAATTGTGGTCCTCATACTGATCTTAATGGTGGTCCTCATACTGATTTTAATGGTGGTCCTCATGCTGATTTTAATGGTTGTCCTCATACCGATCATAATGGTGGTCCTCATACTGATCTTATTTGTTGTCCTGATACTCATCTTAATAGTGATCCTCATACTGATCTTAATGGTGGTTTTCATACTGATTTTAATGTTGATCCTCACACTGATCCTAATGGTTGTTGCGATACTGGACTTGATGGCGGTCCACATACTGATCTTAATGATTGTCCTAATACTGATCTTAAGGGTTGTGTTCATACTGATCTTAATGGTTGTCCTCATGCTAATTTTATGGGTGGTCCTCATACTGATTTTAATGGTTGATCCCCATACTGATCTTAATGGTGATCATTATACTGATCTTAGTGTTTGTGCTCATACTAATCTTAATGATTGTCCTGATACTGATCCTAAAGGTTGATCCTCATACTGATCTTAAAAGTTGATCCTCATACTGATCTTAATTGTTGTCCCTATACTGATCTTAATGGTGGTCCTCATACTGATCTTATTGTTTGTCCTCATACTGATTTTAATGGTTGTCCTCATACTGATTTTAATGGTGGTCCTCATACTGATCTTATTTGTTGTCCTGATACTCATCTTAATAGCGGTCCTCATACTGATCCTAATTGTTTTCCCTGTACTGATCTTAATGGCAGTCCTCATACTGATCTTATTGGTTGTATTCATACTGATCTTAAAGGTTGATCCTCATACTGATCTTAATTGTTTTCCCTATACTGATCTTAATGGCGTTCCTCATATTGATCTTAGTGGTTGTGCTCATACTGATCTTAAAGGTTGATCCTCATACTGATCTTAATGGTTGATCCTCATACTGATCCTAATGGTTGATCCTCATACTGATCTTAATTGTTGTCCCTATACTGATCTTAATGGTGGTCCTCATACTGATTTTAATGGTTGTCCTCATACTGATTTTAATGTTGGTCCTCATACTGATCTTATTTGTTGTCCTGATACTCATCTTAATAGTGGTCCTCATACTGATCTTAATGGTGGTCCTCATACTGATTTTAATGGTCCTCATACTGATCTTATTTGTTGTCCTGATTGAGATCATAATGGTGGTGAAATAAAGTGTTAATTTTTCAGACATGTTAGAATGAAATGTTAAGGAGCCTAGAACTCATGTTCATAAAACAATGTTTACATCAGTGTTTTCAACATTCATACGTAGGAAAAAAAGGAAGAGAAATTTCATAAATGGGAAAAACTTAAGTTAAAGTACACACATATCCATAGCAGTAATTGTATAAATGTTATCTATCCAATATAGATAAACCTACTTTATCAGATCTATATTTAACTGATTGGCCTTTTAAACTACAAGGTGATCTGATGATCTTATGTTCCAACCTGATTTTTTTCCTTTTGGTGCAAAATGCTGGAAGTATAAATACAATGTAATTATTCTGATGCTAAATTAGTGTGTACCAACTTTATTCATCTTGGATGTACTTTTGCTTATTTACATCAGTTACCATTAGCAAGGTGTTACATATTTACATCAATTACAATTATCCGGGTGTTATTTATTTACAACACTTACCATTACCAGGGTGTTACATATTTACATCAGTTACTATTACCTGGGTGTTACATATTTAGATCAGTTTTCATTATCAGGGTGTTATATATATATATATATATATATATATATATATATATATATATATATATATATATATATATATATATATATATATATATATATATATACATCAGTTACTATTACAAAGGTGTTTCATATTTATCAATTACCATTGCCAGGGTGTTACATATATGCAACAATTACTATTGCCAAGATGTTATATGTTTGCAAGAAATATCATTACCAGTGTGTTACATATTTACATCAATTACCAATACCAAGGTGTTACATATTTATATCAGTTACTATTACAAAGGTGTTTTATATATACATCAATTACCATTACCAAGGTGTTACATATTTATATCAGTTACTATTACAAAGGTGTTTTATATTTACATCAATTACCATTACCAAGGTGTTACATATTTACATCAATTACAATTATCAGGGTGTTACATATTTACATCAATTACCATTACCAAGGTGTT
The DNA here is from genome assembly GCA_016746295.1 of Potamilus streckersoni. Lineage (NCBI taxonomy): Eukaryota > Metazoa > Mollusca > Bivalvia > Unionida > Unionidae > Potamilus > Potamilus streckersoni. The sequence continues at coordinate 207,751 of JAEAOA010001366.1, forward strand.
ACATATTTACATCAATTACAATTACCAAGGTGTTACATATTTACATCAATTACAATTATCCGGGTGTTACATATTTACATCAGTTACTATTACAAAGGTGTTTTATATTTACATCAATTACCATTACCAAGGTGTTACATATTTACATCAATTACAATTATCAGAGTGTTACATATTTACATCAATTACCATTACCAAGGTGTTACATATTTACATCAATTACAATTACCAAGGTGTTACATATTTACATCAATTACAATTATCCAGGTGTTACATATTTACATCAGTTACTATTACAAAGGTGTTTTATATTTACATCAATTACCATTACCAAGGTGTTACATATTTATATCAGTTACTATTACAAAGGTGTTTTATATTTACATTAATTACCATTACTAAAGGTGTTACATATTTACATCAATTACCATTACCAAAGGTGTTACATATTTACATCAATTACAATTATCCGGGTGTTATTTATTTACAACACTTACCATTACCTGGGTGTTACATATTTACATCAGTTACTATTACCTGGGTGTTACATATTTAGATCAGTTTTCATTATCAGGGTGTTATATATATATATATATATATATATATATATATATATATATATATATATATATATATATATATATATATATATATATATATATATATATATACATCAGTTACTATTACAAAGGTGTTTCATATTTATCAATTACCATTGCCAGGGTGTTACATATATGCAACAATTACTATTGCCAAGATGTTATATGTTTGCAAGAAATATCATTACCAGTGTGTTACATATTTACATCAATTACCAATACCAAGGTGTTACATATTTATATCAGTTACTATTACAAAGGTGTTTTATATATACATCAATTACCATTACCAAGGTGTTACATATTTATATCAGTTACTATTACAAAGGTGTTTTATATTTACATCAATTACCATTACCAAGGTGTTACATATTTACATCAATTACAATTATCAGGGTGTTACATACTTACATCAATTACCATTACCAAGGTGTTATATATTTACATCAATTACAATTACCAAGGTGTTACATATTTACATCAATTACAATTATCCAGGTGTTACATATTTACATCAGTTACTATTACAAAGGTGTTTTATATTTACATCAATTACCATTACCAAGGTGTTACATATTTACATCAATTACAATTATCAGAGTGTTACATATTTACATCAATTACCATTACCAAGGTGTTACATATTTACATCAATTACAATTACCAAGGTGTTACATATTTACATCAATTACAATTATCCGGGTGTTACATATTTACATCAGTTACTATTACAAAGGTGTTTTATATTTACATCAATTACCATTACCAAGGTGTTACATATTTATATCAGTTACTATTACAAAGGTGTTTTATATTTACATCAATTACCATTACCAAAGGTGTTACATATTTACATCAATTACCATTACCAAAGGTGTTACATATTTACATCAATTACAATTATCAGGGTGTTACATATTTACATCAGTTACCATTACCAAAGGTGTTGTGTTTGAGATACAGTACTCCCTGATGATAATGCTGTCCATGGGAGCCATTGAGTATGCTGTCTTATACTCAGACCAATTTATAATGAAGTACATGATGAATAGAATTTTACCATTATCTAATGAAATGGTTTCAGTGACTATGCATGCCTTACAACAGAAACTGTTAATTTGCAGGGCTTTAACAGTGAATGAGGTTCTGTAATACTTCATTAGTAGATATGTATACTTGAAATAAATGGCTACCTTTTTTTGTTACAGTTCCGACTTCTCAATGAATTTCAGCAAGAGACTACAAGTTATTGGATACGATATCCTGATAGGTAAAGTATTGAATATCCTAAAAAAAATTATTGCTTTCTGATACAGGAATTCCATTATTATTTTGTTTCATAATTCTTCATATCAGCTTAATTAGAGCAGTAAGTTTTTATTTCTCTTAGTAAATATGTTAGAATATTTGGTCTTATGAATCTTTATAATGTGTATTTTAAAGTTTTGTTTCTTTTTCGTAATGGTTCATAGCAGATTATAACAGCAGTAATTGTTGCCCATGTACCATGTTTGGCTTTGTCACTTATTGGTACTATTAAATTTAAAGACAAATTGATACTAAATTTCAGAGAGAAAATTTTTCCAAAATCATTTTTGAGATTTGTTAGCATAAAGCAATACTTGTTATATTATTGAACATTCTTGACACATATAGAATAGGCTGGTCTTTGAAGCTGTTTATCGTATTAAACATTCTTGACACATTTAGGATAGACTGGTCTTTGAAGCTGTTTATCGTATTAAACATTCTTGACACATTTAGGATAGACTGGTCTTTGAAGCTTTTTATTGTATTAAACATTCTTGACACATATAATAGACTGGTCTTTGAAGCTGTTTATCATATTAAACATTCTTGACACATATAGAATAGACTGGTCTTTGAAGCTGTTTATCGTATTAAACATTCTTGACACATTTAGGATAGACTGGTCTTTGAAGCTTTTTATTGTATTAAACATTCTTGACACATATAATAGACTGGTCTTTGAAGCTGTTTATCATATTAAACATTCTTGACACATATAGAATAGACTGGTCTTTGAAGCTGTTTATCATATTAAACATTCTTGACACATTTAGGATAGACTGGTCTTTGAAGCTTTTTATTGTATTAAACATTCTTGACACATATAATAGACTGGTCTTTGAAGCTGTTTATCATATTAAACATTCTTGACACATAGAATAGACTGGTCTTTGAAGCTGTTTATCATATTAAACATTCTTGACACATATAGAATAGACTGGTCTTTGAAACTTTTTATTGTATTAAACATTCTTGACACATATAATAGACTGGTTTTTGAAGCTATTTATCATATTAAACATTCTTGACACATATAGAATAGACTGGTCTTTGAAGCTGTTTATCGTATTAAACATTCTTGACACATATAGAATAGACTGGTCTTTGAAGCTGATTATTGTATTAAACATTCTTGACACATATAGAATAGACTGGTCTTTGAAGCTTTTTATTGTATTAAACATTTTTGACACATATAATAGACTGGTTTTTGAAGCTATTTATCATATTAAACATTCTTGACACATATAGAATAGACTGGTCTTTGAAGCTGTTTATCGTATTAAACATTCTTGACACATATAGAATAGACTGGTCTTTGAAGCTGTTTATCGTATTAAACATTTTTGACGCATATAGAATAGACTGGTCTTTGAAGCTGATTATTGTATTAAACATTCTTGACACATATAGAATAGACTGGTCTTTGAAGCTGATTATTGTATTAAACATTCTTGACACATATATAATAGACTGGTCTTTGAAGCTGTTTATCGTATTAAACATTCTTGACACATATAGAATAGACTGATCTTTGAAGCTGTTTATAGTATTACACATTCTTGACATATTTAGAATAGACAGGTCTTTGACACTACTGTTTCACTGTATTAAACATCCCTGACACATTTAAATAGACTGGTCTTTGATGCTACTGTTTCATCATGTTGAACATTCTTGGGGCATTCAGAATTGACTGGTCTTTGATGCAGAGAAATCTTGAGTTATTGTGTCAGAACCTTAAAACACTATGGCCAGCTGCTAATTTAATTTATATATATGCTATATAATTTAGTCTTGAGAATCAGTCTATTGATCATAAGCATATTTATTAACACCAGTAATGTCTCAAAGTATAGGTCTTAAGTGTACATGTAAACACCAGCAAACATTTTAATATATTGGTCTTTATGTGCATACATAAACCAGCAAACATCTCAAAATATTGGTCTTAATTTTACTTTGTAGGTATCTTGAAATGGTTTTGGAAAGTACATTGAATCTGTATGCTACACACCACATGGGCCCTGTAGGGACCTCAGCCCAGCTGACCCCACTACATTTTGTGGCCCTTCTAGACATTAAAGCTCAGTGGTTCATCAAGTGGATGGTAAGTTATCTCCCCTTGTGTAGCTAAAACATTTATTGCAGTTCTTTACAAATCAGGACAAGCTTAGTGTGTGCCCAGGGCAGGCTGACTTATATAAAATTTGTAAAGCTCTGTACTGGAACATGAGGGGAGAGTTTGAACTTAGAGCAAATGTCTGAAGTCTTGTAACTTCTTCTAAACCTTTGAAATCTTGTAACTTCCTCCTAAGTCCCACATAAATACTTTCAGAGTTTAAAATTAATTCTCAGAACAACATTTGAGCCTACACAAACAATGCATAATTATTTTTGTCAATAATTAAAAATCAGTTGTCAACTAATTATGTTCAAAATATACAAATTTTGAGTTTTTCTCAATTTAATGTCCTGTTGATATTCCAGCTGAATGTATGCTAGCTTGGCATTATCATTTGTCTGTCAATCATCCATTAGCATTTGTCTGTCCATCATCCATTAACATTTGTCTATCCATCATCCATTAGCATTTGTCTGTCCATCATCCATTAGCATTTGTCTGTCCACCATCCATTAGCATTTGTCTGTCCAACATCCATTATCATTTGTCTGTCCATCATCCATTAACATTTGTCTGTCCATCATCTATTAGCATTTGACTGTCCATCATCCATTATAATTTGTCTGTCCAACATCAATTAGCATTTGACAGTCCATCATCCATTAGCATTTGTCTGTCCATCATCCATTAGCATTTGTCTGTTTATCATTCATTATCATTTGTCTGTCCATCATCCATTAGCATTTGTCTGTCCATCATCCATTAGCATTTGTCTGTCCATCATCCATTATAATTTGTCTGTCCATCATCCATTAGCATTTGTCTGCCCATCATCCATTAGCATTTGTCTGCCCATCATCCATTAGTATTTGTCTGTCCATCATCCATTAGCATTTGTCTGTCCATCATCCATTATAATTTGTCTGTCCATCATCCATTAGCATTTGTCTGCCCATCATCCATTAGCATTTGTCTGCCCATCATCCATTAGTATTTGTCTGTCCATCATCCATTAGCATTTGTCTGTCTATCATCCATTAACATTTGTCTTTCCATCATCCATTAGCATTTGTCTGTCCATCATCCATTAGCATTTGTCTGTCCATCATTCATTATCATTTGTCTGTCCATCATCCATTAGCATTTGTCTGTCCATCATCCATTATCATTTGTCTGTCCATCATCCATCAGCATTTGTCCGCCCATCATCCATTAGCATTTGCCTGTCCATCATCCATTAACATTTGTCTGTCCATCATCCATTAGCATTTGTCTGTCCATCATCCATTAGCATTTGTCGTCCATCATCCATTAGCATTTGTCTGTCCATCATCCATTAGCATTTGTCTGTCCATCATCCATTAGCATTTTTCTGTCCATCATCCATTAGCATTTGTCTGTCCATCATCCATTAAAATTTGTCTGTCCATCATTCATTAGCATTTGTCTGTCCATCATCCATTATAATTTGTCTGTCCATCATCCATTAACATTTGTCTGTCCATCATCTATTAGCATTTGACTGTCCATCATCCATTATAATTTGTCTGTCCAACATCAATTAGCATTTGACAGTCCATCATCCATTAGCATTTGTCTGTCCATCATCCATTAGCATTTGTCTGTTTATCATTCATTATCATTTGTCTGTCCATCATCCATTAGCATTTGTCTGTCCATCATCCATTAGCATTTGTCTGTCCATCATCCATTATAATTTGTCTGTCCATCATCCATTAGCATTTGTCTGCCCATCATCCATTAGCATTTGTCTGCCCATCATCCATTAGTATTTGTCTGTCCATCATCCATTAGCATTTGTCTGTCCATCATCCATTATAATTTGTCTGTCCATCATCCATTAGCATTTGTCTGCCCATCATCCATTAGCATTTGTCTGCCCATCATCCATTAGTATTTGTCTGTCCATCATCCATTAGCATTTGTCTGTCTATCATCCATTAACATTTGTCTTTCCATCATCCATTAGCATTTGTCTGTCCATCATCCATTAGCATTTGTCTGTCCATCATTCATTATCATTTGTCTGTCCATCATCCATTAGCATTTGTCTGTCCATCATCCATTATCATTTGTCTGTCCATCATCCATCAGCATTTGTCCGCCCATCATCCATTAGCATTTGCCTGTCCATCATCCATTAACATTTGTCTGTCCATCATCCATTAGCATTTGTCTGTCCATCATCCATTAGCATTTGTCGTCCATCATCCATTAGCATTTGTCTGTCCATCATCCATTAGCATTTGTCTGTCCATCATCCATTAGCATTTTTCTGTCCATCATCCATTAGCATTTGTCTGTCCATCATCCATTAAAATTTGTCTGTCCATCATTCATTAGCATTTGTCTGTCCATCATTAGCATTTGTCTGTCCATCCATTATAATTTGTCTGTCCATCATTCATTAGCATTTGTCTGTCCATCATTCATTAGCATTTGTCTGTCCATCTTCCATTATAATTTGTCTCTCCATCATTCATTAGCATTTGTCTGTCCATCATCCATTAGCATTTGTCTGTCCATCATCCATTAGCATGCAGTTTCATCCTAATCTAGTTGGTCCAAAACAAAAATGATACAACTCAAGCAGTTCAACATGAATAACATGATGGCCTTCTTTCTATTGTCACTCATCCAGAACAGATGATCTTGTATTGACAGGGGATTTTCACTAAAAGACTGCTTGTGACTTCAGGTATTTGTGTCCTGAATGACATTGAACTTGGTCACCAACAGACTGCTCTTGACTTTTTGATGGTCCTAATGAACATCCAGCATGGCCACAGTGATAGCCATCTTGAAATGTTTGTTATCACTACTTCATCTGAACTGATAGTCATATAAACTTGGTGTTTTCACTACAAATTTTAAGATGACATGGTCCTTATTGGAATGGTACTGATTTGACATAAAACTTGGCCAGCTTGAAAATCGTATTATAGATGTTTCTCCAGAACATATGGTTGTATTGAAATGTCATCTTATGGTATTTATATGGTCCTGTGATTTACATTGGTGCTTATATAATCTTGCAATCTGGTTGACAGAGACTTTATCAAAATCTTGTTAGGACCACTCTTTGGTTTGAGTGTAAGGCTCATATGCAGGAGGTCATGAGCACAGACCCCTGGCAGAGTCATACTAAGGACCTGTAAAAATGGCACTAAAGGCTGCCTCTCTTATCGATCAGCAGTAAGAGTTTAGTGTTAGGACTGGTAAGCCTGGTGTCAGGATGATGTGACTGGGTGGGACATCATGATACATGTCTGCAGCATATTGCCCCAGTGCTAGACATCACTATAAACTGCCACATTGCAGATTTCGTAGTGATATGATTGAAAAATTGTTAAAGTAATGTTAAAAATCCAAACAATGAAAGAGGGAACAACTTTTATTTCATGACATCTATGAAAAGGGGACTAACTTTTGTTATGACATATATGACCCTACACACCTTATAAAAAAAGGACCAGATTTTACGAGGCACCTTATATTTAGGTGATTTTGAATACAAAGTAAAACCCATACTCAATAAAATATATTGTTCCTAGGTTTGAGTATGACTAACAAAAATGACATGTTCCACACAAAGTAAAACAGCCTGATCGTGTTAAAATGATTGTTTATATTCATTTCAGCATGGAGCCTTCAGCAGAATGCCACTTCTAGAGAGGTTACAGAAATATAGACCAATTGTAAGTAATAAAAATCTATGTATTATTTTCTCTGTATGATTGTGTTATGTCATAAAAAAATCCTTAAACACACAAACAAAGCCATGTCATAACAATGCATTAGACATAAATAAGGCCATGTCATAATAATGCATTAAACATAAGTAAGGCCATGTCATAATAATGCATTAAAAATAAATAAGGCCATGTCATAATAATGCATTAAAAATAAATAAGGCCATGTCATAACAATTCATTAAACACAAATAAGGTCATGTCATAACAATGCATTAAACATAAATAAGGCCATGTCATAATAATGCATTAAACAAAATAGGTCATGTCATAATAATGCATTAAACATAAATAAGGCCATGTCATAATAATGCATTAAACATAAAAAAGGCCATGTCATAATAATGCATTAAACATAAATAAGGCCATGTCATAATAATGCATTAAACACAAATAAGGTCATGTCATAACAATGCATTAAACACAAATAAGGTCATGTCATAACAATGCATTAAACATAAATAAGGTCATGTCATAATAATGCATTAGACATAAATAAGGCCATGTCATAATAATGCATTAAACATAAATAAGGCCATGTCATAATAATGCATTAAACATAAATAAGGCCATGTCATAATAATGCATTAAACATAAATAAGGTCATGTCATAATAATGCATTAGACATAAATAAGGCCATGTCATAATAATGCATTAAACATAAATAAGGCCATGTCATAATAATGCATTAAACATAAATAAGGTCATGTCATAATAATGCATTAAACATAAATAAGGTCATGTCATAATAACGCATTAAACATAAAAAAGGCCATGTCATAACAATGCATTAAACATAAATAAGGCCATGTCATAATAATGCATTAAACATAAATAAGGCCATGTCATAATAATGCATTAAACATAAATAAGGCCATGTCATAATAATGCATTAAACATAAATAAGGCCATGTCATAATAATGCATTAAACACAAATAAGGTCATGTCATAACAATGCATTAAACACAAATAAGGTCATGTCATAACAATGCATTAAACATAAATAAGGTCATGTCATAATAATGCATTGGACATAAATAAGGCCATGTCATAATAATGCATTAAACATAAATAAGGCCATGTCATAATAATGCATTAAACATAAATAAGGCCATGTCATAATAATGCATTAAACATAAATAAGGCCATGTCATAATAATGCATTAAACATAAATAAGGCCATGTCATAATAATGCATTAAACATAAATAAGGCCATGTCATAATAATGCATTAAACATAAATAAGGCCATGTCATAATAATGCATTAAACAAATAAGGTCATGTCATAATAATGCATTAAACATAAATAAGGCCATGTCATAATAATGCATTAAATACAAAAAAGGCCATGTCATATTAATGCATTAAACAAATAAGGTCATGTCATAATAATGCATTAAACAAATAAGGTCATGTCATAATAATGCATTAAACATAAATAAGGCCATGTCATAATAATGCATTAAACATAAATAAGGCCATGTCATAATAATGCATTAAACATAAATAAGGTCATGTCATAATAATGCATTAAAAATAAATAAGGCCATGTCATAATAATGCATTAAACATAAATAAGGCCATGTCATAATAATGCATGAAACAACCAGATAAAGCCATGTCATATCGCTGCATGGAACACACAAATAAAACCATGTCATAATGATGCATTAAACAAATAAGGCCATGTCATAATAATGCATTAAACATAAATAAGGCCATGTCATAACAAAGCATTAAACATAAATAAGGCCATGTCATAATAATGCATTAAACAAATAAGGCCATGTCATAATAATGCATTAAACACAAATAAGGTCATGTCATAACAATGCATTAAACATAAATAAGGCCATGTCATAATAATGCATTAAACACAAATAAGGTCATGTCATAACAATGCATTAAACATAAATAAGGCCATGTCATAATAATGCATTAAACAAATAAGGTCATGTCATAACAATGCATTAAACATAAATAAGGCCATGTCATAACAATGCATTAAACAAATAAGGTCATGTCATAATAATGCATTAAACATAAATAAGGCCATGTCATAATAATGCATTAAATACAAAAAAAGCCATGTCATAATAATGCATTAAACAAATAAGGTCATGTCATAATAATGCATTAAACAAATAAGGTCATGTCATAATAATGCATTAAACATAAATAAGGCCATGTCATAATAATGCATTAAACATAAATAAGGCCATGTCATAAAAATGCATTAAACATAAATAAGGTCATGTCATAATAATGCATTAAACATAAATAAGGCCATGTCATAATAATGCATTAAACATAAATAAGGTCATGTCATAATAATGCATTAAACAAATAAGGCCATGTCATAATAATGCATTAAACATAAATAAGGCCATGTCATAATAATGCATGAAACAACCAGATAAAGCCATGTCATATCGCTGCATTGAACACACAAATAAAACCATGTCATAATGATGCATTAAACAAATAAGGCCATGTCATAATAATGCATTAAACATAAATAAGGCCATGTCATAAAAATGCATTAAACATAAATCAGGCCATGTCGTAATAATGCATTAAACATAAATAAGGCCATGTCATAATAATGCATTAAACATAAATAAGGCCATGTCATAATAATGCACTAAATACAAAAAAGGCCATGTCATTAATAATGCATTGAACATTAATAAGCCATGTCGTAATAATGCATTAAACATAAATAAGGCCATGTCATAATAATGCACTAAATACAAAAAAGGCCATGTCATTAATAATGCATTAAACATTAATAAGCCATGTCGTAATATTGCATTAAACACAAAAAAGGCCATGTCATAATAATGCATTAAACATAAAATAAGGCCATGTCATAACAATGCATTAAACACAAATAAAACCATGTCATAATAATGCATTAAACAAATAAGGCCATGTCATTAATAATGCATTAAACACAAATAAAACCATGTCATAATAATGCATTAAACAAATAAGGCCATGTCATTAATAATGCATTAAACAAATAAGGCCATGTCATAATAATGCATGAAACAACCAGATAAAGCCATGTCATATCGCTGCATGGAACACACAAATAAAACCATGTCATAATGATGCATTAAACAAATAAGGCCATGTCATAATAATGCATTAAACACAAATAAAACCATGTCATAATGATGCATTAAACAAATATGGCCATGTCATAATAATGCATTAAACAAATAAGGCCATGTCATAATAATGCATTAAACAAATAAGGCCATGTTGTAATAATGCATTAAACACAAATAAAACCATGTCATAATGATGCATTAAACAAATAAGGCCATGTCATAATAATGCATTAAACAAATTTGGCCATGTCATAATAATGCATGAAACAGACACAATAAGGTCATGTCATAATACAGTATGGAACACCCGAATAAGGTTATGTCATAATAATCCATTGATGAGGTTATTTCTGGCACTTGAATCTAGTTATTGATCTGAAGCTATAGACACCTTTCCATGTATATGTAAGCTATCTTTAGAATAAAGGCATGTTTTACAACTACTGTAATATGTTTTTAAATTTTATTGTGTGATTGATCTTTGTCCATAATCGATGGTAGGAATTTGGGCATACATGACTAATGTCATGACTAATGACTAATGTCATGCAGGGTAAACATGTCTGCTTGGTGTTTAGTTCTATATACAGTCATGATTCAGACCCTAGATGATTCCAGAAACAAATTTGATGGAAATTTTGATTATGTTGATCCTCATGATGTTACTCGTATCATTATTAAGTTTTTATACTTGGATTATTTATTTTAGAATTATTCATTTTCTATCTTTAACTTCAGCTGAATTCAGATTTAAGATGAGAGGATTTTTTTATTTAAATTAGTCACTGGAATAACAAAGTGCTCATTAATACTTTTTAACGAAATATTGTAATTCATTTAGAGACATTTGGATTATATAATTGTGATACATCAAGACTATTATTAGCACTTTCAAGATTGGAATTGATTCGGAGCACCACTGGAATTCATTCATAATACTCAATACTTTTGAAATTGTGATAGAACTTGTAAGATTATTTGGGATTTCATTCACAATCTTATAAGTTCTTTTTTATTTTCACTTTATTTTATATAGAAAGAAAATATTTTTTGAATCTTACTAAACTTGATGGTTTTAGCTTTTTTTTGTTTAACATTATAGAATCATAATACTGTTCATTGTTTTGCTGTTGCTCTGACAGTGGCAAAGTGACTACACAGATTCACCAAAACAGCCAGCACTGTTATCTTACTTTGTCATGGTGACTACACAGATTCACCAAAACAGCCAGCACTGTTATCTTACTTTGTCATGGTGACTACACAGATTCACCAAAACAGCCAGCACTGTTATCTTACTTTGTCATGGTGACTACACAGATTCACCAAAACAGCCAGCACTGTTATCTTACTTTGTCATGGTGACTACACAGATTCACCAAAACAGCCAGCACTGTTATCTTACTTTGTCATGGTGACTATACAGATTGTTTAAAACAATCAGCACTTTTATCATCTTCTGAAACAAGACACAAGTTATCTGTCAGCTGACACTATTTTCAGCTACCATGGATATTTTTGAAGAATTAGAAATCCATACATATGAAGGATTTTGAGAGAGATAATAACTATACATTAAATAAATTTACATCAGTATGTAAGTATACTTTTAAGTTTACATTTATTGATTAATTTTCATAATGCAAAAGTCTGTACTTGTGGATTATCTGTCTGCATATGCACAACTTATAAAAGTCTGTATAAAATTAAAGCAAAAATGTATACATGTGGTCAACATGTACTGGATTTTTAATTTGAAACTAATTTTTAAATGGAAAAAATTTATCTGTATATATAGTAAAGCTCAGTTGGAATTTTAATTTCAAACTGTAATTTTCAGATGGAAAAACAATTTGTACATATGGTCAGCCTGCATTGGAATTTTAATTTCAAACTGTAATTATCAGATGGAAAAGAAAACAAATTGTAGATGTGGTCAGCCTGTATTGGATTTTTAATTTGATGTTATAATTATCAGATGGAAAATAAAACAATCAGTTTATGTGTCTAGCTGAGTTGGATTGTTAATTTGAAACTAATTATCAGATGGAATATTAAAAAGTACATATCGTCTAGCTGAGTTGGATTGTTATTTCAGGTGGAAAATGCTGTGAGGCACTGTTTGGAGTTTTCAGCATCCAGGAAGGTTCCATTTGATGTTATGAGTGACATTTCAGATACTTTGTCCAAGACCTCCATTGGTAATTTCTTTTATATACTTATTATTATAATGCTTTATGGTAATTTTGTTTTTATACTTATTATTATAATGCTTTATGGTAATTTCTTTTATATACTTATTATTATAATGCTTTATGGTAATTTTGTTTTTATACTTATTATTATAATGCTTTATGGTAATTTCTTTTATATACTTATTATTATAATGCTTTATGGTAATTTCGTTTATATACTTATTATTATAATGCTTTATGGTAATTTTGTTTATATACTTATTATTATAATGCTTTATGGTGATTTCTTTTACATACTTATTATTCTAATTCTTTTCAAATCTATTTCATGTTTTGAATATTGTATGTGAATAACATCACAGTGTAATGTTCTGCAGAGTTGATACATAATGTGTAAGGAGCACATAAACACTTTCTATTTATGATTTATTGAGACAAAACTACTTTGTCATGTAAAATTACAAATTGTATATTTACAGTGGTCTTTCATATCAATTTACGTGCCTCATTATCAACTTAGATTTATGTAAATGATATCTTGTTGTCTTTTGTGTACTGGGGAAAAAAGAAGAAAAGTTTTTAAAAGGAATTCATTATAAATTATTGAATAGTTTCACATAAACTCTAGTGACATATAAAGAAAAGAAAATTTAGAAAAATATTATAAAGAATATTTGGACCAGTATGCTTATGATTTTAAATGGAATCATTAATAGCAATATCTTGAGTTACTTCTTCCAGCTAATCTTCTATAAATTAGTATCACTTATTAAACTGTCCATCACATCAGTATTATCAGTACTTTGATTGCTTATTTCATGGTTGACTAAAACCACCTACATAAAGCCCTGACAAAATAGTATTGACATGGATGACTCAAAATCATGAACAGAAAGACGTAACAAGATAGGATCAACTTATGAAAAGAAACTTCTGCAACCTCAGGGCAGATTCACATTGTAAAGATCCAAGTGAAATGTCAGGTCTTTTAAATGCCACAAAAATTATTTGATAATAAAGGATAAATGATCTCACAGTAATGCAATTCTCACTCGCTCTTTCTGTTTTCTGTAAAATAAATGTTAAATGAGGACTTATTTAAAAATGTATATTTTAATACATTTTTTAAAATTGTACAGATTTGTTGTGTATATATTTGATATTAAAACACATATAGTCTTTTTACTTCCTGAGTCTGGAAATTATCTATTTGTTTCAATGGGTCTGGGATTTTTTTAATACCTGGGTTGGGGTTCAGGTTATTGCTTAAGAAACTGTTGAACAATTGTCTTGTCCTGCAATCTGACATCCAATCATTCTATGATAAGATTCCATATGGTAAGACATCCAATCCTTCTATGATAAGATTCCATATGGTGTCATAAATGGGAACAGTGTATTGTATATTGTTCAGAATTAAACATATTATTTCTAAAATTTTGTTTACATGATATTTTCAAAATGACAGGGTTATGATTGATTAATTCTGTCTGTATTATTGATTATGTTATACTGGACTCATGTGTACACAACTGCACTCACATACACAAATTAAGTCATGTACACACAGATCCACAAATATACACAAATGGACTCATGTAAAAAAAATCCACTCACATACACAAAAATACACACATGTATGCAAATGGACTTGTGTAAACACAAATCCACTGACATACACACAAATCCATTACATACACATATGGATTTGTGTACACACAGATTCATTCACATATATACTGATACACTTGTACACAAATCCATTTATATATACCAATATACTCATATACACAGATGCACTAACATGCACACAAATGCAAATTCACTTGCATTCACATACACACACATCCACTCACAGTTTTTGGGACATTGCAGTAGTATGTACCATGATATACAATCAGTGAAAACAAGTGGTGGTTACAGTCCTTTAAATTTGTGAAATGTTTTGATTTCAACAATAGAAGACAGTGTCAACAGATAAGTTATGCCAGTGTGGTTTTCTTTTTTCAGAAGGAAAACGGATGTTTTACACTGGAGCAGAACTAGAATATGCATACTTCATCCATTCTGTATGCCTGATTGGACGTATTCTTTGTTTTGTTAATGGCCGCACATTCTTCCCAATAAAACTGAGAGATTCAGAAGGTAACCATACACAAAATTTTGCCTTCATCTGGCAGAAGTCTTTAGCTTAGTACAGTTTTACTGTAATCCTTGTATGACACAAGTTAAGGTATTTACACAACATTCATTTAGGTTAAAAACCAAGGCATTGATTCCCCATACACTATATACACAATGCCCATTTAGGATAAAAACCAAGGCATTGATTCCCCATACACTATATACACAATGCCCATTTAGGGTAAGAACTGAGGCATTGATTCCCCATACACTGTATACATAATGCCCATTTAGACTAAAAACTGAGGTATTGATTCCCGATACACTATATACACAATGCCCATTTACATAAGAACTGATGTATTGATTCCCCAAACACTGTATACAGAGTGACTAGTTAGGGTAAAAAACCAAGACATTGATTCCTCATACACAATATACACAATTATATACACAATGCCCATTTAGAGTAAAAACCGCGGCATTGATTCCCCAAACACTGTATATTCAAAGTTCATTTAGGGTAAAAACCAAGACATTGATTCCCCATACACTATATACACAATGCCCATTAAGGCTAAAAACAAAGGTATTGATTCCCCCAAACACTATATACACAGTGACCAGTTAGGGTATAAACTGAGGCATTGATTCACCAAACAAAATATACATTTACATTGAGGGTAAAAGTTTCTAAAATTTCAAGAAAACATGTACAATATGTGTACTCATTTCAGTATGAAAAGACTATGCAGTAGTCTTCTTTTCAAGAACTATCTAACACATTGTATGGAATAATATGGATTTTAAAAAGAAAGTACAACTAACTTAATTTCATTTTATTTTGATCAATAAACCAGAAAGTATATTCAATACACAGACAAGTATATGGTATAATTTAGTGATTGAATTGTAATGATTACATGAAAATAATATGCAGATTAAAAATGGTTGGAAGTTATGCAAAATAATTTTTTTGAACTCAAACCTTCATGCAAATTTTCAATTACTTTTTTTGAGTCCAAGGACATATGGATGATAGAGTGTGTCAGAAAACAAATTGTTTAAGTTTCAGTTGAAATTCTTAGTGTTGTATTATAGCAGCTGCATAGTACAAATTTTATATAAACCAGTCTGGTTTCTTTGATCTTGGGGTCAGTGTGACATGTTTGCTCAGTCTTTTGATCTTGAGGTCAGTGTGACATGTTTGCTCAGTCTTTTGATCTTGGGGTCACTGTGACATGTTTGGTCAGTCTTTTTGATTTTTGGGTCCGTGTGACATGTTTGCTCAATATTTTGATCTAGGGGTCTGTATGACATGTATTTTATGTCAGTCTTTTGATTTTGGGGTCAGTGGTGACCTCATTTACATCAATACCTGGCATTGTTTGTTTTTTGTTGGAGGTTTATGGTGTATTGTCATGTACTTGAAATGTAGAGTATTTTGAGTCAAGATATTTATAGTGATTCATTGCAGATAGAGAGAAATGATTACTGTTGGTATAAAGGCTGCTGATTTTTTTTAGTGTACATATCATGACATTGGTGTCAGTGATAACTGTATGAGATAATACAATAGCCTACCTGTGTTATAATTTACCATTGTGACTTACATTAACAGGTGATTTATTTTCAATATTTTTCTTATAATTTGAAAATGTATGTCATTTTGGTATGGAATACATTTTACTTTATAAAATAAAGGTCAAATTAGAAGATTTACAAAATTGGTTGAATACAGGCAGATTTTCACTGATCCAGTTTGTAGTATGCTTATAGGACAAAAAAATTAGCATTAATTAGATGAATTTCAACATCAGTATAGTCAAATATGTTCAGGCACAACACAATAATACAAGCAGATAATTCAAGAGTACAATAAAATCATCATAAATTTCTTTGTACAGCTGACAGGACACTTACAAGGTATCACTTGTACAACTGACAGGACTCTTACAAAGCATTACTTGTACAACTGACAGGACTCTTACAAAGCATTACTTGTACAACTGACAGGACACTTACAAGGTATCACTTGTACAACTGACAGGACACTTACAAGGTATCACTTGTACAACTGACAGGACTCTTACAAAGCATTACTTGTACAACTGACAGGACACTTACAAGGTATCACTTGTACAACTGACAGGACTCTTACAAAGCATTACTTGTACAACTGACAGGACTCTTACAAAGCATTACTTGTACAACTGACTGGACACTTACAAGGTATCACTTGTACAACTGACAGGACACTTACAAGGTATCACTTGTACAACTGACAGGACTCTTACAAAGCATTACTTGTACAACTGACAGGACACTTACAAGGTATCACTTGTACAACTGACAGGACTCTTACAAAGCATTACTTGTACAACTGACAGGACACTTACAAGGTATCACGTGTACAACTGACAGGACACTTACAAGGTATCACTTGTACAACTGACAGGACACTTGCAGCTCATCACTTGTACAGCTGTCAAGACATTTACAATATCACTTGTACAAGTGACAGGACACTTACAAGGCATCATTTGTACAGCTGTCAGGACACTTATAATGCATCACTTGTAAAGCTGTCAGAACACTAATAATGCACCACTTGTACAGCTGTCAGGACACTTATAATACATCACTTGTACAGCTGTCAGGACACTAATAATGCATCACTTGTACAGCTGTCAGGACACTTATAATGCACCACTTGTACAGCTGTCAGGACACTTATAATGCATCACTTGTACAGCTGTCAGGACACTAATAATGCACCACTTGTACAGCTGTCGGGACACTTATAATGCATCATTTGTACAGATGTCAGGACACTAATAATGCACCACTTGTACAGCTGTCAGGACACTAATAATGCACCACTTGTACAGCTGTCAGGACACTTATAATGTATCACTTGTACAGCTGTCAGGACACTTATAATGCATCACTTGTACAGCTGTCAGGACACTTATAATGCATCACTTGTACAGCTGTCAGGGCACTTATAATGCATCACTTGTACAGCTGTCAGGACACTTACAAGGCATTGCTTGTACAAGTGACAGGACACTTACATGACATCACTTGTACAAGTGACAGGACACTTATAAGGCACTTACATACAGTCAAGTTTTTTTTTAAATGCTATTTTTAAAATGTATTTCAAATTAACCTAACAACATTAAAAATTCTGATCAACTGATATTTTTTTATTGCACTTCAATTTGATGAAGCAAATTTGAAACCAGATTAAATCCTTGAAGTGTTCAATGAGGATAATTTTTGATGGTACATGCAGTATCTGACATCTTTTAGAATTGTCTGATTTCTAAAATGCTTTGAAATAACTTCTTTTGTATGCTTTATTTGTTGTGTGCAATAATCAGGTTGATCAGATTCTTCAAAAAAACAAACCACATTGCCATATACATTGACCATACATATCAGATTATTCTAATCAAACAGCAATCCCATATACATTGCCAATGCATATCAGATTATTCTAATAACCAAAAAACATTCCAATATACATTGACAGTGTATATCAAATAGTCTAATAATACATTGACAGTGCATATTAGATTACCCGATTTTTCTAATATCTAAACAACATTGCTGTATATATTGACAGTGCACATCACAAAACCTGGAAATGTTTGTTGCTGTGAAACTGATATGGGTGTTTTCAAACATTGGTGGAGGGATGGAGTGGGGCAATGATAGAATAATGATCTTCCATTTTGGAAGGTTCACATGTATGATTCAGAAACACCATATAACATGTACTTAGATTTCTTGATGTATATTGGTACCTATATTATTACAAAATTAATTTATTGGTGTTACCTAGAATAACTTTGAAAATAATTTGCTTTTTTTTTTGGTCATTTCTAGGTTGTAGCATTTTTTTATAACTTTGTTTTTCAGATCCAGTAACTATCAAGAAGCTATTGGTTGCTATGGTTTTAATAGTTGTAGATCCCAGCATCAACTTTCATGTCACAAGATCATCTGCAGGTTTGTGTTTCTTTGTTTCTCTAACAATTATGTAGATATGTGTTTGTTGTGAATGAAAGCATATGTCTTGCTTATGTTATGACTCTGTGGTATTAAACTAAGTAACAGAAAGAAAAAAATGAACAAAGTCAAATTTACAAGTAAATATTTAAGAGGTACTTACGGTATGATGAATTAAATTGCAAATAATACTAAATGTCCTATCACAAGTCCAAAAGTATAGAATGTTCAGAATTGATTCCAATAAATTTTAATGTACTGATATACAAATATCCTTGATGTATCACAGTGATATAATTGAGAAGTCTTTGAATGAATTCACAATAATCCCATAGTAGTGCTTTAGTCCAAAAAAGTCAATGAGCACTTTGTAATTCCAATGAATACTTTAAATAAATGATTCTTCTCAAATTACAAATTTAACTTGACCTAAGACACAATAAAATGCACAGAATGTGGGTCATTTTATATAATAAAACTCCATCAAATTGTAAACAAGTTTACTTCTAGAACATTGTGAGTTAGTAAATAAGGTTAAGCTTTGAAATCAAATCAAGCTAAACATCTTTTTAAAACAATGATGAAAGCAAGGAAGGCCAGAACTCAAACAGACTCAATTTAAACCAGAAATTACTAAAATACATCATTGACTGGATCTATGAATAAATTTATGACTGGGTTTGGACAGTACTTGCTATTTTAGGCAAAAGAATGAATGATGCAGTCTGAAGCTGATATGGCATCATACATGATATTAATTGCATCACGTTATTCCTAGAAATCATGAATGATGCAATCATAATTAAGCTTACAACGAATTGCCCTATATCATACATTGTCATGTTATTACTTGTAGTGTTTGATTTTGCAAAGGATCATAACTAAGCTTACAACGAATTGCCCTATATCATACATTGTCATGTTATTACTTGTCAGTGTTTGATTTTGCAAAGGATCATAACTAAGCTTACAACGAATTGCCCTATATCATACATTGTCATGTTATTACTTGTCAGTGTTTGATTTTGCAAAGGATCATAACTAAGCTTACAACGAATTGCCCTATATCATACATTGTCATGTTATTACTTGTAGTGTTTGATTTTGCAAAGGATCATAACTAAGCTTACAACGAATTGCCCTATATCATACATTGTCATGTTAATACTTGTAGTGTTTGATTTTGCAAAGGATCATAACTAAGCTTACAACGAATTGCCCTATATCATACATTGTCATGTTATTACTTGTCAGTGTTTGATTTTGCAAAGGATCATAACTAAGCTTACAACAAATTGCCCTATATCATACATTGTCATGTTATTACTTGTAGTGTTTGATTTTGCAAAGGATCATAACTAAGCTTACAACAAATTGCCCTATATCATACATTGTCATGTTATTACTTGTCAGAGTTTGATTTTGCAAAGGATCATAACTAAGCTTACAACAAATTGCCCTATATCATACATTGTCATGTTATTACTTGTAGTGTTTCATTTTGCAAAAGATCATAACTAAGCTTACAACGAATTGCCCTATATCATACATTGTCATGTTATTACTTGTCAGTGTTTGATTTTGCAAAGGATCATAACTAAGCTTACAACGAATTGCCCTATATCATACATTGTCATGTTATTACTTGTAGTGTTTGATTTTGCAAAGGATCATAACTAAGCTTACAACGAATTGCCCTATATCATACATTGTCATGTTATTACTTGTAGTGTTTGATTTTGCAAAGGATCATAACTAAGCTTACAACGAATTGCCCTATATCATACATTGTCATGTTATTACTTGTAGTGTTTGATTTTGCAAAGGATCATAACTAAGCTTACAACGAATTGACCTATATCATACATTGTCATGTTATTACTTGTAGTGTTTGATTTTGCAAAGGATCATAACTAAGCTTACAACGAATTGCCTTATCATACATTGTCATGTTATTACTTGTCAGTGTTTGATTTTGCAAAGGATCATAACTAAGCTTACAGCGAATTGCCCTATATCATACATTGTCATGTTATTACTTGTAGTGTTTGATTTTGCAAAGGATCATAACTAAGCTTACAACGAATTGCCCTATATCATACATTGTCATGTTATTACTGGTCAGAGTTTGATTTTGCAAAGGATCATAACTAAGCTTACAACGAATTGCCCTATATCATACATTGTCATGTTATTACTTGTCAGAGTTTGATTTTGCAAAGGATCATAACTAAGCTTACAACGAATTGCCCTATATCATACATTGTCATGTTATTACTTGTCAGAGTTTGATTTTGCAAAGGATCATAACTAAGCTTACAACGAATTGCCCTATATCATACATTGTCATGTTATTACTTGTCAGAGTTTGATTTTGCAAAGGATCATAATTAAGCTTACAACGAATTGCCCTATATCATACATTGTCATGTTATTACTTGTCAGTGTTTGATTTTGCAAAGGATCATAACTAAGCTTACAATGAATTGCCCTATATCATACATTGTCATGTTATTACTTGTAGTGTTTGATTTTGCAAAGGATCATAACTAAGCTTACAACGAATTGCCCTATATCATACATTGTCATGATATTACTTGTCAGTGTTTGATTTTGCAAAGGATCATAACTAAGCTTACAACGAATTGCCCTATATCATACATTGTCATGATATTACTTGTCAGTGTTTGATTTTGCAAAGGATCATAACTAAGCTTACAACGAATTGCCCTATATCATACATTGTCATGTTATTACTTGTAGTGTTTGATTTTGCAAAGGATCATAACTAAGCTTACAGCGAATTGCCCTATATCATACATTGTCATGTTATTACTTGTCAGTGTTTGATTTTGCAAAGGATCATAACTAAGCTTACAACGAATTGCCCTATATCATACATTGTCATGTTATTACTTGTAGTGTTTGATTTTGCAAAGGATCATAACTAAGCTTACAGCGAATTGCCCTATATCATACATTGTCATGTTATTACTTGTAGTGTTTGATTTTGCAAAGGATCATAACTAAGCTTACAGCGAATTGCCCTATATCATACATTGTCATGTTATTACTTGTCAGTGTTTGATTTTGCAAAGGATCATAACTAAGCTTACAACAAATTGCCCTATATCATACATTGTCATGTTATTACTTGTAGTGTTTGATTTTGCAAAGGATCATAACTAAGCTTACAACAAATTGCCCTATATCATACATTGTCATGTTATTACTTGTCAGAGTTTAATTTTGCAAAGGATCATAACTAAGCTTACAACAAATTGCCCTATATCATACATTGTCATGTTATTACTTGTCAGAGTTTGATTTTGCAAAGGATCATAACTAAGCTTACAACGAATTGCCCTATATCATACATTGTCATGTTATTACTGGTCAGAGTTTGATTTTGCAAAGGATCATAACTAAGCTTACAACGAATTGCCCTATATAATACATTGTCATGTTATTACTTGTCAGAGTTTGATTTTGCAAAGGATCATAACTAAGCTTACAACGAATTGCCCTATATCATACATTGTCATGTTATTACTTGTAGTGTTTGATTTTGCAAAGGATCATAACTAAGCTTACAACGAATTGCCCTATATCATACATTGTCATGTTATTACTTGTAGTGTTTGATTTTGCAAAGGATCATAACTAAGCTTACAACGAATTGCCCTATATCATACATTGTCATGATATTACTTGTCAGTGTTTCATTTTGCAAAGGATCATAACTAAGCTTACAACGAATTGCCCTATATCATACATTGTCATGTTATTACTTGTAGTGTTTGATTTTGCAAAGGATCATAACTAAGCTTACAACAAATTGCCCTATATCATACATTGTCATGTTATTACTTGTCAGAGTTTGATTTTGCAAAGGATCATAACTAAGCTTACAACGAATTGCCCTATATCATACATTGTCATGTTATTACTTGTAGTGTTTGATTTTGCAAAGGATCATAACTAAGCTTACAACGAATTGCCCTATATCATACATTGTCATGTTATTACTTGTCAGTGTTTGATTTTGCAAAGGATCATAACTAAGCTTACAACGAATTGCCCTATATCATACATTGTCATGTTATTACTTGTCAGTGTTTGATTTTGCAAAGGATCATAACTAAGCTTACAACGAATTGCCCTATATCATACATTGTCATGTTATTACTTGTAGTGTTTCATTTTGCAAAGGATCATAACTAAGCTTACAACGAATTGCCCTATATCATACATTGTCATGTTATTACTTGTCAGAGTTTGATTTTGCAAAGGATCATAACTAAGCTTACAACGAATTGCCCTATATCATACATTGTCATGTTATTACTTGTAGTGTTTGATTTTGCAAAGGATCATAACTAAGCTTACAACGAATTGCCCTATATCATACATTGTCATGTTATTACTTGTATTGTTTCATTTTGCAAAGGATCATAACTAAGCTTACAACGAATTGCCCTATATCATACATTGTCATGTTATTACTTGTCAGAGTTTGATTTTGCAAAGGATCATAACTAAGCTTACAATGAATTGCCCTATATCATACATTGTCATGTTATTACTTGTCAGTGTTTGATTTTGCAAAGGATCATAATTAAGCTTACAACGAATTGCCCTATATCATACATTGTCATGTTATTACTTGTCAGAGTTTCATTTTGCAAAGGGACACAATGCCGATAAACAATTCAGATAATTTCTGCATTGTTTGTAGTGAAGTTAATTTTGCACCACAGAAGTGCAAAAAAAAAAACAGAAAGCATATCACCTTTATTATGGCTTTAAAATTGGAGATCTGGACAAGAGGTGGACCCCACACATAAACTGCAGTACGCAACAAATATTCACCAGTGGTTGAACAGGAAAAGGAGATCTATGCCTTTTGCAGTGCCATTGATTTGGAGAGAGCCAAAAAATCATATCAGCAATTGTTACTTCTACATGGTGCCTCCAGAAAGGAAGAAGTTTACTGTGCATTATCCAAACATTCCATCAGCTATATGCCCAGTACCCCATGGAAAAGGACTGCGCCATATTAGCATTCTCACTTAAGTCAAACGAGGAAGAGGAGGAGGAGGAGGAGGATTAAACTTCTAGTCCTAAATTATCAATTTCACTTGACCCATATTTTCTCCCATCCTCCTCATCTGAATCACACTTCATAACACAAGGTGAACTTAATGACATAGTCAGGGATTTGGAACTATCCAAGAGTAAGGCCGATTTGTTGAGCTTCAGACTACACAAGTAGAATCTCCTGGCAGGTGGTTCCATAACCATCTAAAGGATCCTGTCCCATTCTTCTGTAGCCTGCAACATCGATGGTGTGATGGCAACCCTCAACATTTTTTATGATCCAGAAGAGTGCCGACTGTTTGTTGACTCATCAAAGTTGAGACTTAAATCCCTTTTGCTGCATAATGGCAGTCCATATGAAGGAAACCTATGAAAACATGAAACAAATTTTGAGGTGCTTAAACTATGACCAACATCAGTGGTAGCTTTGTGGCAATTTGAAGGCTCTTGTTGTCTTGCTTGGTCTGCAGACTGGATACACAAAGTACTGCTGTTTTTGCGGCATACTGGATAGTTGTGCAAGAGATTCCCACTACATTAAGAGAGACTGACCACTCCGACAGTCATTGGAGTCTGGGAGGAAAGTGTTCAGCATCCACCACTTGTTGAAACAAGGAAGATTTTGTTACCAGCCTTGCACATAAAACTGGGTTTGATAAAAACTTTGTCAAGGCCATGGATAAAACACAAGCAGTTTTCAAGTACCTCTGTTGAAAATTGAAAATTTCCAAAGTTAAGTAAAGTTATGATAAATGATGGTGTCTTTGTTGGTCTTCAGATTCGTGAATTTCTTCTGGATGATACATTTGACCATGTACTGTGTGGCAAGGAAAAGACGGCATGGAAAGCCTCTTAGTTAGTGGCAACAAATTTTTTCAAAAAGATCAAGGCACACAACTACAGGGAGTTGATGGAAAACCTCTTCAAAGCATGCAAGACCCTTGGTTGTAACATATTACTAAAGGTACATTTCTTTCACTCTCATCTTGATTATTTTATCCACCGAATTGTGGAGCAGTGAGAAACAAGCATGGTGAGTGATCTCACCTGGACTTTTCAACAATCTAGAAACACTATCAGGGCAAATTGAGCCAATCAATGCTTGCTGACTATTGCTGGACAGTGACAAGAGATGCTCCATTTAATGAATACAAGAGACAAGCCAAGAAGCACAAAGTAGACACTGAAGAATGGCTAAACTATGTACTTATATATATATATATATATATATATATATATATATATATATATATATATATATATATATATATATATATATATATATATATAATAGGTTTTTGCCTTTTGTTTCATAATAAATTTTATTTATATAACCCATTTGCTGTTTTTTAAAATGTTACATAAACAGGACAGGTTAAATATTATCATGTAAAGCAAACATAAACACATGAAAAGACATAGGTTTGAAATTTATGATTAAAATTATACCATCTACACCATGGGTCTCAAACTCAAACCACTCTGAAGGTCACATGAACACATTTTCAGTGGTCCAAGGCCGCACTACCTTTGTTATCTCTCATGACACCTTGTGACGCCATTCATTTTGTGGGCCACAGGATATGGCTTGGCAGACTGTGTTTGGAACCAGTGATGTACAGAATATGCATAGACAGTAAAAATGTAAAATCATAAATATCTTGGAGAAAGTAGCCAATCAGTTGTTTTGATTGTCATTCTTGAATTCAGCACAACAAAATCCATCATAAATAGCACATTTTATCTCTGAAGGAGACAACTTCTAAAAAGTTCCAGACCAGTGTTATCCACCAATCTCTTATCTATCACTGTGTGAAGTGTAGTTTCTTCAGACATATCAACCAATCATCGATTGAGGTGTTTGAAGTTATCAGCAGTGCTTGGGACAAATATTTAATAGTGATAATACTCTTTGAACCTGCTGACTTTTGGTGTACTATGTATTTTTGTATGAAAACGTTTCAAGAAATGCTTACCTTAAATAAATTTACCACAAAACAACAAATTCAGCCAAATAAGTTGGCTCAAATTTCCAGCAGTGCATCACTTCCTTTAACATAGGCTATTGGCCTTCTTGAGAATAATATACAATGTAATTCACAATAGAAAGATGTAATTCATTTAATGTAAATGACAAAAAAAAAAGATTAATTAATTTAGTGCAATTGACAATAGAAAGATGTAATTCATTTAATGTGATTGACAATAGAAAGATGTAATTCATTTAATGTGATTGACAATAGAAAGATGTTATTCATTTAATATAAATCACAATAAAAAAATGTAATTCATTTGGTGTAATTGACAATAGAAAGATGTAATTCATTTAACGTGATTGACAATAGAAAGATGTAATTTATTTGATGTGATTGAAAATTGTTCTGTAATTCATTTGGTTTCATTGAAAGTGGATAGAATTAATTCATATCTTGTGATTGATAGTAGTTAATTTAATTCATTTGAAGCTAATGACATTAGTTAGATTTAATTTATTTGATGTAATTGACAGTTGGTAATTAAATTTCTTTGATATGATTGATTATAAGTAATTGAATTCATTTTGATGTGATTAACATGTGACTGAGCTAGGTAATTCAATTCATTTTGATGTGATTGACAGTAAGTAATTAAATTCATTTAATGTGAATGACACATATTTAATTAATTTGACGTTATTGACAGTAGGTAATTTAATTCATTTGATATAATTGACAATAAGTAATTGAATTCATTTTGATGTGATTAATATGTGATTGAATTCATTGGATGAGATTGACAATAGGTAATTTAATTTATTTGATGTGATTGACAATTGGTAATTGAATTCATTTGATGTGATTGACAATAGGTTGATTTAATTTGTTTAAATGTTTAAAATTTTATACAAAGTTAGTTATTGAGTGTTTTAAAAGCTATTGGTTGGAATATTTAGAACATATATGACAGTATTTATCATATTCCATACTATGTCAATCATAAAATATTTTTATAAACATTCAAGTTAGACATTGTGATTTAATAAGAAAGTTGTCATACAAGAGATCTACATATTACCAGTGAGTATCAGTGTCCTTGTCCTTAATGTAAGACTGAAAACATCATATTAAATGCCCTTGTCCATAATATATTACTTAAATGTTCACATTCAGTGTCATTGTACATAACAACACTGAAACCACCGTATACATCATCCAAAACCATAACATAACACTTTAGCCATTATAGTCTGTGTCAATCACAGAGTATATAAACAGAGAAAAAGTTAGTCTTAAACTTCATCTGCTTTTGACACTGCCTTGCTAACATTGAGTGAATGATGCACATCTTTCTTGCTATTATAGGGTTTATTTTGCCAGACCCTAATTAGACTATTGCTATCTAGACAGTAAATAAGGCATTAGACTATTGCTATCTAGACAGTAAATAAGGCATTAGACTATTGCTATCTAGACAGTAAAAAAGGCATTAGATTATTGATATCTAGACAGTAAATAAGGCATTAGACTATTGCTATCTAGACAGTAAATAAGGCATTAGACTATTGCTATCTAGACAGTAAATAAGGCATTAGACTATTGCTATCTAGACAGTAAATAAGGCATTAGACTATTGCTATCTAGACAGTAAATAAGGCATTAGACTATTGCTATCTAGACAGTAAATAAGGCATTAGACTATTGCTATCTAGACAGTAAATAAGGCATTAGACTATTGCTATCTAGACAGTAAATAAGGCATTAGACTATTGCTATCTAGACAGTAAATAAGGCATTAGACTATTGCTATCTAGACAGTAAATAAGGCATTAGACTATTGCTATCTAGACAGTAAATTATATATATATATATATACCCAGACTCTCAATAAGGATATTGCTACCTCAACACTAAACAAACCTATTGCTACCTCAACTCTAAATAAGACTATTGTTACCTGGACCCTAAATAAGCCTACTACTAACTTGAAACTAAACAAGACTATTGCTACCTCAATGCTAAACAGGGCTATTGCTATAAAATCTAAACAAGCCTATTGCTACCTCAAACTAAACAAGGCTATTGCTACCTCAACACTAAACAAACCTATTGCTACCTCAACTCTAAACAAGGCTATTGCTACCTGGACCCTAAATAAGCTGACTGCTAACTAGAAACTAAAAAGACCATTGCTACCTCAACACTAAACAGGGCTATTGCTACTATATCCAAACAAGGCTATTTCTACCCAGACCATGAATCATGAATGTACCTAAAATTGTCTAATTCTTCATGTGTATATAGATCTATTCTGATATTCCAGCTGAGAAGTATGACCCAGCCAAGCTAGTGACTGAGGTTCTGAAGGGTTTATGTAGCTCAGAGCAGGTTTGCAAGACATGTCTATTCAAAGATGAGATCACCAGTACACTCCTGTCTCCCATATCTCACTTCCTGGATGTGGCTGTAAGTTTAATGCATACCAGTACTTGTAAAAAAAAAGCAATACAATTTTTTTCAAAAGCAATTAGAGTTGGTACTTAAATATTAGAAATTTCATTATGGTTTCCGAATATGTGAATTGTTTGTGCTACTGTGCTGTGTAAATTAAAATGATGTCTGTAATAGGCAACATTTTAAAAACATCACAAAACATCAATACCTAATCACATCACAAAACATCAATGCCTAGTCACATCACAAAACATGAATACCTAATCACATCACAAAACATGAATACCTAATCACATCACAAAACATGAATACCTAATCACATCACAAAACATCAAACCTAATCACATCACGAAACATGAATACCTAATCACATCACAAAACATGAATACCTAATCACATCACAAAACATCAATACCTAATCACATCACAAAACATCAATTCCTAATCACATCATGAAACCGATACCTAATCACATCACAAAACACCAGTACCTAGTCACATCACAAAACATGAATACCTGATCACATCACAAAACATCAATACCTAATCACATCACAAAACATCAATACCTAATCACATCATAAAACCGATACTTAATCACTTCACAAAAGATTGATACTTAATCATAATTTTGAGATATATAATGTTTTGCTTTGATTTTTCTCAAGAAATTAAATATATTTAAATATGATGACTTGCACTATACTGAAATAGAAATTTTCTTTATGCATTCATATAAAAAATGTCACAAAATAACTCAGAACCAGTAAAGACAAAAAAAAATTTATCTGTGGGGTCACCAATCATACTTTCTTATAAGTCCAGTCCAATTACATGCTACATGGACCCAGGTCAGCTGTCTCCTAATGCACCAACAGATCTGAGTCTATACATTTAGCTATCAATAATCATAATAGACCCTGATCTGCTTGTACATTATGTGATGGCAGATCGGGGTCTGTGTCATTTTGAAGTTCAATGAGACATAACTGAGTAAACATGGTTACAGTTTTAATAGATTTTGTGAGTTGTATAAACCACAAAGTTAAATGCACAACAAAAAATGTTTCAGTAATAAATGCCATGTTTTTCAGAGATATATCCTCAACAATATCTTTTTTGACAAAACCACTAAAAGAAATATACATACGAAGAAATTAATTGGCACTGTACTATATTTTCACACATATCCCACAAGTCGTACAAGATTTTGCATACCATGCATCCCCCCCCCAACCATGGGGGTGTCATGGTTGGCAGTCTGTTTATTTTCACACTGCTTATAGTCATCAGCTTTTTTAAAATTTTAACTTGTTTAATTTTTAATAATTGTGTGATATAACAATATTTAAAAGTTTATGTTAAACAGAATGACAACAGAAGTAAAACCAGAAGGAAAATATTGATGCCAGGAAGTTAATTCTAGTGACAGTATTTTCTCAATACAAATATCTAATTATCTTCACTACCATTATTAGTGTCCGACCCATCAGCATTGTAACATAAATATTGAAAGAAACAATTTTCTGAAAGTTAATCCTTGCTGCTGGAATTTATGTCAAATCCACTAAAGTTCTCGTATTGTCATTGAAAAAATTTATTACCATTCCAAATGTGCTTCTGTAAAGTCAGTGTTTCCTGCAGCATTATTGGACTGCTAATGCTGAAGTTGGCCATTTTACTGATGCATTTCATCTGTAGTAATTCAGTTGCAAAAATTTCTGGCACATTGTGTTCATTGTGTTGTGTCTCTTGGTACACATAGTCAGTTCACTTTGGATTTAGTTAGGGTTTGTGTGGCATAAAAGAGTTTGCATGGTATACTAAATATGTTTTGCACAATTATTGAATTTCTATGGATTGGTGTATATGTATGAGTGGGTTATATGTGTGAGCAGGGTATATGCATGAAAATATAGTAGTTTATTTCAAAAGGGAGTTAACTGTTTTGTTTGATATAAATAAGTATATTGTCTCCCCTTAGTACTGGAGTGATGAGGACAGTTTGGACCCAGTAAGTAATAATCTTACATAGTATTAACAATATGCTGTGTTATGGCTGTAATAATAATAATAATAATAATAATAATAATAATAATAATAATAATAATAATAATAATGATGATAATAATAATAATAATAATAATAATAATAATGATGATAATAATAATACTAATAATAATGATAATAATAATAATAATAATAATAATAATAATAATAATAATAATAATAATAATAATAATAATAATTCATATGTTGAAACTAAATTTGCAATTAACTATTCCTGAATACAGTTAATATCTATACTAAAAGCACAACTTCCTAAAAGTTTATTTTACCTTATCATACAGCAATTTATCATAACTTTCAAACAGTTGTACATACACAAATGTTCGAACACAACCTTAATTTAAATGTCAATAAATAACTTTATAGCAAACCCTAAAGGCTCCAATATTCTTCAGAGTGATGTATGAGGTGGCAGTAACTAAACTGCCTAGAGAAAACCACTAACTCTTAATGAATCATCAGTTAGCTTTGCACCATTTGAAACCAGAGATTGACGATGCCAGTAGTGTTTATTAGATGAGTTTTTCTTGTAAATAGAATCAATTATTAAGAAGCGAATGGTATAAATGTACTGGTCATTATTTTGAAAAACCAAACTCACCAGATTAATACTTTATCTTCCTGAATAAACTTCATTACTTTAAGTATACAGTTTTAACTTAATAGTTTTACAGTAAAGGAACTCTGAAAACCCTATATCCAGTTCTTATTAGAATCAATGTTAAAGTTGTCTCACCAAAATTTTGTATTCAGTTCTATTAAGAATTTGTCTTAAAGATGTCTCACCAAACCTCTATATCCAGTTCTAATTACAATCTGTCTTAAAGATGTCTCACTTAAGCTCTATATCCATTTCTAATTACAATCTGTCTTAAAGATGTCTCACTTAAGCTCTATATCCATTTCTAATTACAATCTGTCTTAAAGATGTCTCACTTAAGCTCTATATCCATTTCTAATTACAATCTGTCTTAAAGATGTCTCACCAAAGCTCTATATCCATTTCTAATTACAATCTGTCTTAAAGATGTCTCACTTAAGCTCTATATCCATTTCTAATTACAATCTGTCTTAAAGATGTCTCACCAAAGCTCTATATCCATTTCTAATTACAATCTGTCTTAAAAATGTCTCACCAAAGCTCTATATCCATTTCTAATTACAATCTGTCTTAAAGATGTCTCACTTAAGCTCTATATCCATTTCTAATTACAATCTGTCTTAAAGATGTCTCACCAAAGCTCTATATCCATTTCTAATTACAATCTGTCTTAAAGATGTCTCACCAAAGCTCTATATCCATTTCTAATTACAATCTGTCTTAAAGATGTCTCACTTAAGCTCTATATCCATTTCTAATTACAATCTGTCTTCAAGATGTCTCACCAAAGCTCTATATCCATTTCTAATTACAATCTGTCTTAAAGATGTCTCACCAAAGCTCTATATCCATTTCTAATTACAATCTGTCTTAAAAATGTCTCACCAAAGCTCTATATCCATTTCTAATTACAATCTGTCTTAAAGATGTCTCACTTAAGCTCTATATCCATTTCTAATTACAATCTGTCTTCAAGATGTCTCACCAAAGCTCTATATCCATTTCTAATTACAATCTGTTTTAAAGATGTCTCACCAAAGCTCTATATCCATTTCTAATTACAATCTGTCTTAAAGATGTCTCACCAAAGCTCTATATCCATTTCTAATTACAATCTGTTGATGTTTCCTTAAACTCTATTTGCATTTGTAGTTACAACATGAAATAAATATGTCTCACCAAAATTGTATTTCCAAATGTCAGGCTATGAAGTGTTGGAGTATTTAGCTTTTTTTACAAATTAATATTTTTATACTGATTATAGCAGTCCAGAGTAAATAAAAATTTATAGCTTGGTGTGTTTTCTTGTGTTACTCTTTGTTTAAAATCTATTCACAAGTAATGTTCTTTGCAATACAAGTATGTGAAAAGTATTCTGTCACTAATTGTCCATAAATTATAGCTATGTATTTTAAAATTCATAAATTTGATTTTTAAAATTTATCAAAATTTGCACCAGTTTAGGTTATAGACTCCTTGTATCAAATACACATAGAAGTTATTCTGTTTGTAAGTGCCATTTTTTGGGGTACAGCATAATCAATGAGATTATGTTTTTCTGACTGAGTCAGCAGATTTATAGCAAATCCTCAATTCCTCATGAGTTTCCAAGGTCTGGTATGCCACTGATCAATACTATCATTTTCTATCACAGGAAGTAGTTAACTTGTTTAACCAATTTCTTTTTTCATTACTTAATAAAAGACAGAAGTTAGCTCCACCTCATTTGACTTGCAGTAAAAAAGTGATGTCATTTATTACATTCATTCATGCAGGCAATAAGCATTTGTTTTTCAAAGTGTTATTCTTTAATTAAAGAAAAATATCAAATTGCATATTTTTTAATATGAATAGAAAAATAAAGAAATTTGATGGTACCTGAAAACAATTAACATTATTTGTTTACATTTGGCTTAGTTGGAATAAAATGGTCCAGAATAATTTAGGACACAATTATAACTATAACATACTTTTCAGAGTTGAAGAGCAAGCATGTATTTTGAGAAATAGTACCCACTAATTTGGAAACGTTTATCTGCAGGAGATAGGAAACAGATGTGTCCATTATCTTTTCTGTAATGGAACTGTTATTCAGAATAAGGCATGAATTGACTTGTTACTTTTTTGTGTCATAAAAGAATAATACTAGATTCAGGTAGGACCTTTCCAAGTCTAACTTAAAACTATGTGTTGATTGACGGTTATATTTCAAAATTTGTTGGTTTTTTTCTTGTTTTTGCTATTAGTCAAAGCATAATTTTCACTTTATAACTTTTGTACAATAATTATCTGCTAAGTTATGATAGAGGAATGTTGTTATTTCCCTTAAAGTTTTTGTTTTTCTTTAAATTCTATACTAAAACAACTAAATCTAAACATGTCCATTTTCTTACTGTTACTCCATCTAATTAAAAACAAGTTGTTGTAACACAAATAAGCCTTGTCATAAGACTCATAACTCAAACAGGCCATGTCATAACACAAACAGGTAATGTCATAACTCAAACAGGCCATGTCATAACACAAACAGGTAATGTCATAACTCAAACAGGCCATAACATAACACAAACAGGTAATGTCATAACTCAAACAGGCCATGTCTTCATATAAGATGGGAATGTCAGACACTTCTGTATTAAATGTTTACCCAAAAAATGAAGTTATCTTCATTACCCATGAGGTGTTTCAGTTTAAAATTGAATAAATATTTGCATATTCAGAGCTTTGAAAGTATAGGACTGAAGTTTTTTTTTCTCATTTATGGTTTATGGTAATTTAAACACTACTGTCTTTGCACTATGAAGGATTAAACCCAGAAGTTTCCAATACTATATTTGTTATCCATTTAACAACAACAACAACAATAATAATAATAATAATAATAATAATAATAATAATAATAATAATAATAATAATAATAATAATAATAATGATGATAATAATAATAATAATATTAATAATGATAATAATAATAATAATATTAATAGTTATAATAGCAGCACCATTTACAGCATAGTGACATAATAAAGCAGTATAAATATCCCATCTAATTTATGTTCATTGTGATCTCAAGAAAGATGGCTCTAATTTGAGTGTTTGTTGTAAGATAAACATTAATCTGAGTGTGTGTTATAAGATAAACAATAGTTTGAGTGTGTTATAAGATAACATTAATTACAGTGTGTTTTGTAAGATAAACATTAATTACAGTGTGTTTTGTAAGATAAACATTAATTACAGTGTGTTTTGTAAGATAAACATTAATTACAGTGTGTTTTGTAAGATAAACATTAATTACAGTGTGTTTTGTAAGATAAACATTAATTACAGTGTGTTTTGTAAGATAAACATTAATTACAGTGTGTTTTGTAAGATAAACATTAATTACAGTGTGTTTTGTAAGATAAACATTAATTACAGTGTGTTTTGTAAGATAAACATTAATTACAGTGTGTTTTGTAAGATAAACATTAATTACAGTGTGTTTTGTAAGATAAACATTAATTACAGTGTGTGTTGTAAGACAAACATATTAATTACAGTTTGTATTGTAAGATAAACATATTAATTTGAGTATGTGTTGTAAGATAAACATTAATTTGAGTGCGTGTTGTTAAGACAAACATATTAATTTGAGTGCATGTTGTAAGACAAACATATTAATTACAGTGTGTTGTAAGATAAACATATTAAATTGAGTGTGTGTTGTAAGACAAACATATTAATTACAGTGTTGTAAGATAAACATATTAATTTGAGTGTGTGTTGTAAGACAAACATATTAATTTGAGTGTGTATTGTAAGACAAACATATTAATTACAGTGTGTTGTAAGATAGACATATTAATTTGAGTACATGTTGTAAGACAAACATTAATTACAGTGTGTAGACATATTAATTTGAGTACATGTTGTAAGACAAACATTAATTACAGTGTGTTGTAAGATAAACATATTAATTTGAGTGGGTGTTGTAAGAAAACATTTTTTTGAGTGCATGTTGTAAGACAAACATATTAATTACAGTCTGTTGTAAGATTAACATATTTACAGGTTTGATTGTGTATGACTTAACTGCTTACCATTGTTATTGTTTCACTTTATTATTAGGCATATGTTTGAAGAGTGATTGGACATTTGGTTTCTATAAGTAAAGTTATCTGACACTGGATTAATTTCTACAGGCAAACAATGATTGGACAATTATTTGATTTCTATAAGCAAACAGTGATCTGACACTGGTTTGATTTCTACAGGCAAACAATGATTGGACAATCATTTGATTTCTACAGGCAAACAATGATTGGACAATCATTTGATTTCTATAAGTAAACAGTGATCTGACACTGGTTTGATTTCTACAGGCAAACAATGATTGGACAATCATTTGATTTCTACAGGTAAACAATGATTGGACAATCATTTGATTTCTATAAGTAAACAGTGATCTGACACTGGTTTGATTTCTACAGGCAATGATTGGACAATCATTTGATTTCTACAGGCAAACAATGATTGGACAATCATTTGATTTCTATAAGTAAACTGATCTGACACTGGTTTCATTTCTACAGGCAAACAATAATTGGACAATCATTTGATTTCTACAGGCAAACAATGATTGGACAATCATTTGATTTCTATAAGTAAACAGTGATCTGACACTGGTTTGATTTCTACAGGCAAACAATAATTGGACAATCATTTGATTTCTACAGGCAAACAATGATTGGACAATCATTTGATTTCTATAAGTAAACAGTGATCTGACACTGGTTTGATTTCTACAGGCAAACAATGATTGGACAATCATTTGATTTCTACAGGCAAACAATGATTGGACAATCATTTGATTTCTATAAGTAAACAGTGATCTGACACTGGTTTGATTTCTACAGGCAAACAATAATTGGACAATCATTTGATTTCTACAGGCAAACAATGATTGGACAATCATTTGATTTCTACAGGCAAACAATGATTGGACAATCATTTGATTTCTATAAGTAAACAGTGATCTGACACTGGTTTGATTTCTACAGGCAAACAATGATTGGACAATCATTTGATTTATACAGGCAAACAGTGATTGGACAATCATTTGATTTCTACAGGCAATCAAAAAGTCAATAGTTTGAGTGTTTGCCTTTCTCAAATATCAAGTCTTATGTACCAGTAACTCAAACTGCCTTACATAAAGCGGAGGTCATTATACTAGGCTTACATATGTGTGGGGGGTGTGCATGCACATGTATGTATGAGTGTGTGAGAGATTTGGATTTTTAATGTAGCTTTAACAATTTTATGTCTGTTGTTGTTGTTGTTGTTGGGCTTAACACCATTTTTCAGCACACGATAGGCTATTTATGGCGGCCAGTATTAATGGTGGAGGAAGAAACCGGGAAATCACCGGATAGAACCACCGACCCACGAGAAGCTACTGGCAAGCTTTCTCACATATCCACATTCGCCGAATCCTAGACTCGAACTCACGCAGACAGAGGTGAAATGGCAGTGATCCGTAACGGACAGCGCTTTAGACCACTCAGCCACTCGGGGCCCCTTTATGTCTGTAGTTTGGCATTTTATAGTGATGTCTAACACTTAGGCATCATGCCACAGACATATAGCAAGTGTCACTCATTGGCTAGAATATAAAGTTATAAGACTATGATTCCCAGTTGGTGCTTGGCCGATCCCAGCAAAACAGTGTATTCTCTGCTGATCACAGTTCAAGTAGAATTGGTGCTAGGCTGATCCCAGCTCAAGTAGAATTGGTGTTAGGCTGATCCCAGCTCAAGTAGAATTGGTGCTAGGCTGATCCCAGCTCAAGTAGAATTGGTGCTAGGCTGATCCTAGCTCAAGTAGAATTGGTGCTAGGCTGATCCCAGCATTTGAGTGTATTCTGGGCTGATTCCAGCATAATATATGCTATGCACTAAGATGATCTCAGCATAACAATGTATTCTGGTGGGCTGATCCCATCTTAAGGTAAATCTGTGCTAGGTTGATCCAATCATTATAGTGTATTCCTGGCTGATCCAAGCTCAAGTATAATTGGTGCTAGGCTCATCCCAGCATTACTGTGTATTCTTGGCTGATCCAAGCTCAAGTATGATTGGTGCTAGGATGATCCCAGCATTCTAGTGTATTCTGGGCTGTTCTTAGTCTTAGTATAATTGGTGCTTGGCTGATCCCAACATTAAAGTGTATTCTGGGCTTAAATAGACTATGTGCTAGGCTGATCACAGCATGCTGTTGTGTTCTGGGCTGATTGCATCTCAACTAAATCTATGCATGGCTGATTTTTATTTCAAAGTATATTCTGGGTTGATCCTAGATTATTGTAATAGAGTAAGGCTGATCCCAGATTAAAGAAAGTATTATTTTTTTCCTATTTAAAACTACAAAAGGAATGTATTCAATGGGCATGACCTTCACATTCTTAGTATAGCATATGAGTAACTGATTGGGAGAAAATGCCAAATTGAATCGATATTAAAATATATCAAATGAGATCCCCCAAGAGAATACCAGTTTGAATGTGACAATCTAGTTGGAGGGTATGGTGTCCAAAACACCTGACACTAAATATATAAACACAACTGTTCCTGAGCAGAATGAAGTCTGCTGACTCAAATACTGCTCCATACAAGATACTGGACAAAAGACATGAACCTCACCACGAGATCTGAAACAATGAAATGTTGACTCCAGCACTAAATGGGTCCATTTTCGAAGATGGCCAAGGTGTTGGTAATTGCATGTTTGACACTCCCTTACAGCAATGCAGATTGGTATTTAAACAAAATGGCATGGAATTGATATATTAACAGTATGGTATGAAATTGGTATGAAAACAGTATGATATGGAATCGATATATAAACAGTATGATATGGAATTGGTATGTAAACAATATGATATGGAATTGATATATAAACAGTATGATATGGAATTGATATATAAACAATATGATATGGAATTGATATATAAACATTATATGTAATTTGTATGTAAACAATATATGGAATTGATATATAAACTATATATGTAATTGGTATGTAAATAATATGATATGGAATTGGTATGTAAACAATATGATATGGAATTGGTATGTAAACAATATGATATGGTATTGGTATGTAAATATGGAATTGCATGATCCATTGCACAATCACTTAATGTTCAAATTTTGAACTGATATGGTCATAGCTAAAAATGATATCAGAGACTGCTATTATTTAAAAGTTGTTAACAGTTTTTACTTAGTACACATATATTTGTGATCTTTTTCTCTGTCCATGCTGTAGGACCATCAAACCCCTAGTGAATCTACATTGCTGCATGTAGCAGACATCTTGTGTATGATTGCCTCCAGCACCAAGGGTAGACGACATCTGATTTATGGAGAAAAGAAAGATATTTTCACTAGAACAAAGTAAGAAAACATCAGTTTTAAAAAATATTATGCTGTCACAAAAGTTCTTAATATGCACTGCCATCATTGATTATATTAATTTTATGTCATGCTCAATGGTGTTATAATTCCTGAATGTGACAAAATAGCACACTTTATAGCTATTTATAGTACTGCAGACATTTTTGCTTGTCAGCCTTTGTTCATTAGTTATTGTATATCTGTTTTGCATCCATTACCTCAATTATCTGAACATGATAACTCACACAAATTGATTATGATGAAACTTGGCATTTGGATGTAAAGTGAAACTTTCTCAAACTGGATAGTGTCAGGACCAAAAATCTTAGCCATTTTAATAAGGAATGTATGTGGAGGCTTAATTTGTATTAAAATGACCTCATGGTTAGGATTAGCATTAAAATGACCCCATGGTTAGGATTAGCATTAAAATGACCTCATGGTTAGGGTTGGCATTAAAATGACCTCATGGTTAGCATTAAAATGACCTCATGGTTAGGACTAGCACTAAAATGACCTCATGGTTAGGGTTAGCATTAAAATGACCACATGGTTAGGGTTAGTATTAAAATGACCTCATGGTTAGTGTTAAAATGACCGCATGGTTAGGATTAACATTAAAATGACCTCATGGTTAGGATTAGCATTTAAATGACCTCGTGGTTAGGATTAGCATTAAAATGACCTCATAGTTAAGATTAGCATTAAAATGACCTCATGGTTAGGATTAGCATTAAAATGACCTCATGGTTAAGATTAGCATTAAAATGATCTCATGGTTAGGATTAGCATTAAAATGACCTCATGGTTAGGATTAAAATGACCTCATGGTTAGGGTTAGCATTAAAATGACCTCATGGTTAAGATTAGCATTAAAATGACCTCATGGTTATGGTTAGCATTAAAATGACCTCATGGTTAGGATTAGCATTAAAATGACCTCATGGTTAGGAT
This sequence comes from Potamilus streckersoni, assembly GCA_016746295.1. NCBI lineage: Eukaryota > Metazoa > Mollusca > Bivalvia > Unionida > Unionidae > Potamilus > Potamilus streckersoni. The sequence continues at coordinate 247,614 of JAEAOA010001366.1, forward strand.
TAGCATTAAAATGACCTCATGTTTAGGGTTAACATTAAAATGACCTTATGGTTAGGGTTAGCATTAAAATGACCTCGTGGTTAGGATTAGCATTAAAATGACCTCATGGTTAGGATTAGCATTAAAATGACCTCATGGTTAGGATTAGCATTAAAATGACCTCATGGTTAGGATTAGCATTAAAATGACCTCATGGTTAGGATTAGCATTAAAATGACCTCATGGTTAGGATTAGTATTAAAATGACTTCATGGTTAGCATTAAAATGACCTCATGGTTAGGGTTAGCATTAAAATGACTTCATGGTTAGGATTAGCATTAAAATGACCTCATGGTTAGGGTTAGCATTAAAATGACCTCATGGTTAGGATTAGCATTAAAATGACCTCATGGTTAGGATCAGCATTAAAATGACCTCATGGTTAGGATTAGCATTAAAATGACCTCATGGTTAGCATTAAAATGACCTCTTGGTTAGGGTTAGCATTAAAATGACCTCATGGTTAGGATTAGCATTAAAATGACCTCGTGGTTAGCATTAAAATGACCTCATGGTTAGGGTTAGCATTAAAATGACCTCATGGTTAGGATTAGCATTAAAATGACTTCATGGTTAGGATTAGCATTAAAATGACCTCATGGTTAGGATTAGCATTAAAATGACCTCATGGTTAGGATTAGCATTAAAATGACCTCATGGTTAGTATTAAAATGACCTTATGGTTAGGGTTAGCATTAAAATGACCTTATGGTTAGGATTAGCATTGAAATGACCTCATGGTTTGGGTTAGCATTAAAATGACCTCATGGTTAGGATTAGCATTAAAATGACCTCATGGTTAGGATTAGCATTAAAATGCCCTCATGGTTAGGATTAGCATTAAAATGACCTCATTGTTAGGGTAAGCATTAAAATGACCTCATGGTTAGGATTAGCATTAAAATGACCTCGTGGTTAGGATTAGCATTAAAATGACCTCATGTTTAGGATTAGCATTAAAATGACCTCATGTTTAGGATTAGCATTAAAATGACCTCATGGTTAGGATTAGCATTAAAATGACCTCATGGTTAGGATTAGCATTAAAATGACCTCATGGTTAGGATTAGCATTAAAATGACCTCATGGTTAGGATTAGCATTAAAATGACATCATGGTTAGGATTAGCATTAAAATGACCTCATGGTTAGGATTAACATTAAAATGACCTCATGGTTAGGATTAGCATTAAAATGACCTCATGGAGACAAAAATGCAGAGAAGGTTGGGTTACAGGTGAGCTGGTTTAGAAACCTTTATTACTCTCTATTAGAAATATCTGGAATGAATTTATTAACTAGTCCTCTGTGACTTTGGGTTTATTTTTAAAAGTTGCTGCAGACTTTGCACAAGTTTAACTTTTGAACACAATAATAAAAGTTTATGTTAAACAGAATGAACAACACTTCTTGAATAAACCTTATACTTAAGATCATCAAAATTGTGATCTCAGATGCATTTGGAATGAACATCAAATGTCACAGTTTATCTTAAACTTGGTATTTTGGTATATCTCAAAAATAACTTAAGTTAAATACACAACAAAAACAAATGCATATGTAAAGCCATGTTACATTTCCTTTTAGTCATAACCATATATATATTAAATATTTTATTTTTATCAGTAGACTCTAGTGATGCTGTCAGATGTGGCCTTCTATAATTCCTGATTAAATAATTAAAACCAAAATTAGTACTTGACACAGCAATGGCATTTTGTCTTCTCTCAGACAAAATAAATTTATTTTTCCTTACTGAAATCAATTTTGGAATATTGTATGTTCCTACAATGCACTGAATAAGTAGAAGACACAATGTCTGATTTATAAAAATACCAGAAGCAGGAGGTAATTTTTTGGAGGTACGTTTGTTGGGCCATGTATGATTATAATCCATGTAATTATACAATAATACATAATTAGGATAAACACCTTTGTCTAAAAGAAGAAAGAATTAAGCATGGCTGAAACGAGACTCAAACCCAGGTCTCTGCTGTACCATTGGAGATATTCCGGCTGACTTCTGTAGCTGGTTTTGGCAACACGTTGCTATGGAAACAGAATGCAGATCATTCTTAACACAACTGATTTGTTCTTAACTTTACCTTGAATCAGCACCATATAGCCATTATTGTGCTGATGTGCTATCATAACATAACACATACATATTCATAAAGTATGTGTCTGTTGTATTTAAAAGGAATCAATGTTTATTTTCATCCTTCTCTTTCAGATCGTCAGCTGCTCACATTATAGCCGAGTTCACAAAGAAAGCCTTGCTGAAAGATTTACCAAAGGAAGCTGGCCAGGCCCCATCACAAGCTGTGATTGGGGCGTACCTATATATTTGCCATCAGCTGTACAACACCTGTGAGGGCCTCCTGGTGCTCTATCCCTATGAACTACATGCAAGTGTGGCCAAAGCTTGGCAACAAGTAAGACGATTAAACTCACTACTAGATAACACAGTGGCTAACACACCTGCCTTGTACCTAACTTGTCCTGGGTTCAATTATAGGAGCTGGCACATGCTAGTATTCAAAAAAGAGTACTTGCTTTGTACCTCACTTGTCCTGGGTTCAGCAATAGTAGCTGGCACATGCTAATATTCAAAAAAGAGTACCAAGTGTAGGTTGTAGGAGAGTACCTGGTCTAAGACATAAGAGCATGTGTATGTGTTTTGGATTTTTAACATAGCTATAACAATGTTTCAGCCATATTGCTATAAAGTCTGCAGTGTGGCAGTTTGTAGTCCCTCCCAGTTCCATTATCCTGACACCAGTCCGACCATTCCAAATACTAACCTTTTAATGTTGAACACCTAGTGAGGCAGCTGTTAGTACCATTTTTAAAGTCTTTGTTATGACTAGGTTATGGTCTAAACCTGCAACCTCCCATATCTGAGGAAGACACTAAGCCGCCGGTCTAAGAATAAAAGAGTTCCTGGTCTAGACCATAAGAGAATACCTGTTACAAGTCATTAGAACTTTTTGTCTTACCTGTTAAGTCATAAGAAATTTTTGTCTTTCCTGAATTACTACGGTGAGATATATGTCTCATGTTTTCTGACAGTGTTAAAGTTTTGTGTTAAATGTTTAGCAATTCAGATATAATGATAATGCAGGTCAGACATTGGGTGTAGATATAATATTAATGTAGGTCAGATATTGGGTGTAGATAATAGTGTTAATGCAGATTGAAAATGGCTGTAGATATAATGTTAATGCAAGTTAGACATTGGATGTAGATATAGTGTTAATGCAGACATAGTATTAATGTAGGTCAGACATTGGAGGTAGATACAGTGTTAATGTAGGTCAGACATTGGGTGTACATATATGGTGTGCAGATATAATGGGAATACAGGTCAAACATTGTGTGTAAATATTATTTTAATACATGTCAGACATTATTAATGTAGCTCAGACTTTAAGTGTACATGTAATGTTAATACAGGTCAGACATTGTTAATACAGGTCAGACATTGTTCATAGATATAATGTTAATACAGGTCATACATTGTTAATGCATGTCAGACATTCCGTGTAGATATAATATTTATACAGGTCAGACATTATTAATGCAGGTCAGACATTGTGTGCAGATATAGTGTTAAAACAGCCTACAGGTCAAACAGTGGGTGTAGATATATTGGCAATGCAGGTCATACATGGTCATTGATATTTTGTTAATACAGATCATGCATTGTTAATGCAGGTCAGACATTGGGTGTAGATATAATGTTAATACAGGTCAGACATTGGGTGTAGATATAATGTTAATACAGGTCAAACAGTGGGTGTAGATATAATGTTAATGCAGGTCAGACATTGGGTGTAGATATAATGTTAATACAGGTCAGACATTGGGTGTAGATATAATGTTAATACAGGTCAGACATTGGGTGTAGATATAATGTTAATGCAGGTCAGACATTGGGTGTAGATATAATGTTAATGCAGGTCAGACATTGGGTGTAGATATAATGTTAATACAGGTCAGACATTGGGTGTAGATATAATGATAATACAGGTCAGACATTGGGTGTAGATATAATGTTAATACAGGTTAGACATTGGGTGTAGATATAATGTTAATGCAGGTCAGACATTGGGTGTAGATATAATGATAATACAGGTCAGACATTGGGTGTAGATATAATGTTAATACAGGTCAGACATTGGGTGTAGATATAATGATAATACAGGTCAGACATTGGGTGTAGATATAATGTTAATGCAGGTCAGACATTGGGTGTAGATATAATGTTAATGCAGGTCAGACATTGGGTGTAGATATAATGATAATACAGGTTAGACATTGGGTGTAGATATAATGATAATACAGGTCAGACATTGGGTGTAGATATAATGTTAATACAGGTCAGACATTGGGTGTAGATATAATGTTAATACAGGTCAGACATTGGGTGTAGATATAATGTTAATACAGGTCAGACATTGGGTGTAGATATAATGTTAATACAGGTCAGACATTGGGTGTAGATATAATGTTAATACAGGTCAGACATTGGGTGTAGATATAATGTTAATACAGGTCAGACATTGGGTGTAGATATAATGTTAATACAGGTCAGACATTGGGTGTAGATATAATGTTAATACAGGTCAGACATTGGGTGTAGATATAATGATAATGCAGGTCAGACATTGGGTGTAGATATAATGTTAATACAGGTCAGACATTGGGTGTAGATATAATGATAATACAGGTTAGACATTGGGTGTAGATATAATGATAATGCAGGTCAGACATTGGGTGTAGATATAATGATAATACAGGTCAGACATTGGGTGTAGATATAATGTTAATACAGGTCAGACATTGGGTGTAGATATAATGTTAATGCAGGTCAGACATTGGGTGTAGATATAATGTTAATACAGGTCAGACATTGGGTGTAGATATAATGTTAATACAGGTTAGACATTGGGTGTAGATATAATGTTAATACAGGTTAGACATTGGGTGTAGATATAATGTTAATACAGGTTAGACATTGGGTGTAGATATAATGTTAATACAGGTCAGACATTGGGTGTAGATATAATGTTAATACAGGTCAGACATTGGGTGTAGATATAATGTTAATACAGGTCAGACATTGGGTGTAGATATAATGTTAATACAGGTCAGACATTGGGTGTAGATATAATGTTAATACAGGTTAGACATTGGGTCTAGATATAATGTTAATACAGGTTAGACATTAGGTCTAGATAAATTGATATTTCAGGTCAGACAAAAAGATAATTTTTAGAGACATAAATTAAACCAGATTATTGTTTTTAAGCAACTAAGCTCACCTTTCTTGGCACTGCCATACAAAAAAAATTCCCAAAAGGTAAGCGCAGCTTGTGATTTTTTCATTTCTCCACCCATTTTTATTAAACCCCTCCACACCTTTTGCCTAACGCTGAATAGTTAGCTAGCAACTTACCACTATAACTCTAAAAGGACAAACCATGGTAAGACTGAGATTTAGAATTGGACACCATGTACAACCAATGCATGAAGATAAACCATGGTAAGACTGAGATTTAGAAGTGGACACCATGTACAACCAATGCATAAAGACAAACCATGGTAAGACTGAGATTTAGAATTGGATACCATGCACAACCAATGCATAAAGACAAACCAAGGAAAGACTGAGATTTAGAATTGGACACCATGTACAACCAATGTATAAAGACAAACAATGGTAAGACTGAGATTTAGAACTGGACACCATGTACAACCAATGAATAAAGACATACCATGGTAAGACTGAGATTTAGAATTGGACACCATGTACAACCAATGCATAAAGACAAACCATGGTAAGACTGAGATTTAGAATCGGACACCATTTAGAACCAGTGCATGAAGACAAACCATGGTAAGACTGAGATTTATAATCAGACACCATGTACAACCAATGCAAAAAGACAAACCATGCTTGAAACAAATAGCCTCTTAAGCTAACATGCTTAAAAGAAATAGCCTTTAAAGGTCAGGTGCTGAAAATAAATAGCCTCTAGAAATTGTGTGAGCTATAGTGTACTGTAGCAAATTTGCCATTTAAATATGGCATGACAAAAGTCAATTAAGAATTTTATCCATTAAGTTTGAAATATGCAGCAAAAAGGTATTTTTTTTAATTTCACTTGACCTAATTATCCTAACAAGATAGAATAGGGTTGATGAGTTGTGTTAAAGCTTATGAAATTTCTTTCTGGATGTGTAAAACTCCTAATAAGGACCTCCTACATGCATTCTATGATTTTATCAGGAATAGTAAAATCTCGGTCAAGTCAGCTGCATATGTAAACCAAATATCAATTTAAAATGTAAACCAAATATCATTTTCAAATGTAAAGCAAATATCATTTTCAAATGTAAACCAAATATCATTTTCAAATGTAAACCAAATATCATTTTCAAATGTAAATCAAATATCATTTTCAAATGTAAACCAAATATCATTTTCAAATGTAAACCAAATATCATTTTCAGTATGTCTTATTTTGTCTCGCCTGCAAAGCATAGACATATGTATCACTTCTCATCATTGTTGTTGTGGTTGTTATTGTGCTTGTGAAGGCAATAAGTTGATTATGGTCTATTGTATTACCAGTATTGTTCAATATATGTCAGCCTCTAATCTTGCAGGCATCACAAGAGGCAGAGTCCGTACCTACCCCCACCCCCATTGAGGACGATGACAGTTCTAGTGATAGCTCTAGTTTTGCTGCAAAGGAAAGTTATGATCTGTAAGTGTCTAATGATATAAAGTTACATGAGGATATTTTTGGCAGTCATCTGTTGTGATTATTTACCAGTGATGAAGTGGTACAAAAAGTAACTATAGTTGAGAGATAAAAGTAAAGCAGCAAAGTGGAGGGTTAAAAATAATAAACAGAGTGGAGAGGTAAAAAAAAACTTTAATGGAGAGTTGCACAGAGTAGTTATAGTGGAGAGGTAAAAAAAAGTGTAACTATAGTGGAGAGGTAAGTAAAATATTTTCATTTTGTTGTAAATCAACAAATGTAGTAATAACCTTAGATGTTGCTAGTTCTCACCAAATTTTCTTAATGCAGACATTTTAGATAAGATGCTTTATGATGATGACAACCATATAGGTGATTAATATTGAGGGTTTTCTGAATGTCATCTGATTGTTGTGATGGAAATTCAAAGCTGACTGCTCTATCCTTTTGTCATCTGATTTTTATGATAGAACACTGCTGACTGCTGTGTCTTATTGTTGTTTGATATTTATGATAGAACTTCACAGCTGACTGCTGTGTAGCCTTTTTCCAAACTTGTGCTGCTGATTAAAAACAAGATACACAAAAGTTTATTACCAAAAAAAATCAGAATGTGGGTATAAAGAAAACTTTAAATGAAATAGAGAAATTATGAAAGGTTAGAATTACCAACCCAGGTTTGCAGAAATGTCTGCTTGAATATATTATTAAAATTGGGTTCCTTGTTGTTATCACTTTCCCACTCTGTGTAGAGACCTGATTTGCAACAGAAAGTAACAAGAAATGCAGATCTCAACTGAATGTTAATGTTCCTTAGAATGTAATGCTATCAGTGTATGCTAAAGAGTTCTCTCCCTTGGAAAATAAAGCTATGACATATTTGTAAGATTTATTTTCACGTTCATCCCTTTCCAGTTCACATCAAATGTGTGAAGAGTAATGAAACAAACAACCTATTAATAATCTTTTATGTCATTTTCATGTTCCATTTTTTAACTTAGGAATTTTCTTGCCAATTACACCATTATAAAGATACAACCCTTCCCTGTTTTGCATGATTTTGTTGAATATTTCAGGCTTCATTGTGAGATACAACCCTTCCCTGTTCTACATGATTTTGTTGAATATTTCAGGCTTCATTGGGAGGATACACTTAGAGACAACCTGCTGAATTTTGCCAGTACAGCCAAAGGAATCCTTCTTCTACAGCAAACGGGCGCCTTGAATGAGTGTATTGTCTATATGAATGCAAGATATGAGAAAAAACTACAGGTATCCATTACAGTTAGAAATTATTAAACTAACCCTTAGACATTAGTTGCATACCAAATTCAGGGTAATGTTGTTATATTTGCCCAAGATATTAGTCATTCTGTTTGGAAAAAAATTATTTAAATTATAGCAAAAAACCCCTGAAATTATTAGAATCCCATTTTAAAAAAAATCACTGGGTTTGATACCAATAGCTTTCACAAGTACCTCTTTTGCTAAAAATATGGTCTCTCAAAACATGTAGTTTCATGAAGCAAGGGTCTTTTAAGACAGGTTTTACAGTATTGTGAGCCTGTGTGTGACATATGTGAGCCTTTAGATCAGATGTATAGATTAAGACTACATCCGAGCTTTCAGATAATGTGTATAGGTTAGATGACATGCTTGCCTTCAGATAATGTGTCTAGGTTAAAATGATACGATTGCCTTCAGATAATGTGTCTTGGTTAAGATGATATCATTGCCTTCAGATAATGTGTCTAGGTTAAGATGATATACTTGCCTTCAGATAATGTGTCTAGGTTAAGATGATATGATTGCCTTCAGATAATGTGTCTAGGTTAAGATGATATGATTGCCTTCAGATAATGTGTCTAGGTTAGATGATATGATTGCCTTCAGATAATGTGTCTATGTTAGATGATATGATTGCCTTCAGATAATGTGTCTATGTTAGATGATATGATTGCCTTCAGATAATGTGTCTTGGTTAAGATGATATGATTGCCTTCAGATAATGTGTCTAGGTTAGATGATATGCTTGCCTTCAGATAATGTGTCTAGGTTAAGATGATACGATTGCCTTCAGATAATGTGTCTAGGTTAGATGATATGATTGCCTTCAGATAATGTGTCTAGGTTAAGATGATATGATTGCCTTCAGATAATGTGTCTAGGTTAGATGATATGATTGCCTTCAGATAATGTGTCTATGTTAGATGATATGATTGCCTTCAGATAATGTGTCTATGTTAGATGATATGCTTGCCTTCAGATAATGTGTCTTGGTTAAGATGATATGATTGCCTTCAGATAATGTGTCTAGGTTAAGATTATATGCTTGCCTTCAGATAATGTGTCTATGTTAGATGATATGATTGCCTTCAGATAATGTGTCTATGTTAGATGATATGCTTGCCTTCAGATAATGTGTCTTGGTTAAGATGATATGATTGCCTTCAGATAATGTGTCTAGGTTAGATGATATGCTTGCCTTCAGATAATGTGTCTAGGTTAAGATGATATACTTGCCTTCAGATAATGTGTCTATGTTAGATGATATGCTTGCCTTCAGATAATGTGTCTAGGTTAAGATGATATGATTGCCTTCAGATAATGTGTCTATATTAGATGATATACTTGCCTTCAGATAATGTGTCTAGGTTAAGATGATATGATTGCCTTCAGATAATGTGTCTTGGTTAGATGATATACTTGCCTTCAGATAATGTGTCTAGGTTAAGATGATACGATTGCCTTCAGATAATGTGTCTAGGTTAGATGATATGCTTGCCTTCAGATAATGTGTCTAGGTTAATATGATACGATTGCCTTCAGATAATGTGTCTTGGTTAAGATGATATGATTGCCTTCAGATAATGTGTCTAGGTTAGATGATATGCTTGCCTTCAGATAATGTGTCTAGGTTAAGATGATACGATTGCCTTCAGATAATGTGTCTAGGTTAGATGATATGATTGCCATCAGATAATGTGTCTAGGTTAAGATGATATGATTGCCTTCAGATAATGTGTCTAGGTTAGATGATATGCTTGCCTTCAGATAATGTGTCTTGGTTAAGATGATATGATTGCCTTCAGATAATGTGTCTAAGTTAAGATGATATACTTGCCTTCAGATAATGTGTCTATGTTAAGATGATATGATTGCCTTCAGATAATGTGTCTAGGTTAGATGATATGCTTGCTTTCAGATAATGTGTATAAGTTAGATGATATGCTTGCCTTCAGATAATGTGTCTAAGTTAAGATGATGTACTTGCCTTCAGATAATGTGTCTAGGTTAAGATGATATGATTGCCTTCAGATAATGTGTCTTGGTTAGATGATATGCTTGCTTTCAGATAATGTGTATAAGCTAGATGATATGCTTGCCTTCAGATAATGTGTCTTGGTTAAGATGATATGATTGACTTCCGATAATGTGTCTAAGTTAAGATGATATACTTGCCTTCAGATAATGTGTCTAGGTTAGATGATATGCTTGCCTTCAGATAATGTGTCTTGGTTAAGATGATATGATTGCCTTCAGATAATGTGTCTAGGTTGGATGACATGCTTGCCTTCAGATAATGTCTAAGTTAAGATGATATACTTGCCTTCAGATAATGTGTATAGGTTGGATGACATGCTTGCCTTCAGATAATGTCTAAGTTAAGATGATATACTTGCCTTCAGATAATGTGTCTAGGTTAAGATGATATGATTGCCTTCAGATAATGTGTCTTGGTTAGATGATATGCTTGCCTTCAGGTAATGTGTCTAAGTTAAGATGATATACTTGCCTTCAGATAATGTGTCTAGGTTAGATGATATGCTTGCCTTCAGATAATGTGTCTAGGTTAGATGATATGCTTGCCTTCAGGTAATGTGTCTAAGTTAAGATGATATAATTGCCTTCAGATAATGTGTGAATAAGTTAAGATGATATACTTGCCTTCAAATAATGTGTCTAGGTTAGATGACATGCTTGCCTTCAGATAATGTGTCTAGGTTAAGATGATATGATTGACTTCAGATAATGTGTCTAAATTAAGATGATATACTTGTCTTCAAATAATGTGTCTAGGTTAGATGATATGCTTGCCTTCAGATAATGTGTCTAGGTTAAGATGATATGATTGCCTTCAGATAATGTGTCTAAGTTAAGATGATATACTTGCCTTCAGATAATGTGTCTAGGTTAGATGACATGCTTGCCTTCAGATAATGTGTTTAGGTTAAGATGATATGATTGCCTTCAGATAATTTGGCTAGGTTAGATGACATGCTTGCCTTCAGATAATGTGTCTAGGTTAGATGATATGCTTGCCTTCAGATAATGTGTCTAGGTTAAGATGATAAGCTTGCCTTCAGATAATGTGTCTAGGTTAAGATGATATACTTGCCTTCAGATAATGTGTCTAGGTTAAAATGATATGCTTGCCTTCAGATAATGAGTCTTGGTTAGATGATATACTTGCCTTCAGATAATGTGTCTAGGTTAGATGATATGCTTGCCTTCAGATAATGTGTCTAGGTTAAGATGATACGATTGCCTTCAGATAATGTGTCTAGGTTAGATGATATGCTTGCCTTCAGATAATGTGTCTAGGTTAAGATGATACGATTGCCTTCAGATAATGTGTCTAGGTTAAGATGATATGATTGCCTTCAGATAATGTGTCTAGGTTAGATGATATGATTGCCTTCAGATAATGTGTCTAGGTTAGATGATATGCTTGCCTTCAGATAATGTGTCTATGTTAAGATGATATGATTGCCTTCAGATAATGTGTCTAGGTTAGATGATATGATTGCCTTCAGATAATGTGTATAGGTTAGATGATATGCTTGCCTTCAGATAATGTGTCTAGGTTAAGATGATATGATTGCCTTCAGATAATGTGTCTAGGTTAATAGACCATACGTTTGCATTAAGGTCAGATGCAACAGCCTTCATTTGCATTTGACTGATTCTATATGGTCAAGTTCAGTAAATATTTTCTTAAATACTCTTATGGTGCCAGTATATACTGCAATCTTATGGTGCCAGTATATACTGCTTTACAATCTTATGGTGCATGTATATACTGCAATATTATGGTGCCAGTATGTACTGCAATCTTATGGTGCCAGTATATACTGCAATCTTATGGTACCAGTGTATACTGCAATCTTATGTGGTGCCAGTATATACTGCAATCTTATGGGGTGCCAGTATATACTGCATTCTTATGGTGCCAGTATGTACTGCATTCTTATGGTGCCAGTATGTACTGCAGTCTTATGGTGCCAGTATGTACTGCAGTCTTATTGTGCCAGTATATTCTGCACTGCAGTCTTACAGTATCAATATGTACTGTAATTTTATGGTGACAGTATGTACTGCAATCTTATGGTGCCAGTTTATACTACAATCTTATGGTGTCAGTATATACTGCAATCTCATGGTGCCAGTATATACTACAATCCTATGGTACAAGTATATACTGCAATCTTATAGTGCTGGTATGCACTAAAATCTTATGGTGCCAGTATGTACTGCAATCTTTATGGTGTCAGTATGTACTGCAATCTTATGATGTGCCAGTATATACTGCAGTCTTATGGTGCCAGTATATACTGCAATCTTATGGTGCCAGTATATACTGCAATCTTATGGTCCAAGGATATACTGCAGTCTAATGGTGCCATTATATACTGCATTCTTATGGTGCCAGTATATACTGCAGTCTTATGGTGCCAGGATATACTGCAGTCTTATGGAGCCATGATATACTGCAATCTTATGGTGCTAGTATATACTGCAGTCTTATGGTTCCAGTATATACTGCAGTCTTACAGTGACAGTATATACTGCTGGTGACAATATGTATATTAGTCTTATGGTGACCAAATTCTGTTATGAGACCAATAGAAAGGGTTATTAAAGAATTACTCTGTTTAATATATACACTATATACAGCTCAAAGAAATACTAATAAATTTGTTTATTTTTCAGATATATACACAGTTTAGACATCTTATTTATAACTTTTTATATACTTGGAGCAACTCATTATCATCAAATTTAGTACTCCCACTATGTCGACATGTTTCTTTATTTAGGTAAAGAACTATGACATCATATGGTGACTTGGTAAATTATGTTTGACTGGAAATTGATAGAACTGGTGTAAAATATAGCAGTATTATGCACTCAATATCAAAACCATTTGACTTCATATTATGCACTCAATATCAAAACCATTTGACTTCATATTATGCACTCAATATCAAAACCATTTGACTTCATATTATGCACTCAATATCAAAACCATTTGACTTCATATTATGCACTCAATATCAAAACCATTTGACTTCATATTATGCACTCAATATCAAAACCATTTGACTTCATATTATGCACTCAATAACAAAACCATTTGACTTCATATTATGCACTCAATAACAAAACGATTTGACTTCATATTATGCACTCAATATCAAAACCATTTGACTTCATATTATGCACTCAATATCAAAACCATTTGACTTCATATTATGCACTCAATATCAAAACGATTTGACTTCATATTATGCACTCAATATCAAAACGATTTGACTTCATATTATGCACTCAATATCAAAACCATTTGACTTCATATTATGCACTCAATATCAAAACCATTTGACTTCATATTATGTAAACAGTATCAAAACGATTTGACTTCATATTATGTAAACAGTATCCAAATTATTTGACTTCATATTATGTAAACAGTATCCAAATTATTTGACTTCATATTATGTAAACAGTATCAAAACGATTTGACTTCATATTATGTAAACAGTATCCAAATTATTTGACTTCATATTATGTAAACAGTATCCAAATTATTTGACTTCATATTATGTAAACAGTATCCAAATTATTTGACTTCATATTATGTAAACAGTAACAAAATTATTTGACTTCATATTATGTAAACAGTATCCAAATTATTTGACTTCATATTATGTAAACAGTAACAAAATTATTTGACTTCATATTATGTAAACAGTAACAAAATTATTTGACTTCATATTATGTAAACAGTAACAAAATTATTTGACTTCATATTATGTAAACAGTAACAAAATTATTTGACTTCATATTATGTAAACAGTAACAAAATTATTTGACTTCATATTATGTAAACAGTAACAAAATTATTTGACTTCATATTTTGTCAACAGTAACAAAATCATTTGACTTCATATTATGTAAACAGTAACAAAATTATTTGACTTCATATTTTGTAAACAGTAACAAAATTATTTGACTTAATATTATGTAAACAGTAACAAAATTATTTGACTTCATATTATGTAAACAGTAACAAAATTATTTGACTTCATATTATGTAAACAGTAACAAAATTATTTGACTTCATATTATGTAAACAGTAACAAAATTATTTGACTTCATATTATGTAAACAGTAACAAAATTATTTGACTTCATATTATGTAAACAGTAACAAAATTATTTGACTTCATATTATGTAAACAGTAACAAAATCATTTGACTTCATATTATGTAAACAGTAACAAAATTATTTGACTTCATATTTTGTCAACAGTAACAAAATCATTTGACTTCATATTATGTAAACAGTAACAAAATTATTTGACTTCATATTATGTAAACAGTAACAAAATTATTTGACTTCATATTATGTAAACAGTAACAAAATTATTTGACTTCATATTATGTAAACAGGAACAAAATCATTTGACTTCATATTATGTAAACAGTAACAAAATTATTTGACTTCATATTTTGTAAACAGTAACAAAATTATTTGACTTCATATTATGTAAACAGTAACAAAATTATTTGACTTCATATTTTGTAAACAGTAACAAAATTATTTGACTTCATATTATGTAAACAGTAACAAAATTATTTGACTTCATATTATGTAAACAGTAACAAAATTATTTGACTTCATATTTTGTAAACAGTAACAAAATTATTTGAATTCATATTATGTTAACAGTATTAAAACCATTTGACTTCATATTATGTAAACAGTAACAAAATTATTTGACTTCATATTTTGTAAACAGTAACAAAATTATTTGACTTCATATTTTGTAAACAGTAACAAAATTATTTGACTTCATATTTTGTAAATAGTAACAAAATTATTTGAATTCATATTATGTAAACAGTATTAAAACCATTTGACTTCATATTATGTAAACAGTAACAAAATCATTTGACTTCATATTATGTAAACAGTAACAAAATTATTTGACTTCATATTATGTAAACAGTAACAAAATTATTTGACTTCATATTATGTAAACAGTATTAAAACCATTTGACTTCATATTATGTAAACAGTAACAAAATTATTTGACTTCATATTATGTAAACAGTAACAAAATTATTTGAATTCATATTATGTTAACAGTATTAAAACCATTTGACTTCATATTATGTAAACAGTAACAAAATTATTTGACTTCATATTATGTAAACAGTAACAAAATTATTTGACTTCATATTATGTTAACAGTATTAAAACCATTTGACTTCATATTATGTAAACAGTAACAAAATTATTTGACTTCATATTATGTAAACAGTAACAAAATTATTTGAATTCATATTATGTAAACAGTAACAAAATTATTTGACTTCATATTATGTAAACAGTAACAAAATTATTTGAATTCATATTATGTAAACAGTAACAAAATCATTTGACTTCACATTATTTAAACAGTAACAAAATCATTTGACTTCACATTATGTAAACAGTAACAAAATTATTTGAATTCATATTATGTAAACAGTAACAAAATTATTTGAATTCATATTATGTTAACAGTATTAAAACCATTTGACTTCATATTATGTAAACAGTAACAAAATTATTTGACTTCATTTTATGTAAACAGTAACAAAATTATTTGACTTCATATTATGTAAACAGTAACAAAATTATTTGACTTCATATTATGTAAACAGTAACAAAATCATTTGACTTCATATTATGTAAACGGTAACAAAATTATTTGAATTCATATTATGTTAACAGTATTAAAACCATTTGACTTCATATTATGTAATTAGATAAACTCAAAAAGTTAAAATCATTATGTAATTCACCCACCCCACCCCACCCCACCCCACCCCACCCTCTTTCAACAAATTCGTGAAGTAATGACCCAAAAAATATATATTAAGAGACTCTCTTTATCACAGAATTCTTGTTTATGTTATGTAAACTGGGAAGAGAAGATGGCTAGCAAATATAAATCTCCAAGGCAGATAGTTTCTAAGTGATGCATTTATTTTTGATTAGGATCATATATACTTGTCTTGAGATCAGTTGTATTGATTAAGATGATACGCTAGCCATGAGATCAGTTGTATAGATTAAGATAATATGCTAGCCTTGAGATCAGCTGTGTAGATTAAGATGATATGCTTGCCTTGAGATCAGCTGTATAGATTACGATGATATGCTTGCCTTGAGATCAGTTGTATAGATATGCTAGCCATGAGATCAGTTGTATAGATTTGGATGATATGCTTGCCTTGAGATCAGCTGTATAGATTAAGATGATATGCTTGCCTTGAGATCAGCTGTATAGATTAAGATGATATGCTTGCCTTCAGATCAGCTGTATAGATTAAGATGATATGCTAGCCATGAGATCAGTTGTATTAAGATGATATGCTTGCCTTGAGATCAGCTGTATAGATTAAGATGATATGCTAGCCATGAGATCAGTTGTATTGATTAAGATGATATGCTAGCCATGAGATCAGTTGTATTGATTAAGATGATATGCTAGCCATGATATCAGTTGTATTAAGATGATATGCTAGCCATGAGATCAGTTGTATAGATTAAGATGATATGCTTGCCTTGAGATCAGTTGTATAGATTAAGATGATATGCTAGCCATGAGATCAGTTGTATTGATTAAGATGATATGCTAGCCATGAGATCAGTTGTATTGATTAAGATGATATGCTAGCCTTGAGATCAGCTGTATAGATAGAGATGATATGCTAGCCATGAGATCAGTTGTATTGATTAAGATGATATGCTAGCCATGAGATCAGTTGTATTGATTAAGATGATATGTTAGCCTTGAGATGAGTTGTATAGATTAAGATGATATGCTAGCCATGAGATCAGTTGTATTGATAAAGATGATATGCTTGTCTTGAGATCGTCTGTATAGATTAAGATGATATGCTAGCCATGAGATCAGTTGGATAGATATGCTAGCCTTGAGATCAGTTGTATAGATTAAGATGATATGCTTGCTTTGAGATCAGCTGTGTAGATTAAGATGATATGCTTGCTTTTAGATCAGCTGTATAGATTATGATGATATGCTTTCCTTGAGCTCAGTTGTATAGATTAAGATGATATGCTAGCCTTGAGATTGGTTGTATAGATTATGATGATATGCTTTCCTTGAGCTCAGTTGTATAGATTAAGATATGCTAGCCTTGAGATCGGTTGTATAGATTAAGATGATATGCTTTCCTTGAGATCAATTGTATAGGTTAGGATGACATGCTTGCCTTGAGATCAGTTGTATAGATTAAGATGATATGCTTGCCTTGATATCAGTTGTATAGATTAAGATGATATGCTAGCCTTGAGATCAGCTGTATAGATTAAGATGATATGCTAGCCTTGAGATCGGTTGTATAGATTAAGATGATATGCTTGCCTTCAGATAAGCTGTATAGATTAAGATGATATGCTTGTCTTGAGATCAGATGTATGGATTAAGATTATATTCTTGTCTCGAGATCAGCTGTATAGATTAGTGTGACCAGCGGCCAACATATTAGTGCAAACATGTAAAAGTTACCAGTCAGTAGAGGCCACATTTGTTTTAGTATATGTCCAGAAACAATATATAATTCATACAGTATGGTAAGTAATCCGATAATCTTTATCGATTTCTGTTTCCCCCATGTCATATTTTTTTTACTGAAAAAGTGGTGGCTAAAGTACATGTACCACTAAGGTTAATATTATATCATTAATGCTGACATTTACAAGAAATGGGGTTACCAATGTTGTGATAGAGTTTTGGACTTGAGTTTTATTTCTTTGATGATTATGACTGTCAAGATCAATACATTATCAGCATAGGCAAAATATAGATTTTGTGGATTAACACAGAGAAAAAAAACCTTGAACAAAACAGGGTACCAGACAAAGATATAAAAAAATCACATGACAAGTACAAAATTCCTTTATAAATTTTGTTGACTTAATACAATTTATGTCTGCATAATTAAGTCATTGTAAATGGTACATACAGCTGTCTGATGTATCCATGTCCTTATAAATGGTACATACAGCTACCTGATGTATCCAAGTGACTACAAACAATAGGTACCTTCTTTTCTGTCACTTTATGCTTGTTTTATTTCTCATCCATCACCATCCCATGCAAATTATCTTCTTTCTGTTCATGAATTATTTTTTACAGGGAAATTTTTGTTGTTCAAAGTTTGCAAGATGCATAGAAAATGGCTTAGAGCAAGTGATGCCATTATAATTTTTTTTGCAGAGTTTAATTTCGTCTTCAATAAGTTGTCTAACCAATATATGAATTTCTTCATCTGGAAATCAGACTTTGTCCACTAATGCATCAGGGAAGAAGGAACATATGTAGAGACAGTTTAACATTATGTCATGATTATGTCTTGATTGGGTAATATTAGATTAGTTCATTGACATGTTATTAAGTCATGATGTTTAAAATGTATATCTTCTACATTGTATAATACCTTTTTAAACTATTATATATTTTATATTGTATGATATGTTATAATACAACTAACATTGTATGTATGATGCATCAAACATATATGATTGCATGATCTGTTTTATATTGTATAATATAGCTAACATTGAAATGATATATTTTACAAGGTATGATATGTTTTGAATTGCATGACATGTTTTACATTGAATGATGTGTTTTATATCACATGATATAGCTAGCATTGTATGATATATTTCACTTTGTATTTATTTATCTGTTTTATATGTTGAATTTCATTTAACTTGAATTTTGTTTATTCTACTGGAACATTTTAGGTGAGCAAATGTGAGAAGTTTGGATATGGTTACATGGTGACACAAGTGGCTGCCACAGCCCCTGGAATGGCTGCACTAGAGAAAACTGGTATGTGTCATCTTGAATTACATAATATATACATTTTAGTCACATTATACAGTATAGACATTTTAGTCACATTATCCAATCTGTACATTTTAATCACATTATACAGTATATATATATATATATATATATATATATATATATATATATATATATATATATATATATATATTAGTCAAATTTCCAATCTATACATTTTAGTCACATTATAAAGTATATACCTTTTAGTCACATTATACAATCTTTACATTTTAGTCAAATTATACAATCTATATATATTAGTCACATTATACAATCTATACATATTAGTCACATTATACAATCTATACATTTAGGTCACATTATGCAATCTGTGCATTTTAGTCACATTTTACAATCTATACATATTAGTCACATTATACAATTTATACACATTAGTCACATTATACAATCTATACATATTAGTCACATTATACAATATATACATTTAAGTCACATTATGCAATTTATACATTTAAGTCACATTGTACAAGCTATACATATTAGTCGCATTATACAATCTATACATATTAGTCACATTATACAATATACATTTAAGTCACATTATGCAATTTATACATTTAGGTCACATTATACAAGCTATACATATTAGTCACATTATACAATCTATACATTTAAGTCACTTTATGCAAGCTATACATATTAGTCACATTATACAATCTATACATATTAGTCACATTATACAATTTTTACATTTAAGTCGCATTATACAATCTGTGCATTTTAGTCACATTATACAATCTATACTTTTAAGTCATATTATACAGTCTATACTTTTAAGTCACATTATACAAGCTATAAATATTAGTCACATTATAGAATTTGTGCATTTTAGTCACATTATAGAATTACACATTTAAGTCACATTATACAATCTGTGCATTTTAGTCACATTGTACAATCTATACTTTTAAGTCACATTATACAATCTATACTTTTAAGTCACATTATACAAGCTATACTTTTAAGTCACATTGTACAATCTATACTTTTAAGTCACATTATACAATCTATACTTTTAAGTCACATTATACAAGCTATACTTTTAAGTCACATTATACAAGCTATACTTTTAAGTCACATTATACAATCTATACTTTTAAGTCACATTATACAATCTGTGCATTTTAGTCACATTATACAGTATATACATTTTAGTCACAAAGGATAAGCTTTATTCACTTAAGAACAGTTGTTTTAGGGATTTTGTCTCTGAAAGAATGAATAGGATATACATTAGCTTCAATGTACTATTTCATCAGCTTTGATTTAATGTCTACATTATTATCCTTGATTTACTGCCTTAATCATTAGCCTCGATTTGCTATTTCATTAGCATTGATTTACTGTCTGTATCATAAGCTAGATTTTATATTTTATTAGCCTTGATTTACTGCTTAATTTTTTCAGTTTTTATTTGCTGTCTGTATCATTAGCTATGATTTACTTTTTTTAGCCATGAGTTACTATTTTAATAGCCATGAGTTACTATTTCAATAGACATGAGTTACTATTTCAATAGCCATTAGTTACTATTTCAATAGCCATGAGTTACTATTGCCTTTTATTTACTACTTCTTGTTAACTCATAACTCCCTAGTCTGAAAGGAATATATTTTGAATAATATTGATTTGATTCCACTCTTGATCTCCTTAACATGCCAGTGCAGTACTGGTTTGACTCCACTCCTGATCCTCTTTAGATTCCAATACAGTACTGGTTTGACTCCACTCCTGATCCCCTTAACATGCCAATACAGTACTGGTTTGACTCCACTCCTGATCCCCTTAACATGCTAATACAGTACTGGTTTGACTCCACTCCTGATCCTCTTTAGATGCCTATACAGTACTGATTTGACTCCATTCCTGATCCCCTTAACATGCCAATACAGTACTGGCTTGACTCCACTCCTGATCCCCTTAACATGCCAATACAGTACTGGCTTGACTCCACTCCTGATCCCCTTAACATGCCAATACAGTATTGGTTGTTTATTTTGGCACAGACTTTGCAATTCTTCAAGAAATTGATAACATTAAAATTTAAATTATTGGGAACCATGCATGCTATATCAGAATACATGCATGATCTCTTCCATAAAATGATAATTAACCTTTTACACTTGAGTTGTTTTACATAGAAAATTTAGTTCTGTCATGAATGAACAAATACCCATATTTTCAGGAGCCATGCCAAAGTTGTGTTATATCTAAATACATGCTATAATGATGCATGTTATAGCAGAGTTTGTATGCAAATTACATACATTTTTATTACAATGCTTCACCAGTGAGTATTTATACTTCACCAGTGAATATTGGTAAATCACTGGTGAATATTGATAATTCATCCATGAATATTCATACCTCACCAGTGAATATTAGTAACTCACTGGTGAATATTGATAATTCATCCATGAATATTGATACTTCACCAGTGAATATTGGTAACTCACTGGTGAATATTGATAATTCACCCATGAATATTCATACTTCACCAGTGAATATTAGTAACCCACTGGTGAATATTGATAATTCATCCATGAATATTTATACTTCACCAGTGAATATTGGTAACTCACTGGTGAATATTGATAATTCACCCATGAATATTCCTACTTCACCAGTGAATATTGTTAACTCACTAGTGAATATTGATAATTCACCCATGAATATTTATACTTCACCAGTGAATATTGGTAACTCACTGGTGAATATTGATAATTCACCCATGAATATTTATACTTCACCAGTGAATATTAGTAACTCACTGGTGAATATTGATAATTCATCCATGAATATTGATACTTCACCAGTGAATATTGGTAACTCACTGGTGAATATTGATAATTCACCCATGAATATTCATACTTCACCAGTGAATATTAGTAACCCACTGGTGAATATTGATAATTCATCCATGAATATTTATACTTCACCAGTGAATATTGGTAACTCACTGGTGAATATTGATAATTCACCCATGAATATTCCTACTTCACCAGTGAATATTGGTAACTCACTAGTGAATATTGATAATTCACCCATGAATATACATACTCCACCAGTGGATACTAATACTCATGTTCTATGGGATTGAAATTAAAAAGGAAAAATTTTTTGAGACAAAAACACAATAAAATTTAGTGTTATTCAGTAATGAAATTTTCTTTCCATTTTAGGCTATCTAAAAGCTTTGATATCAGAGCTATGGGCTGTGTTGGAGTGTGGTCCATCGGACGCACCCCTTTTCACTCCCAAAAGCTGGCCAGTAGATCCAGTCGAGAGAATTTCTCATAAGGTATGCCTCACTATAAATAAAATTGCCCACAATTTTCTCACAAGGTATAACTTCTTATACATAAAATTACATGCAATTTCTAACAAGTTATGCCTTCCTATATATAAATTACAATTTTTCTCACAATGTATAAGTACTTTTACACAAAATTACACACAATTTTTCTCATAATGTATGACTACCTTTACACAAAATTGCACACAATTTTTCTCACAATGTATGTCTACCTTTACACAAAATTACACACAATTTTTCTCACAACGTGTGACTACCTTTACACAAAATTACACATTTTTTTCTAATAATGTATGACCAATTTTACACAAAATTACACACAATTTTTCTCAAAATGTATGACTACTTTTACACAAAAGTACACACAATTTTAAAAATCTCACAATGTATGACGACCTTTACACAAAGGTACACACAATTTTTCTCACAATGTTTGACTACTTTTACACAAAATTACACATTTTTTCTCACAATGTGTGACTACCTTTACACAAAGTTGCACACTTTTTCTCACAATGTATGACTACTTTTACACAAAATTATACACAATTTTTCTCACAATGTACAACTACTTTTACACTTTTACACAAAATTACACACAATGTTTCTCACAATGAATGACTACCATTACACAAAATTGCACACAATTTTTCTCACAATGTATGACTACTTTTACACAAAATTGCAAAAAAATTTCACACAATGTATCACTACCTTTACACAAAATTACCCAATTTTTCTCACAATGTATGACTATTTTTACACAAAATTAAAGGGGCCCCGAGTGGTCTAAAGCGCTGTCCATTACAGATCACTGCCATCTCACCTCTGTCTGCATGAGTTCAAGTCTAGGATTCGGCGAATGTGGATATGTGAGAAAGCTTGCCAGTAGCTTCTCGTGGGTTGGTGGTTCTTTCTGGTGATTTCCCGGTTTCTTCCTCCACCATTGATACTGGCCGCCATGAATAGCCTATCGTGTGCTGAAAAATGGCGTTAAGCCAAACAACAACAACAACAACACAAAATTACACAATTTTTCTCATAATGTATGACTACTTTTACACAAAATTACACCATTTTTCTCACAATGTATGACTAATTTTACATATAATTACACAAAATTTTCTAACAAGGTATGCCTCACTGAATATAAATTTAAATTTCACAGGTATTCCTTTACAGACAAAACTGCATACAACTTTCTCAGTATTTTCATAAATTATGCATTCCAGTACATAAAATTAAATTAATGTTTTCATAAGATATGCATTCCAGTACAAAAAATGAAATTAATGTTTTCATAAGTTATGCATTCCATTACAAAAAATGAAATTAATGTTTTCATAAGTTATGCATTCCAGTACAAAAAATGAAATTAATGTTTTCATAAGTTATGCATTCCAGTACAAAAAATGAAATTAATATTTTCATAAGTTATGCATTCCAGTACATAAAATTAAATAAATGTTTCTCACAAGGTTGGCTTCACTTTGCTTAAAATTAGATACAATATTCTTACAAGGTATGCCTTTGTACACATTCAATTACCTACAGTATGCTTACAAGGTATGCCTTTGTACACATTCAATTATCTACAGTATGCTTACAAGGTATGCCTTTGTACACATTCAATTACATGCAATATTCTTACAATGTATGCTATAATGGAAATGCTAATCATATTGCTATAAGGGAAATGTTAATCATGTTGCTATAAAGGAAATGCTAATCATATTGCTATAAGAGAAATATTAATCATATTGCTATAAAGAAAATGTTGATTGTGGTTGCTATATGTTAATCATATTACTATAATGGAAAGTTAATCATATTGCTATAAGGGAAACTTTAATCATATTGCTCTAAGGGAAATGTTAATCATATTGCTATAAGGGAAATGTTAATCATATTGCTATAAAGGAAATATTAATCATATTGCTATAACTATAAGGGAACTGTTAATCATATTGCTATAACTATAAGGGAAATAATCATATTGCTATAAGGGAAATATTAATCATATTGCTATAAGGGAAATGTTAATCATATAGCCATAAAGGAAATATTAATCATATTACTATAACTATAAGGGAAATGTTAATCAAAATTGCTATAACTATAGGGGAAATGTTAATCATATTGCTATAACTATAAGGGAAATGTTAATCATAGTGCTATATGGGAAATGTTAGTCATATTGCTATAAGGGAATGTTAGTCATATTGCTATAACTATAAGGGAAATGCTAATCATATTGCTATAACTATAAGGGAAATGTTAATCATTTTGTTATAACTATAGGGGAAATTTTAATCATATTGCTATATGGGAAATGTTGATTGTGATTGCTATATGTTAATCATATTACTATAATGAAAATGTCAATCATATTGCTATAAGGGAAACTTTATTCATATTGCTATAAGGGAAATGTTAATCATTTTGTTATAACTATAGGGGAAATTTTAATCATATTGCTATATGGGAAATGTTGATTGTGATTGCTATATGTTATTCATATTACTATAATGAAAATGTCAATCATATTGCTATAAGGGAAATGTTAATCATATTGCTCTAAGGGAATTGTTAATCATATTGCTATAAGGGAAATGTTAATCATGTTGCTATAAGGGATATGTTAATCATATTGCTATAACAGAAATGCTAATCATATTGCTATAAGGGAAATGTTAATCATGTTGCTATAAGGGATATGTTAATCATATTGCTATAAGGGATATGTTAATCATATTGCTATAAGGGAAATGTTAATCATAATGCTATAAGGGAAATGTTAATCATATTGCTATAAGGTAAATGTTAATCATGTTGCTATAAGGGATATGTTAATCATGTTGCTGGCTGATTTGATGATATATGAATTGTATACTGAGTGAAATTCCAATATTGCCATGTCATCATTGTGCATAAAACAATAAAATTAAGTTATATATTGCAGATGAGAAATTAAACTATACATATTTCTCATTATTCTATATCTACAATTAGGTGGTATAGTAAAAGTGGCAATAATAAAACAAAATTCAAATAAATGGGCAGGATTTATAACCAAATTCACATTTTAGGAATGGGCAAAGGTTTATTGAAGGCTCTTTAATGAAGGACCAAACTCACATTATAGGAATGGGCAAAGGTTTATTGAAGGCTCTTTAATGAAGGACCAAACTCACATTATAGGAATGGGCAAAGGTTTATTGAAGGCTCTTTAATGAAGGACCAAACTCACATTATAGGAATGGGCAAGGGTTTATTGAAGGCTCTTAAATGAAGGACCAAACTCACATTATAGAAATGGGCAAATGTTTATTGAAGGCTCTTTAATGAAGGACCAAACTCACATTATAGGAATGGGCAAAGGTTTATTGAAGGCTCTTTAATGAAGGACTGAACTCACATTATAGGAATGGGCAAAGGTTTATTGAAGGCTCTTTAATGAAGGACCAAACTCACATTATAGGAATGGACAAAGGTTTTTTGAAGGCTCTTTAATGAAGGACCAAACTCACATTATAGGAATGGGCAAAGGTTTATTGAAGGCTCTTTAATGAAGGACCAAACTCACATTATAGGAATGGACAAAGGTTTTTTGAAGGCTCTTTAATGAAGGACCAAACTCACATTATAGGAATGGGCAAAGGTTTATTGAAAGCTCTTTAATGAAGGACCAAACTCACATTATAGGAATGGGCAAAGGTTTATTGAGGGCTCTTTAATGAAGGACCAAACTCACATTATAGGAATGGGAAGTAGTATACAGAGGGCTTATAGTGAAGGAATCCTGCCATTTTTTTTCAGCATTTGATTCGACTGCTAAATGTACTATCAGCTTTCCCAGCAGTGTATGAGGTGTTAGCAACCCGACCTCTCCCTACCAAAGACTCGTACACATTCAGGGAAATGCCGGATACTATAGCTGTAAGTATCGTAAACATTCAAGGAAATGCTGGATACTATAGCTGTAAGTATTGTACACATTCATGGAAATGACAGATACAAAGCTGTAAGTATCGTAAACATTCAGGGCAATGCTGGATACTATAGCTGTAAGTATTGTACACATTCAGAGAAATGCTGGATACTTTAGTTGCAAGTATTGTACACATTCAGGGAAATGCTAGATACTTTAGCTGCAAGTATTGTACACATTCAGGGAAATGCTGGATACTATAGCTGCAAGTATTGTACACATTCAGGGAAATGCTGGATACTTTAGCTGCAAGTATTGTACACATTCAGGGAAATGCCAGATACTATAGCTGTATCGTAAACATTCAGGGCAATACTGTATACTATAGCTGTAAGTATTGTACACGTTCAGGAAAATGCTGGATACTTTAGCTGCAAGTATTGTACACATTCAGGGAAATGCTGGATACTTTAGCTGCAAGTATTGTACACATTCAGGGAAATGCTGGATACTTTAGCTGCAAGTATTGTACACATTCAGGGAAATGCTGTATACTATAGCTGCAAGTATTATACATATTCAGGGAAATGCTGGATACTATAGCTGTAAGTATCATACACATTCAGGGAAATGCCAGATACCATAGCTGTAAGTATTGCACACATTCAGGGAAATGCCGGATACTATAGCTGTAAGTATTGTACATATTCAGGAAAATGCTGGATACTATAGCTTTAAAAATTGTACACATTCAGAGAAATGCTGGATACTATAGCTGTAAGTATTGTACACATTCAGGAAAAATGCTGGATTCTATAGCTGTAAGTATTGTACATATTCATGTAAATGCTGGATACTATTGCTGTAAGTATCATACACATTCAGGAAAATGCTGGATACTATAGCTGTAAGTATCATACACATTCAGGAAAATGCTGGATACTATAGCTGTAAGTATCGTACATTTTAAGGGAAATGCCAGAAACTATAGCTGTAAGTATCAAGCATCTTGTATTCTAGATCAAGAATGATATTTTTATTTCAGCTTGAAAACTCTGGTTTCACCCTTCTCCAAAATGTTTTATTCTATTGCACAGAGAATTATAAATTTTCAGAACCAAAAGATTTTCATTTATTTAACAAGGAAACTGAATTCACAAAAATATTCTTCAATAGTCTCAATACTTTTGTCAGATTTTATCTCAACTTAAATTTGTGTTCTGCAACATAATTTTGGGCTTTGTCTGATAATCAGCACTTTTAGCTTATATATAAAAAAAACATTCACCAAGTCTTTAATTGAATGCAAAGATTCCAAGGAAAAATGTCCCATTAATGTTCAAGTTCGATAAGTGTTTTTAACTGTGTAAAATATAACCATATATAAATGAAACCATTAATATTGCCATAGCAAAGTGATATTGAAAACTAGACTCTTTATATAATTGATTATCTGATTATATTGTTTTCAATATTATTTTATGATGGCAATATTATATTGTTATAGCTATTATGATTATATTGCCATCAATAAGTGATATTGAAAACTTTGCTGTACATGTAATCGATCATTTGACATTAACATTGTCATAATAAAGTGATATTGAAAACTTTGCTGTACATGTAATTGATCATTTGACATTAACATTGTCATAATAAAGTGATATTGAAAACTTGGCTGTACATGTAATTGATCATTTGACATTAACATTGTCATAATAAAGTGATATTGAAAACTTGGCTGTACATGTAATTGATCATTTGACATTAACATTGTCATAATAAAGTGATATTGAAAACTTGGCTGTACATGTAATCGATCATTTAACATTAACATTGTCATAATAAAGTGATATTGAAAACTTGGCTGTACATGTAATCGATCATTTGACATTAACATTGTCATAATAAAGGGATATTGAAAACTTGGCTGTACATATAATTGATCATTTGACATTAACATTGTCCTAATAAAGGGATATTGAAAACTTGGCTGTACATGTAATCGATCATTTGACATTAACATTGTCATAATAAAGGGATATTGAAAACTTGGCTGTACATGTAATTGATCATTGGACATTAACATTGTCATAATAAAGTGATATTGAAAACTTTACATATAATTGAATATTTGATTGTCATAGTAAGCAATATTGAAAACTTGACTGTACATATAGCTGAATATCTGACATCAATATTGCCATAGTACAGTAATATTGAAAACGTTACTATATATGTAATTAACCTTATATGTAATTATCTGACTTTAATATATTCATAGTAAATGAAAATGATAACTTTACTGTACATGTAATTGATCATCTGATATTAATATTTTCATAGTAAATGAAAATGAAAACTTGACTGTACATGTAATAGATCATTTGACATTGATATTGTCATAATAAGTGATAATGAAAATTTGACTGTACATGTAATCGATCATTTGACAGGGATTTCTGGACCGCCTAGTTCTGTTGAACTGTCCAGCAAAGTTTCACAGTCTTTTCAATGTGGAACAGTCTCATGGATTTGGACTCAGGTGAGCACAGACATCATGAATTTATTTTACAACAGTGAAATTTTGATTGAAATTTAAGCATGAAAGCTTAAAGTGGTATTTTATCAAAATCTTTACAAAAATTTGGATATATGCTGCATACAAATTTGTGAAGATATACCTTTTTAAATGTATGATGTGTGATGAAATGTGTGATCAAACTATATATATATATATATATATATATATATATATAAAGAATACAAATCATATGGCGAATAACAACCCTCTCAAGCGTACTGGATCCACCAAGGGATCACGTCTGTCAGGGATTAATTAAAATAGATGCAATAAACTGACGACGAACAGTACGAAACTAGTAACTAACTAGCCTAAGCGCTTTCGACTCCCAATGAGTCTTTTTCAAAGGCAAATACAAAACATAGTTACGACAAACAAATAAACACAAAAACGTTGCGTTTGTAAACCTCTACATAGATAGATACAAGATAGAAATGTAGAGGTTTACAAACGCAACGTTTTTGTGTTTATTTGTTTGTCGTAACTATGTTTTGTATTTGCCTTTGAAAAAGACTCATTGGGAGTCGAAAGCGCTTAGGCTAGTTA
This sequence comes from Potamilus streckersoni, assembly GCA_016746295.1. NCBI lineage: Eukaryota > Metazoa > Mollusca > Bivalvia > Unionida > Unionidae > Potamilus > Potamilus streckersoni. Next base: position 277,044 of record JAEAOA010001366.1, read on the forward strand.
GTTACTAGTTTCGTACTGTTCGTCGTCAGTTTATTGCATCTATATATATATATATATATATATATATATATATATATCATGTGTTCCCACCATACCACACTATTATAATGCAAATTTGGATATAACATAATCATGCATGGCATCTGAAATTCAATATGTATGTATTTTTCCTGTTCATGAAATAATCGTTTTCTTTTTAAAAGTACCAAATATCTTTAAAGCTTATTATTGCTTTGGGGAAGAGATCATGTTTGAATTCTAATATAAGACGATTATGTCATGGCTGCTGAAATTTCATATACATCTATTTTTCTTTTAATAAAATAATAATAAAAATATGTTTTTCTTCTTAAAAGTACGTAAAATAATTTTGCTGGTGTTTGCCAGTGATGCATATTGCAATTAATTTTCCTTATTGGTGATAAAATATACTATCTGGTGATTTTGTTTTTGCAACAATGTTGTTGGTTGTTTGAACTTGTATGTACAATCGTGGGTTGGAGTGGAGAAATTTAAATGCACCATGAGAGAAAGCTGCAAACTTGGATATAAAATGCACTAGTTTTATTTCATTTCATGTCTAGTTAGTTTTATTTCATTTGCTGTCTAGTTTGTTTTATTTCATTTGCTTTCTAGTTAGTTTAATTTCATTTGCTGTCTAGTTTGTTTTATTTCATTTGCTTTCTAGTTAGTTTAATTTCATTTGCTTTCTAGTTAGTTTAATTTCATTTGCTGTCTAGTTTGTTTTATTTCATTTGCTTTCTAGTTAGTTTAATTTCATTTGCTTTCTAGTTAGTTTAATTTCATTTGCTTTCTAGTTTGTTTTATTTCATTTCTTATCTAGTTTGTTTATTTCTTTTGCTGTCTAGTTAGTTTTATTTCATTTGTTGTCTAGTTTGTTTTATATTAGACAACACCTAAAACATAAAATACATATAAAATGATATGATTACATAAAAACAAACATCATGAAATTTTATTTGCTGTCTAGTTTGTTTTATTTCATGTGATGCTAGACCATGATACATATTGTATGGTTGCATTCAAAATATGCAAATCACATACAATTAAAATTAAAACTTGCAAATCACATACAATTAAAATTAAAACTTGCAAATCACATACAATTAAAATTAAAACTTGCATATCACATACAATTAAAATTGATACATGCAAATAACATACAATTTAAAATAAAAATATGGAAATCACATGCAATAAAAACAAGCACCATACAAACAGTTACAAGCAAGCCTTGTAAATTACATATAATCACAAGCAAAACATGCAAATCACATACAATTACATGCAAAAATACAGATCTCATACAATTACATGCAAAATATGTAAATATTTTACAGTTAATTAAAATATGGAAATCAAATATGATTGTGTCAAAACATGCCAATCTAATACCAGTGCTATCAAAAGCTGTTATGTGTATAAACAACATAACCAAAATAATTTCCATAAAAATTGGTGCAAAAATATGAGTGTATAAGTTTTGGTCAAGTTGTCTAATAATGGATTGATAGCCAATTGTCTGAGATATTGAAAATATTTATAACAAAAATTATTTCAATTTCAAATGTTGACTTGATAAAGCTGGAATTGCTTTTTAATCAGAATACAAAATGATTTCTATTTTTAAGCATGATAAGAAACAAGTTTAATATTTAAATCATCAAAGATGACTCTGCAGTATTTCAAAATTTTTGCCACAGTTTGTACATGTATCGTATGACAAAATAATTCAGCAGTAAACAGAAGGGGGGAGCACAGACTTTTGGAAAGAGGCTTTTTTTACCTTTTATTCTGAAAGTGAAATAAAATTTTGCTGCTTTAGGCACTAACAGGAATCATTATTATTTGCAAATAAATATATAATTTTTTTATATAGATGGTATTTTTACTTGACATTTATATACAAATAGTTGTTAAAATCAGGTGGTTGCTATAATAAATTTGTCTAGAGTACTCAATCCCTATATCTTAAAATTAGCATCATATCTGTTCCAGGGTTCTGAGTGTGATGATTTCCTGTTTAGATACATATCTCCTACTTCAGGCCCAGTACAAGTTTCAGGAATGTCTGCTGTCAGACCAGTCTGACAACCTCCATCACAGTGACAGGTTGGTACTTGTATATCCAAGCCTCTAAACATCTCTCACCTCCTGCAGTCCCAGTTTAGGTATTATTATGTCTGCCATTAGCCCAATTTGACAAGATGTCCATAGTTATCCTAATTTGACAATATGTCCACAGTTAGCCCAATTTGACAATATGTCTGCAGTTTGTCCAATGGACAAGATGTCTGCTGTTTGTCCAATTGGGCAATATGTCTGCTGGTAGCCCAATTGGAGAAGATGTCTGCTGTTAGCCCAATTGGAGAAGATGTCTGTTGTTAGCCCAATTTGACAAGGTGTCTAATGTTAACCCAATAGGAGAAGACATCTGCATTTACCTCAATTTGACAGCATCTTTCATACTTACTAACATGTTGGAAACTTTTGTTATCCCAGTTGAACAAGATGTCTGCTGTTAGCCAATTGGACAAGATATCTGCTATTAGCCCAGTTTGACAACATGTCTGCTATTATCGTAATTGGACAAGATGTCTGCTGTTAGTGCAATTTTAAAAGATGTCCATAGTTAGCCCAATTTGACAATTTGTTTGCTGTTTGCCCAATTGGATACGATTTATGATGTTAGCCCAATCAGACACGAGGTATGATGTTAGCCCAATTGGACACGATGTATGATTTTAGCCCAATTGGACACGATGTATGATGTTAGCCCAATTGGACACGATGTCTGATGTTAACCCAATTGGAGATGTCTGCAGTTAGCTCAATTTGACACCATCTTCCATACTTACTAACAGGTTGGAAACTGTTGTTATCCCAATTGGAAAAGATGTCTGCTGTTAGCCCAATTGGACAAGATGTCTGATGTTAGCCCAATTGGACAAAATGTCTGCTGTTAGCTCAATTGACAACATCCTCCATACTTACTAATAGGTTGGAAACTCTACCCTTTCAATGAGATACCTAATGCCTCCTTTAGTTCCATGAAAGTCCACTGTCACTACAATCTAATGGCCTCCTCCACACTGGCAGATTGAGGCCTCTTCCATAATGACAGATTGAGGCCTCCTCCACACTGACAGATTGATATCTGTAATTGCTCCTTTAGAGACCTGTCTCCTCATTCATGCACAGTAAAAATGCCTGCCATCAACCCAGTCTGACAGTCTCATCCACACTGGCATTTTGTTATTTCCTGCCATGTTCCAGAAATATTTATTGTCAGATTAGTCTAATTACCTCCTACACTTTGTGAAAGGATGGTATCTGTACCCCCGCCTGGTGGACACAAATCTTCACTGGCAGTCCAGATATACTCTAGGAATGTCTGCTTTCAACTCGGTGTGATAACCTCCTCTGTGCTATCAATTTCATACATGTGTGCCTGTTCTTTATGCACCTATTTAATGTAGTCCTATTACAGGTTCTAAGAATGTCTGCTGTCATCAGTTTCTAACAAGCTCCTCCACACTGACATGATGGCACATGTGTTGTCATCTTTAGAAACCAGTTTCCTTCACCGAAGCCTGTACAGTTCAATTTCATGTAATGTCTGCCATCTGACATTCTTCTTCACACCGATGTCTGCTGTCAGACCAGTCTGACATTCTTCTTCACACTGATGTCTGCTATCAGACCAGTCAGATATTCTTCTTCACACTGATATCTGCTGTCAGACCAGTCTGACATTCTTCTTCACACTGCTGTCTGCTGTCAGACCAGTCTGACATTCTTCTTCACACTGCTGTCTGCTGTCAGACCAGTCTGACATTCACACTGACAGGCTGGCATCTATGGCCCATCCTTTAAACACCCCATAAAGTTGACATTTATTTTCTCCAACAGTCCCAGAACATGTTTCAAGAATGTCCCCTGTCAGCAAAATCTGTTATCCTCTTCCAACACTGACAGGTTTGTAGTTTTCCATGAAATTCTTTGGACATCTGACCCTTTCTTAATCCCATCACAGCCTGACAGCCTCTCTTACACTAATAGATTTGTGTATCCCCTTATTTAGATAACTGTCGTTACTTTTAGTCTCATCACAGATTCTGTAAAATGTAAACTGTCAGCACTGTCAGACAACCTCCTTCACACTGACAGGTTGGTATATATACCCTCCTTCACACTGACAGGTTGGTATCTATACCCCACCTTTAAACACCTGTCTCCTCATGCAAGGCCATATGAATCCATGAATGTCTGCTATCAGCAGTCTGATATCCTCATTCACAATGATAAATATATATGATTCAAAGTACAAATGGATGTCAAAAAGTCAGAGGTCAAGCTAGTTTGGGTGACCCTGCACTTTTTAAAAATTTAACATACTTATTAATGTCCAATCTTTATTTCAAAACAAGTAGTTTTGGAAATTGAATAATTTTAGTATTCTTGTATCAGAATGAAGGCCATATAACTGTTTCATCATATTGCATTTTGTGAACTTTTTGTACAAGTAGGAATATGGACTCTTTGTACAAGTAGGAACATGGACTCTTTGTACTAGTAGGAACATGGACTCTTTGTACAAGTAGGAACATGGACTCTTTGTACTATTAGGAAAATGGATTATTTTTACTAGTAGGAACATGGACTCTATACTAATAGGAATATGGACTTGTGCTAGTGGGAACATGGGCTCTTTGTACAATATGGACTCTGTACAAGTAGGAATATGGTCTCATTATACAAGTAGGAAGATGGACTCTGTGCAAGTAGAAACATGTGTTATAGATCTTTATTTGCATTTATGTTATTTTTTTGCTATTTCAGTAATGAGATAATAGTAGACTGTCTGTCAGTGGAGAGAAACAACATATTGGTCCGTTCATACCAATTGGGTGGTCCTTCAGAGAGAACTTTGCCTCCTAGAATAATTCAGGTGAGTTCTCTTTGTTATCCTTGTAACCCAACTAAACAAATCTTTGTGCATTCAACATTCCTATTTAACCTGTCTTACAGTAGATTAAACACAGTGTTCCACAAGCATGTCTTACAGAAGATTTCACACATTGTTCCACAAGCATGTCTGACAGTAGATTTCATACCGATTGTTTTACAAGCATGTTTTACAGTAGATTTCACACCGATTGTTTTACAAGCTTGTCTTACAGTAGATTTTACACCAATTGTTGTACAAGCATGTCTTACAGTAGATTTCACACTGATTATTTTACAAGCATGTCTTACAGTAGATTTGACAGTGTTCTACAAGCATGTCTTACTGTAGATTTCACACCAATTGTTTTTCAAGCATGTCTTACAGTAGATTTCACACCGATTGTTTTTCAAGCACGTCTTACAGTAGATTTCACACCGATTGTTTTACAAGCATGTCTTACAGTAGATTTCACAGTGTTCCACAAGCATGTCTTACAGTAGATTTCACACCGATTGTTTTACAAGCATGTTTTACAGTAGTTTTCACACTGAATGTTTTAAAAGCATGCCTTACAGTAGTTTTCGCACTGAATGTTTTACAAGCATGTCTTACAGTAGTTTTCACACTGAATGTTTTAAAAGCATGCCTTACAAGAGTTTTCACACTGAATGTTTTACAAGCATGTCTTACAGTTGATTTGACACAGTGTTCCACAAACATGTCTTGCAGTAGATTTCACACTGAGTGTTCCACAAGCATGTCTTACAGTAGTCTTCACACTGAATGTTCCACAAGTATGTCTTACTGTAGATTACACTCTGAGTGTTCCACAAATGTATTTTACTGTAGATTTCACACCGAGTGTTCCATACACATGTCTTACAGTAGATTTCACACAGTGTTCCAGAAGCATGACTTACAGTTGATTTCACACAGAGCATTCCACAACCTTATCTTACAGTAGATTCCACACAGTGTTCCACAATCATGTCTTACAGTAGATTTGATACAGTTTTCTACAAACATGTCATACAGTATATTTCACACTGACTGTTTCACAAGCTGACATGCTACATTGATTATATATAACATCTAATTCACTGGCATTTCCAGTAAAGATGGATGGTGAAATTTTATTTTGATCACGTCTCTAAAATCTTGTGCAAGGTTTTTTGTTGTGTTAGTATTTTTTTAAATTTGGGTGTATTCATATATTATGTTCTAAAGCCATCATTTGTTGACACAATGCAACACAAGCCTTGTGGTATGAAGGACTAATACACACCCTGAATTATGGACAAATGCAACACAAGCCTTGTGGTATGTAGGACTGATATACCGTGAATTATTTACACAATGCAACACAAGCCTTGTGGTATGAAGGACTGATTTAGTATACACCCTGAATTATGGACACAATGCAACACAAGCCTTGTGGTATGAAGGACTGATACACACTCTGAATTATGGACACAATGCAACACAAGCCTTGTGGTATGAAGGACTGATACACACTCTGAATTATGGTCACAATGCAACATAAGCCTTGTGGTATGAAGGATTGATACACACCCTGAATTATGGACACAATGCAACAAAAGCCTTGTGGTATGAAGGACTGATACACACCCTGAATTATGGATACAATGCAACATAAGCCTTGTGGTATGAAGGAATGATTTAGTACACACTCTGAATTATGGACACAATGCAACACAAGCCTTGTGATATGAAGGACTGATACACACCCTGAATTATGGACACAATGCAACACAAGCCTTGTGGTATGAAAGACTGATACACACCCTGAATTATGGACACAATGCAACACAAGCCTTGTGGTATGAAGGACTGTTACACACCCTGAATTATGGACACAATGCAACACAAGCCTTGTGGTATAAAGGACTGATTTAGTACACACCTTGAATTATGGACACAATGCAACACAAGCCTGTGGTATGAAGGACTGATACACACCCTGAATTATGGACACAATGCAACACAGGCCTTGTGGTATGAAGGACTGATTTAGTACACAACCTGAATTATGGACAAAATGCAACACAAGCCTTGTGGTATTGAATGACTGATTTAGTACACACCCTGAATTATGGATACAATGCAACACAAGCCTTGTAGTATGAAGGACTGATACACACCCTGAATTATTTACACAATGCAACACAAGCCTTGTGGTATGAAGGACTGATTTAGTACACACCCTAAAAAATGGACACAATGCAACACAAGCCTTGTGGTATGAAGAACTGATTTAGTACACACCCTGAATTATGGACACAATGCAACACAAGCCTTGTGGTATTGTTTGACTGATATAGTACACACCCTGAATTATGGATACAATGCAACACAAGCCTTGTAGTATGAAGGACTGATACACACCCTGAATTATGGACACAATGCAACACAAGCCTTGTGGTATGAAGGACTGATACACACCCTGAATTATGGACACAATGCAACACAAGCCTTGTGGTATGAAGGACTGATACACACCCTGAATTATTTACACAATACAACACAAGCCTTGTGGTATGTAAGACTGATACACACCCTGAATTATGGACACAATGCAACACAAGCCTTGTGGTATGAAGGACTGATACACACCTTTTATTATTTACACAATGCAACACAAGTCTTGTGGTATGAAGGACTGTTACACACTCTGAATTATGGACACAATGCAACACAAGCCTTTTGGTATGTAGGACTAATTTAGTACACACTTTGAATTATGGACACAATGCAACACAAGCCTTGTGGTATGAAGGACTGGTACACACCCTGAATTATCGACACAATGCAACACAAGCCTTGTGGTATGAAGGACTGATTTAGTACACACCCTGAAATATGGACACAATGCAACACAAGCCTTGTGGTATGAAGAACTGATTTAGTACACACCCTGAATTATGGACACAATGCAACACAAGCCTTGTGGTATTGTTTGACTGATATAGTACACACCCTGAATTATGGATACAATGCAACACAAGCCTTGTAGTATGAAGGACTGATACACACCCTGAATTATGGACACAATGCAACATAAGCCTTGTGGTATGAAGGACTGATACACACCCTGAATTATTTACACAATGCAACACAAGCCTTGTGGTATGAAGGACTGATACACACCCTGAATTATGGACAGAATGCAACACAAGCCTTGTGGTATGAAGGACTGATACACACCCTGAATTATTTACACAATACAACACAAGCCTTGTGGTAGGTAAGACTGTTACACACCCTGAATTATGGACACAATGCAACACAAGCCTTGTGGTATGAAGGACTGATACACACCTTTTATTATTTATACAATGCAACACAAGTCTTGTGGTATGAAGGACTGTTACACACTCTGAATTATGGACACAATGCAACACAAGCCTTTTGGTATGTAGGACTAATTTAGTACACACCCTGAATTATGGACACAATGCAACACAAGTCTTGTGGTATGAATAACTGATACACATCCTGAATTATGGACACAATGTAACACAAGCCTTGTGGTATGAAGGATTGATACACACCCTGAATTATGGACACAATGCAACAAAAGCCTTGTGGTATGAAGGACTGTTACACACCCTGAATTATGGACACAATGCAACATAAGCCTTGTGGTATGAAGGAATGATTTAGTACACACTCTGAATTATGGACACAATGCAACACAAGCCTTGTGATATGAAGGACTGATACACACCCTGAATTATGGACACAATGCAACACAAGCCTTGTGGTATGAAAGACTGATACACACCCTGAATTATGGACACAATGCAACACAAGCCTTGTGGTATGAAGGACTGTTACACACCCTGAATTATGGACACAATGCAACACAAGCCTTGTGGTATAAAGGACTGATTTAGTACACACCCTGAATTATGGACACAATGCAACACAAGCCTTGTGGTATGAAGGACTGATTTAGTACACACACTGAATTATTTACACAATGCAACACAAGCCTGTGGTATGAAGGACTGATACACACCCTGAATTATGGACACAATGCAACACAGGCCTTGTGGTATGAAGGACTGATTTAGTACACAACCTGAATTATGGACAAAGAGCAACACAAGCCTTGTGGTATTGAATGACTGATTTAGTACACACCCTGAATTATGTATACAATGCAACACAAGCCTTGTGGTATAAAGGACTAATACACACCCTGAATTATTTACACAATGCAACACAAGCCTTGTGGTATGAAGGACTGATTTAGTACACACCCTGAATTATGGACACAATGCAACACAAGCCTTGTGGTATGAAGGACTGATTTAGTACACACCCTGAATTATGGACACAATGCAACACAAGCCTTGTGGTATTGTATGACTGATTTAGTACACACCCTGAATTATGGATACAATGCAACACAAGCCTTGTGGTATGAAGGACTGATACACACCCTGAATTATGGACACAATGCAACACAAGCCTTGTGGTATGAAGGACTGATACACACCCTGAATTATGGACACAATGCAACACAAGCCTTGTGGTATGAAGGACTGATACACACCCTGAATTATTTACACAATACAACACAAGCCTTGTGGTATGTAAGACTGATACACACCCTGAATTATGGACACAATGCAACACAAGCCTTGTGGTATGAAGGACTGATACACACCTTTTATTATTTACACAATGCAACACAAGTCTTGTGGTATGAAGGACTGTTACACACTCTGAATTATGGACACAATGCAACACAAGCCTTTTGGTATGAAGGACTAATTTAGTACACACCCTGAATTATGGACATAATGCAACACAAGCCTTGTGGTATGAAGGACTGGTACACACCCTGAATTATGGACACAATGCAACACAAGCCTTGTGGTATGAAGGACTGATTTAGTACACACCCTGAAATATGGACACAATGCAACACAAGCCTTGTGGTATTGTTTGACTGATATAGTACACACCCTGAATTATGGATACAATGCAACACAAGCCTTGTAGTATGAAGGACTGATACACACCCTGAATTATGGACACAATGCAACACAAGCCTTGTGGTATGAAGGACTGATACACACCCTGAATTATGGACACAATGCAACACAAGCCTTCTGGTATGAAGGACTGATACACACCCTGAATTATGGAGCTTTTTTGAAAAGTCCAGGAGATTAGATTGCAGACCTCTTTTGTCTTGAGTTTTGTGGCAAGAATGTATTTAAACAATTGGGGAAATTATGATTACCAAACAAACTTAGTTCTCAACACCGCTTTTGATTGTTCAACAAAGCAAAAAGATGATAGAGTTATGATGTCTGAGAATGCCTGTGAAGGATGTACAGTTGCCCTGTGTCAGTCAAAAACCTTGGATCTGTTGGACATATCTGGCAAAGACAGCAATTAAAACCTATCATACATACACATACATACATATATACATACATACATACATACATACATATATATATATATATATATATATATATATATATATATATATATATATATATATATATATATATATATATATATATATATATATATATACATATATATATGTATAGATGCAATAAATTAACGACGAACAGTGCAAAACGAGTAACTAACTAGCCTGAGCACTTTCTACTCTTAATGAGTCTTTTTCAAAGGCAAATACAAAACATATAGAAAACAAACAAATAAACACAAAAATGTTGTGTTTGTAAACATCTACATGGCTGTCTCCACATGAGTTAAAACTATAAATACATCTAGCTTGTATGTACTTGTTGCAGATACTGAAAACTGTGTATAATTCCCTAAAAGTCTACAAGCCAAAGCAGCATCTATTTTTTTGTACATTTATGTAACACAGATTATATCCCGGATATTTGATTCTATACCGGATATTCTTATAGTAAAAATTGAAGAATGCTAAGAAGATTTAGAAAAGTTTAATTCTTTTAGTGCATAGTTTTCTTTTTCTAGTCTTCTTGGTTTTGACCACTTGGTTTCAATGTTCTAAGGCGGCGTATCCAGTACGATTTCTTTTACTTCCTGGTTTCAGAACTCCAGCTGTGGTTGTTAGCAATTGCCATAAGTGTTATATCACTGAAAGTGTGGCATGGGGAGGAGAGGAGAAGTGTTCTGCGTCAGTTTATTGCATCTATCTTAATCAATCCCTGACACACGTGATCCCTTGGTGGATCCAGTGCATTTGAAAGGGTTGTTATTCGCCATATGATTTGTATTCTTTATGGACACAATGCAACACATTGTGTGTGTGTGTGTGTAACAAACATAAAAAACACATCTATGGATTCCTTTTTCAAATTGGTTGCAGAAGACAATAACATTAACAGTTCCAGATATAGACAGAAAACAAAACAATATGTAAATATATATTTTATTATTGTTTATGTATATATGGCAGGTGTTACACCCTTGAATGAAATAGATCAAAGTACCACATAATTTTTTGTTTCTCCTTGAAAAAAAATCGGAAGTAATCATCTGTTACAAGCAAATCTACAAATTGATCATCCATTACAAAAAATATATAATTACAAACAGTTTGATGATCTGTTATGAACAATAGACAAATTGCTGATCTGTTAAAATATATATACAATTTGATGACCTTTTATAATAATATGTAAATGGATGACCTGTTAAGATAAATATACATATTGATCACCTGTTACAAAAATTGTACAAATTGATGATCTATGACAAGTTGATGATCAGTGACAAGTTGATGATCAATCACAAGTTATTGATCAATCACAAGTTGATGATCTATGACAAGTTGATGATCCTTGACAAGTAAAATGGACTTGAAAATTTATAAAATTTGGTTACCTCTATTTTACTTAGCATCACTATGGATGATTTTGCAGTTTTGTAACCTTCTGCTATTATTTTTTATGTTGAAGAGTTTCAAAAGAATAAAAGAAATGTCCAATTTAACTCAGAAAGTGTAGAAAGATGACTTTTCAAAGAGTAAGAGTACATTATAGCCCATATACATGAAACCAATAAGGTACCAGTCTGCATTTTGCATATAAGTGAAGCCAATATATTGAAGCCAGTCTGCATTTTGCTTATTTGCAGATGGTTAAAAATTAAATGGTATTTGTCTGAATTTCTCAACTGGTGATTCTTGTTATAAATAAAAGCATGTATATCCTAAGGCTGGTTTTATTAAATTTTCTTTATTATGATATTTGAATGTTGGGTTGGGGTTTTTAGAGCGCACAGGTTGATCTTATTTCTGATACAAATCTCTTACGCAATTACTAGTTCTTCATGACTTGGAATGTTTATTTCTGTATATCATGGTCCTGCAAAGTTTGTGTTCTTTGTGATCTTTCAAATACATTTTTGCAGCACAAAGAAGCAGTGATTTTCATCAGCTCAAGACAACAAACAGCAATCGAACTTATTAACACTACTCATTGACACTACTCATTGATACTACTCATTGACACTAATTGACACTACTCACTGACACTACTCATTGACACTACTCACTGACACTACTCATTGACACTACTCATTGACACTACTCACTGACATTACTCATTGACACTACTCATTGACACTACTCATAACATTAAATGAATTCCTATCTTGGTATAGACAGGAAATAACTACAAAAGCATCTAAAACTTTAGACATACTATGATGCTTGAAATTTAAACTTTTAAGAAATCAAAAAAACTTTTTTATTTCACACAAGACCTCCTTAAGAGTATGAGGCTCTGAGGATATCAGAAGAATTGTTTGTCTGATATCAAAATCTGCATTATATGAATTTGAGTGGCATCAAAATGGGAAAGACTTTCAATAAGATGCTACAAACATAGACTGAAATTTTTTTTAAATTTATCTCCAGTAAATAGGGACTGAGTGATATATATTTTCTAGTTGACTTTTGTTGAAGATAAATCTTAATTATAGAAGTAAAGTTTACCAAAAACAACAATATTTAGGACCAAAGTTATACTATGTACATGTTGCAGTAAATTATAATATGTAAATTTACCTGGCATTTAGTTACAGCCTTAAAATCTTGCATGTTAAAATCTTTTTTTCAGAACAAGGAAAATCCCTACCCATATCCAATGTTCACATCATATCCCATTCCCAAGGAGTACATCTCTAATCAGGGGCGCTCAGCAATGAAACAAGGTAGATAACTCTAAATGAACATACCAGAAGTTGATAGCACAGAGTGCTAAAATGATTGTACATGAAAATAAATATATTCATGGCAGTCTCAATGAAATATCAAATAAATTTTAAAAAATTTATCATATTATTTCCACATTTTATAAAATATATGGGTGTATGAATTAACAGCAAAATATACATAATGGTCCAGTTTATTTCCTTTAACGGAGTATGTTTTGTTTAAGTTAATAAAATTAAACGAGCATAAATAATACAGAAAAGCTTCTCATCTTACCACTGCCTGCTATCAATCTACTATATTTTATCAAAGAATAATGAAGAGGTATGGCTGTAGGTTCATGCCAAACCTGATGGAAGAAGTAATGTATTACAGTGTGTTTTCAGTTGTGTATTCATCAAGCAAAGAAATGAAGGATTCACATTAGGACATAAAATTAAGCATGAAGCAAACTTTTAACAAAATGTCTCAGGATTATTCACGAATTACTTTTGTATTATTGTAGGATGATACTGTTGACATTATAAATTGCAAATAATGTTTTTACCAGTAAAGGCAATGTCATATAATCGCATATAAAACAACAAAAGTAAATGGCTTCCAGTACAAATTAGTATTCCTGTACAGATTAGTTTTCAGTAGAATTTAGTTTTTCTGTGCAAATTAGTTTTCCTATACAAAAAAAGCTTTCCTTGTACAATTAGATTTTCTGTTCAAATTCACTTTCATATCCTAATTAGATTTACTTCTGCAATTAGTTTAAATTAGATTTATTTGTACAACCAGACTTCATTTGAAGTTAGATTTCCTGCATGGATTATCTTTGCTGTACAAATTAGCTTTTCTTGAACAATTATCTTTTCTTTACCAATTGGCTTTCCTGTACAATTAGCTTTTCTTTACAAATTAGCTTTAGTTGTACAAAAAGATTTCCTGTACAAATTATATTTCTGATACAGTTGGCTTTTCTTCTACAATTAGCTTTCCTTTACAATTTGCATTCCTGTATAAATTAGTTTTTAATGTCTTACTTTTTTCATATTCTGGTAAACTAAGTATCTAAGTATCACTCAACATTTACACACATATTCTTATATCATATATGGGTTTTTTAAACTGTACAATACATATTTGTATGGACATTATATTGCTCTATGTAGCATGTTATAATATGTACAGTGTATTATATGTTGTACACATTACAATGTAGTACATATTTAACTACAATATATTATGATATATAGTATTTATAATATGTTATGTTTATATAGTACATATTTAAGTGTACAGGATTTTGCTATATGTGTTTCATAATATTGAATATATATAGTACATATTTAAGAGTACAGTATATTAATGTATGTATTACATAATATTGAATATGATATTTAACTCTATGGTATATTATACTAGGCAGAATATATTTAATTGTGTGTTATGTTACAATATGTACTGCATATTTATACCTGTACATTTTTTTTACAAATCTAGTTTATTAGACCAAGCATTGCAAATGTTTATTGTAAATCTCTGTATTGTTAATCTGTATGCAATGAGGAATAATAAAACTTCTGTACTAATTTTTCATAAAGGATCTTGACACAAAATTGATCACTCAAAATTCTACATACTTGGAGATCTTAACACAAAAGGGATTACACAGAATTCTAAAAATGTGGTGATCTTAACACAAAAGGGATTACACACAATTCTAAAAATGTGATCTTAACACAAAAGGGATTACACAATTCTAAAAATGTGGTGATCTTAACACAAAAGGGATTACACAGAATTCTAAAAATGTGGTGATCTTAATGCAAAAGGGATTACACACAATTCTAAAAATGTGGTGATCTTAACACAAAAGGGATTACACAAAATTTTAAAAATGTGGTGATCTTAACACAAGAGGGATTACATAGAATTCTAAATATGTGGTGATCTTAACACAAAATGGATTACTCAAAATTCTACTAACTTAGTAATCAATAATGCTCAATACAATACAGTAATGTTAATAATCATACTTTAAGATTAATTGTTGTTTAGCATTATCTGAATATTTTATGAATTACATGCTGATGTTAGTTGTTATACATTTCATTTGGCAGACATTTTGTTTTATTTTAATTTTGAGCAATAGATTGTATCTTGAACTTCAAGGTCACTGATATTTGTTACCCTTTCTGCACTTCTACTATATTTAATGTCCATTAAGCCAGCAGACTTGATTACTTTCCATATCTCCTCAATACAAGGGTCAGAGTTCTTTAACATTTAGGTAAACATTTCAAATAAACTGCTTTTCCTTGTTACTTTTATATAGCAATTTGAAAGTTTTGTTTTCATATCCACACTCTCTAGCCATCTGTTTTGAAATTTGGTATGTGCAGGCAATCAAGGAAGTATAGTACTACTGTTTGTAGGTTACCGTGATCTACTTGTCTTGTAGCTAAATGCATAGCATATTGAAAAACAATTATTGATTTTGGTTGGAAGAACAACTTTGTCTACTAATACAACCATTATTTTAGAATCGTTTAAAAGTTCCAACAGAGAAGATTGCAATTTTTCAGCAGTGTACAAGTTTGTACACATAGAGTATTAGTAGTAAGCCCATAGTATTGGTTGTAAACCCAGAGTATTGGTTGTAAACTCAGAGTATTGGTTGTAAACTCACAGTATTGGTTATCCACTTAGATTTTTGGTTTGAGCTTTATATTTTTTCAGTTTGTGAGGTCTATACTAGGAAGAATTTTATGCGAGAAGTGAAAAGGCCATTCAAGTTATGATGGCATTAAAGTTACAGTAAAAGCTGTTATGGGCGACCTCTGCTATGAGCAACCACCTGTCATTTCTGACCACAATCATAAAGCATGGATCATTTTTATTATATAAACAATCTGTCATGAGCGACCACCTTCTGAACTTGACAATCAACCATGATGTCTTGGCACAATATGCATTTTGACACTGCTTTGAATGACCACAATTGCAAAAACAGGGATAAATTCCACCAATCTTTATTTAATCCAATGACCATTTGTATGTTCTATAAAAAAAAGGCTGGATAGTGATAACTTGAAATTTAGTAGGTATGCTTTTAGTATTTTATATTCTATTGTAAACCAGACTACAGGTACATAGAGGGGCCCCGAGTGGCCGAGTGGTCTAAAGCGCTGTCCGTTACGGATCACTGCCATCTCACCTCTGTCTGCGTGTGTTCGAGTCTAGGATTCGGTGAATGTGGATATGTGAGAAAGCTTGCCAGTAGCTTCTCGTGGGTCGTTGGTTCTTTCCGGTGATTTCCCGGTTTCTTCCTCCACCATTAATACTGGCCGCCATGAATAGCCTATCATGTGCTGAAAAATGGCGTTAAGCCCAACAACAACAACAACAGGTACATACAGTATTCCAGCACTTAGCCTGGTTTCTGGCCGTATCCAACTCAATGAATGACCATCCATATTTCAAGAACAGAGACAGACACCACTGACCTTTATGTAATCATTTGTAACACCGATCACTTGAATAGTAAAGATTGTTGTGATCAAAAGCATGCATGAAAAGTGAAAAAAACAACAAGAAAAAGAAAACAAAAAGAGTTCTGGCTACCCAGTTTGTATGTAGTGACAAAGGGTACAGTCCATAAACCAAGCTAATATACATGTTGCGAATTTGTCATTGTAGTGCCCAAATTAATGTAGTGGTCACTTATATAGTTTGTCTTTAGGGATAATCCATATTACCTTGGGGTGAATAAGGTCTTTGTCTATTAATTGCTATATAATTTTGTTTTCAGATGCATGAATACAATATTTCAGCAAGAACTATTATTAGAAAATAGAATACATGTACAGTAATTGTGGTTATGTTTCTTTAAATTGTTATGAAACTGGACCTTGAAAAGGGTCTTTTTATATAAACCTGTTATGAGAGACCATCTGTCTTGAGAGACCATTTTTTGTTGGCAGAAGGGGAGGTCTTTCACAACAGGTTTTACTGTATTAATGTTTGAATTTGAGTTTTACCTACACTCTAGTGGACTGTAACAGTGATATTAAATATTACACTCTATGTGACTATAAATAGTGATATTGAATTTACACTCTAGTGGACTGTAACAGTGATATTAAATATTACAATCTACAGGACTATGATAGTAATTTTATTGGTTGCTGCATTTATATAGGAAAATATGAACAAGTTTTTTGGATGGTTATACTGCATTTCCCATACAAATACAGTAACCTTTTTATTATATGCTCATTTTCTTATTCTTCCCAATCCTTAAATATATAAAAAAAATATGCTACAATAAACAGTGTAACAGAATGTATGCCATATTACAAATTAAATATACAAGCGATGCTGCATCATTACACAACATTGCCCACATAAATCGACCCAGACAAATTTGAAGTTGGTCCTGTGCTAGACATTCCGAAAGAAAATGGTGTTTGGTCTACTTAAAATTGAAATTAGGAGTAAAATTGTTAATGAATACGCATTGCAACAACTTTTCCATTGATCTGGAATGAATAGATTTTGGTATTTTTGTTGATTCAATGCAATTTTGTGATTATGGTCTGGATTTATCTACATGAAGTAACTTACATTGAATCCCAGGAGCGTCTGCCTATTTAATCATATTGAAGTTTGTTAACATCAGCATTGCATTTATCAAAAAAAGGCTGTGGAATTTAATGTTTATTTCATTTTGAGTGCAGTAAAGAGGATTTAACTGCACTTGGAATATACTAAAATTACAGTACAATTTCAACTGTGAGAATCCTTGTCATGGTTCTTGTAATTCAAATTTGCTGAACTACGAAAGTATTTTTTGAGGAAATTCAGGATGTAAGTATATTTTTGCCATTATTATTACCAGCTAAAGAAGTCAATATATGTCTTATATCTTGCATGTTATTGTGAGGACCCAGTCTGGTGTCTATAGCTAGCCTAAATTTGAAACATTGTATCAAAATAATTTGTGGAATGTGCCAAAGCTGATGATATGTTGCAGTCCATGAAACATCTGTTTTAGCCTAGTTCATTCAGAAACAAACTTAATCAATCAAAACATAGAGCTTCTACCACACGAGTGTACATAATTTGTTTACAAAGTAGTTTCTAATATACTGTTGGGAAAATATTTTGCACGTGATGAGTGCAGTATGAAGGCGTGCAATATCGGGAAATATTGAATGATTCTGACAATGTAAAATTAATGGAGAAAAAATGAGCATATAATAATGAATATTATACTTTAGTTGATTGTAACATTATTAATATTTATATTTTAAATAGTGATATAAATATTACAATATGGTGTACTGTAATAGTGATATCAATATTACACTCTTACAGTCTGATTAAAGTCAGATCTCAATTGTCTGACATGAAGATCTGACAATGACTGCTTAAGAGTCATGATCTGGTGACCTTTGAAATAGCCACTGAAATGCAGCTTTCAGAAATCTGAAAGTGACTCAAGTCACTTGTCACACATTGATACGCTTCAGCCATACTGCTCAGTCTCCCAGATGCGAAAATATAAGACTTCATCTGATTGGTATATAAAATTAGTGGTTGTGAAAATATAAGACTTCATCTGATAGGCAGATAAAATTAATGGTTGCAGTCAGATCTTCAAGTAGGCTGTGGATATCTGTTTTTAATCAGTTTGACACTCAGGTGGACTGAGATAGTGATATTAATATTACTCTCTGGTGGACTGTAATAATGAATTAATATTACACTCTGGTGGACTGTAATAATGAATTAATATTACACTCTGGTGGACTGTGATAGTGATATTAACATTACAATCTGTTGGACTGTGATAGTGATATTACACTCTGGTGGACTGTGATAGTAATATTAATATTATACTCTACTGGACTGTGATAGTGATATCAGTATTATACTCTAGTGGACTATAATAGTGATATTAAATAGTTTACTCTGAGGGATCATAATAGTGTTATTAATATTACACTCTAGTGAACTATAATGATATAAATAGTACACTCTGGTGGACTGAAATAAGTATAATATTATTACACTCTACTGGACCGTAATAATGATATTAATATCACACTCTGGTGGACTTTGCTAGTGATAGTAATATTAATATTACACTCTAGTGAACTGTAATAATGATATTACACTCTAGTGGACTGTGATAGTGATATTAAATAGTACACTCTGGTGGACTGTTATAGTGATATTAAATATTACACTTTGGTGGATTATAACAGAGATATTAACATTCTAGTAGACAGTAAATGAAACACTTAGATATTAATTCCAAAAGTCCACATTAAACAAAAATCACACTGTTGAATGTTTTATTTCTTTATTCTTTTATCTTTCTTTTTTCTATAATTTTGTGGATAGCTATGGTGCAAATTTATTTTATCACTTAACTTCAATTACAGCCTTTATATACACCTCTCAAGAGGAGGAAGGTCAGTTTTCTGGTTGTTGCTGCTGTTGCTATGCTGTTTGCCTCTTTGACTCTTTTCAGTGCTAAGCAACCAAAATGATTTCATCAATTATAGATTCATTGTAGATAAGATTCTTTAGAGAAATTTGATATGAGGGAATGATTTTGTTGCCAACATAGTTGTATAGCTAAGAACTGTGTAAGGGCATGGGGGAAATATGCTCATTTGGTATCAAAAACATTACCTTCATATGATCAGAAATATTCATCAGGGTTGCAGTGTTATAAAAAGTTATGGAGACCCACACAACAATCCAAGTTTTCATGAAAGTGTTCAAAATCTAAAAAGTAAACAAAACCTAGAAGAAATATTTGACCTCTAAGAGCAACCTATTTATGTTTTCAGAAGTTGGGTGTGCATCCATACCTGCCACACCTACTCTAAAATTGAAATTGTTTACATTATTTTAGACACAGTGATTTTGAAAATGTATGATTTCTGTGTGACCTTGGCACTGAAAAGCTCACATTTTGCAGATGGAGTGACAGTCAGCACACACATATACACAGTGTGATGTTGAGTTTAATCTTGACTGGGACTGTCTCTACATATTGAATTTGATCGTGACTGGCTCTATCCTACATACTGAGTTTGATCTTGACTGTGTCTGTCCACATATTGAGTTTGATCTTGGCTGGGACTCTTACATAACTGAGTTTTAATATTGACTGGGACTGTCCTACATATTTTGCTTTTGATCTTGACTGGGACTGCCCCACATATTGAGCTTTATCTTGACTGGGACTGTCCTACATATTGAGTTTGATCTTGACTGAGACTGGCCTACATATTGAGTTTGATATTGGCTGAGAGTGACCTACATATTGAGTTTGATCTTTACTGGGACTGTCTTATTGATTTTGATCTTTTACTGGGACTGTCTTACATATTGAATTTGATTTTGAGTGGTATTGTTCTACATACTGAGTTTGATCATGATTGGGACTGTCCTGCATACTGAGTTTGATCTTGACTGGATTGTACTACATGCTGAGTTTGATCTTGACTGAAAATGTCCTACATATTGAGTTTGATCTTGACTGAGACTGTCTTACATGTTGATTTTTATCTTGACTGGTACTGTAGTGCATACCAAATTTGATTTTGACTGGCACTGTCTTTCATATTGAGTTTGATTTTGACTGGCACTGTTTTACATATTGAGTTTGATCTTGACTGGAAACTGGATTACAATAAAATATTTTTGAGACCCATCTTTTACACTTGTCTGCACTTTTCAAACACTCATATAGTTGAAGTGAATAAGTGAATTATCTATTTCAGTTCAAAATAAAACTTACCATTTCAGGTTGATTTATACCAGATGAATAAGTCAACATAATTAATATGAAATTATACCCACATTGTGCAAATAAAAATTATTATTTACAGAATTTCATGATGTTTTGGAGAACACTATAATATCATAACAGTATCCTATTCATGTACA
This sequence comes from Potamilus streckersoni, assembly GCA_016746295.1. Classification (NCBI taxonomy): domain Eukaryota; kingdom Metazoa; phylum Mollusca; class Bivalvia; order Unionida; family Unionidae; genus Potamilus; species Potamilus streckersoni. The sequence continues at coordinate 298,184 of JAEAOA010001366.1, forward strand.
TGTACATGTTACAAGGGTTAATTCTCTTTCTCTACATTGGGAACTCTCCACTCTGGAGGTACATTCTCTCTCCCAGTATGATGATGCCCAATAAAACAAATGTAAGCTCAATCTTTTTTTAATCCCCTCAAATATTAATGGCTAATAATATACCAAGCATATATTGTGGTAGGTTCATAGAAAATAACAAAGTTCTGAGTGTTTTAGCAACTGCTTTCCTCCCATTGGTCATGCTTGGATCAGGATGTGTGCTTAGAAGTGGCTATTTTTATACAGGATATTTGGCAGAAAATATGGAAGTGTGCTTATATGATCATGTACAGATATTACACAGAATACATAATTAGTTTTTGAGTTTCCTGCTTTGTGAAAATTGTGAATGAGACATAGGTACTACTTATCATATGACAATGACATTGATGATTTTGTAGATGTTCTGTTGTTGAATTGTTCTTGCCAACATTTCATACTTTTAAAATCAAGCATAGAAGCCTAAACCAATGAAGAATTGTTCTGTATCTTGGCCAGTGTCAAATCATTGTTTATGATCATTACAACCCGTGATACTGTTATATTCTGATTGATTTAAACTTTCTATTCTCATGCATGAAGGTTCTCATGATTACAGGATGATCTTCATTGTGTTAATTTAATGGTATAATTCTATTTTAAAAAGAAAGAAAAAATGTTGGCATCTTCTAACAGTTCTGCTTAATTTTATGGGTTACTTTTTTTCATTGTTACAAATTTGCATGGAATAAATTTGAGTATAAATATTTATATTGAATAGTATATTCATCTATAGATTTTCAAAATTTGAAGAATTTTGTTATTGGAAATTGCATTTATAATTTCATGGCAGTGTGTTATATCAATGTTATTTACACATAATTTCATGGTAACTTTATATCATTATCTCATTAGTAATTACATATATATTTTCATTGCAGTGTTATATACATGTATCATTATTAATCACATATATATTTTCATGGTAACATTTTATATCATTGTATCATTATTAGTTGCATATATGTTCATGGCAGTGTGTTATATCATTATTAATTAGAAATTTATTTTCATGGCACTGTGTTATATCAATGTTAATTACATATATATTTTCATGGCACTGTGTTATATCAATGCCTAATTTTTGTTCATCTCCTCAAATGCATGTTGCATTATGCTAGCTATCTTTTGCAGCTTTTTACTTGAGAGCTACGGGATCTCTTCTTTACAATCACTTGTATTGCACTGTACACAGACTGAACTGGAATTTATTGTGTGTAGTTTGACTATGCTCTTTTTGAATATTTATCATATACAGTTTGGTTGTGTTTTTTTCCGATATTTTGCCAACTAGCAATACATTTATTTGTATTTGAGATTATTCTTCAAAAGGTGAAGGTTACATAAGAACAGTGTAAGAGTGCTTTACTTATTTGCTATTTATAGCAACTATATATAGATATGACTCATTTCCAAGAAAACAGAGTTTCTTCAAATTTGAACATTGAATTCATTACATTAATAAGCAAGTAAGTTAGCAGACCAGTCTATACTTTTAAATAAAATGGTGTTACATGTTAAGCATTTCACTTGAGGGTGTGATTTGTGGATGTTATATATGAAAATTTCTCAAGCAGATTAAGCTTTTCAAACTTCAAGACATGTCAGATCCGACAAATTTTGAAAATACATTAACAGAAATGGCTATGTTTATAAGTAACATTTTTACTTATTTAAGTTTACCATTACATATGTATGAATGAATGTTATGAGGGTTGCAGTTTACCATTACAATACAATTATATACGTTATCAATACACCTGTAGGAGTGAATATTATGTGGGTTAGGGTTAGGGTTTACCATTACGCATGTATAACTGAATATTTTATAGGTTACGCTTTACCATTACACATGTATGAATGAACAGTATGTGGGTTAGGGTTTACCATTACACATGTATAACTGAATATTTTATAGGTTACGGTTTACCATTACACCTGTTGGAATGAACATTATGTGGGTTAGGGTTTACCATTACACAGGTGGCGCTCACCAGTTATTATGTACTTTTGAGAGAGTGATGTAAGTAAGGTGAAGTTGTTTGCATTTTAATCACGCATAGTGGAGAGAATGTTGGCATACCTATATACTACTTTCATGTAATGTGGATGAAATTTCTTTGGATATTGTACTTTTGGAAATTTTAAATGATCTTAGGACACTGCTAATTAAAATGACCAGTATAACTAGTGAGGAAACCCGGGGAAACTCTTTTTCTTTAAAATTCTAACCCTATGCTAAATACTAAACTGTAGAGCGCCACCACATGTATAACTGAATATTTTATAGGTTACGGTTTCCATTACACATGTATGAATGAACAGTATGTGGGTTAGGATTTACCATTACACATGTATAACTGAATATTTTATAGGTTATGGTTTACCATTACACCTGTTGGAATGAATATTATATAATTTTCTCAATAGACATGTATTTGTAGCCTGTAGTCATATTACAAATAATGTGTATTAACTAATTTGAATCATTTGTTTGTGTATTGACTGTTTCAGATAATGAGTTGATAAATTTTCTGGATAGCAAGAAGCCAGAGAAAGGGAAGCTATGGCTTGAAAAATGTCGGACAATACTTGTCAAATTGTTACAGACCAAACCAGAACAAGTCAAGGGAAAAGGTATCTGAATTCAAATATTTGTATGTCATTAGTTTGTGGAAATTACAAGCTTTTTAAAACAACTAAACATATATTGTTAAAGAAATTGTGTCAGATTGAAGTCTCTGCATTAGTTAAACTACATGAACTTTTAATTTTGCATATTCTGTTTTGAACTAACTTTCATAAACAAGTTTTACAACACTTAAAATAATTACAATATAAACTTATCAAAATAATTACAATACACAGTTATTACAATAATTGCAATACACAATTATTACAATAATTACAATATGCAGTTATTACAATAATTACAATACACCGTTATTACAATAATTGCAATACACAGTTATTACAATAATTGCAATACACAGTTATTACAATAATTATAATATACACTTATGATAACTATACCATACACATTTTACAATAATTACAATATACTTATTATAGTAATTGCAATATTCACTTTTTCATTAATTTCAATATTTATTTCAATAATTACAATATTTACTTAATAAATCAAACCCAAAGTTGACCAGTTTAATTTGATCCTATACTCTTAGCAAGCCTGACAAAAATAAAACAAAAATTAGATATTTAAGGTAGTAGTAACCAGTCTGTAAGTGAGCATAAGATTGCATCCTACAAAATGTCACAGAAACCAGTCTGTAAGGTAGCATATGACTACATACTACACAAAGTTGCAGAAACCAGTCTGTAAGTGAGGATAATACTACATCCTACTAAAAGTCACAGAAACCAGTTTATAAGTGAACATAAGACTGCATCCTACAAAATGTCACAGAAACCAGTCTATAAGTGAACATAAGACTACAAAAACTGCAATTTACAATAAAGAAAAAAGTAGTACTTCAAAAAACTCTTTACATTTAATCCCCAATTTCTACCACAAAGACTTTAGTTTCTTCAGGAAAATAAGTATGTAAGATTTTGTAACCAAAGAGTTTTGCATGAATAAATAATTTGTTTTCCTTTAGACTTGATCTCTGGCTTCCTGCATATTTCAGTCTTGGATATTTTGTTTGATTTAGCAGGTCTCAAAACTGGTTGTAGTCAGCAAACCCAATGCTAGTGAATTTCCTGTTGGGCTAATAGTTTTCAGAATCTGAGGGCTAGTAAAGTTTCAGTGTTTGCCAACATTGGTGATTGGATGGGGCAAGTGAAAAATTAGGACTAGTAAATTTCTAAATCAACGTGCCCTTCTGGGTACTATAAAATTTATATTAACTTCTAGGCCTCTTCAGAAATCATCCATTCCAGGTATGAATTGAGGACTTCTTTAGGGGTTAACATTCAGACAAAGGTCATTATTTTATTTTTAAGATTACCAATTTTCTGTGTAATTGATTCACAAGTGGAAATCGGGGAGATGTTTCAGATGAATTCCCTCAGGATGCACCACTAAGACTTGTATAAAAAAAAATATTTATCTTGATATTTATACCCATGTATGTTCTATGTGACCTCTCTACCCATGTACAGGACAATTTGTGTATCAAGGATTATTAGAAATCATATAAGCAGAATTTATGTTTCAGAGCTGATTGTCTTTGTTGAAATCTATATTACCCAAGAATTTTAATTTCTTTTGCTATTAAAATAAATTTGTCTGTACATTTTATGCTTTCAAATTCCATGAATATTTCTTTTAACAGTTGTACAGAAGTTATTGGAGCAGGCAGCTGCTGTGATGACCACTATAACGGAGGAAGCCATTTTTCCTCTCCTGCAGTTCTCAGGTAAACAATTTGTTTCCGTACAAATAGCATTGCTATTTTTGAATCATGGTCAACAGCTACAGGTTGTATTTGGTAAAAAGAGCACTAAATTAGTCAGAAATGTAGGAGACATAGTGCTCAATGTCAGTCTTTGACCTCTTGGTTTTGGATGCTCAACATTAATGCTAAGGGTAATAACTATTTGAGAAATTGTTAGGATGCAACATTACTCAGTTCTGATACAGTGAACTCTAGTCAATAAATGTGGCGCTCACCAGTTATTATGTACGTTTGAGAGAGTGATGTATGTAAGGTGAAGTTGTTTGCATTTTAATCATGCATAGTGGAGAGAATATTGGCATACCTATATACTACTTTCATGTAATGTGGCTGAAATTTCTTTGGATATTGTACTTTTAGAAATTTTAAATGATCTTAGGACACTAACTAAAATGACTGCTCCCTTGTGCTCCAAAAATCAACCTGAATTTGTCTAAAGTACACTTTTCTTGGCAGCTATTAAAATATGGAAAATGAATTTTGCCAAACTAGACAATACCAGCTTCTAAAAGTGCAATGAATGAATTACCAAATACATAAAAAGTAAAAATGTTATTGGCTCTAGTTTTTACAATTTACCTCTGAAGTTCAAGAAGTGAAAATGAGCAAGTAGAGCTAGCACTTTGTTGAAAGGTGCACATCTGGAGTAAGGCCAATCTGTATACTCTCTAACCCATATTACACCCATCAATCATACATCAAAATAAAGAGAATTAAAGGTTCTTTGAACAATACCTAAGATATACAAATTCTCTTTTAAATAGTCAGTATAGCTAGTGAGGAAACCTGGGGAAACTCTTTTTCTTTAAATTTCTAACCCTATGCTAAATACGAAACTGTAGAGCACCACCAAAGCAAAATACAGCAAAGAAACTCCCTAGTTATGCTATCTCCCTTTGCATTTACACCATATGATGATGGCATGATTTTGTATTTACTGCATAAAAAACTATAGCACCCTCCCCATTGTGTGAGGTAAGTGAGTCGTAGTCATGCCCACCCCAAAAGTAGCCTGAAGAAGTGAAATTGTCCATGCCCATAGTGTCCATTTGCTAAATTATTTAAAGCTGTGCATAACAAGGCAATAACCACATGTAGTCACAACAAAGCAATAACCCTATTTCAGACCTCCCCTTTGGTGAGATAGAATAAGCAAGCAGACAACTCTACTTCAAGCTGAAAGTGTCCATTGCATAAAATCACTAGTCAGAGACTTGGAAAACATAAAAGGGGAGCTTGTTCTTTAGCTTGGTGGTAAACAAATCCACCAAAAGAGTCCCCCAAACATGGAACAGGGAGTCTACATGGAATTGGTGGAGCAACCATTCTGTGAAGACAATCTGCTCTTTCCTTAGATGCACCCCTGAAGGACTAAGAGCACTGCCCTAATTGCTGTTGTTGTTGTTGGGCTTAATGCCATTTTTCAGCACTAGATAGGCTATTCATGGCGGCCAGTATTAATGGTGGAGGAAGAAACCGGGAAATCACCGGAAAGAACCACCAGCCCACGAGAAGCTACTGGCAAGCTTTCTCACATATTCACATTCACCGAATCCTAGACTTGAACCCATGCAGATAGAGGTGAGATGGCAGTGATCCGTAACAGACAGCGCTTTAGACCACTCGGCCACTCGGGGCCCCATGCCCTGATTGCTACTTGATTATTTGGAGGTTTTACATATTGGTTCGTTCAAAGTAACATAAAAGAAAGAATGAAGAAAACAAGATTTGTAAATTTTAACAAAAAATAATTTATTTTCCTAGAAAACATGAAATAGTGTTAATATGTTTAACAAGACTTATAGTTTTATAGAAATGATCCAAATTGTTAGTTCAAAATAGAATCATAAGTCCTGTAAAAGTTCTAAACACAGTCTGAAGTTCTGGTCCATAATGGTGGATGACCACGTCAGTCGAAGGCTAACAGAAAATTCCAGAATTAACACAATAAAGCACGGTTTGTGTTGTCCTGTTCCAGTTTGGAATATTGTTGGGAAAACATCTTTGTCCAAATCAGTAATGTTGTTCTCCAGGAAAACAATTAAAAATTCGATAAAACAACCCCCCCCGTAAAATTAGCTCTTCAAAAACAACAAATTTTTTTTTATAAACATATCAACAAAAAAATTCACACAAAAAAAATTTTAAAAAAATAAAAAAAAAGTTTTTAAAAAAAAATGTTAAAAAAAACACTTTTTCACTGTGATGACCAAATATTGTCTCCCCTTGACTGTTAACTTACAAAATCCAAAAATAAAAATGAAGTAATATTTTTTAAATTCGCCAGGGGAGCTTAAATTTTCGAAATATTTCTGGACATTAAAAGCCTGCCAAATATCGCCAATCTTTTCATAGCTATCCAAATATTTACTTAAAAATTTTTTTTACTACACAGACGTGCCAAGGGTCACTTTATGCTCAAAAATACAGTTTTTCAACAACATATTAGCGGAATAAATTTATTAAAAAATATTTTAATAAAATTTTAAAAAAAAAAGATTTATACAAAATTTTTTTCCCTTTAAACACACAATTAAACAACGGGTCGAACAAGGGAGTTCCCGGGGATACCCGAAAATCGTAATCTAGATATTGTTCCACCCTGATTTTAATGCATCTGAAAAAATTAAGTTTGGTCGGGGGGGGGTGTTTTAAGGAATCCAAAACTGATTTGAAATTTCGGGGAATAGAAAAGGGGGGAAAAAAAAAAAAAAAAAAAAAAGGGGCCCTTTTTTTTTATCCCCCAAAAGGATTGAAAAAAACAGGGGAAAAAGGGGGTTTAACCTTTTAAAATGCTATGTGTCTTTCCCCCTTTATTTTCAAAAGGCTTTATTATCCCTCTTTTTCTTTTAAAAAAAGGTTAAAATTTCCCTTTTTCTCCTAAAAAAAGGGTCCCAAAAAAATTTTTTTTGCAGACAAAAATTTTTGGGTTTAAATCCCTTTTCTCTAAAAAAGTTAGGTTCCCCACCCCTTTTAAGGAGTGACAAAAAAGGGCGGGCCTAATATCCCCTTTTTCGGGTAAAAAAATTCGTTTTTTCCTCTTTAAGTGCAGGACAAAAAAGTGCGGGCCAATTTTCCCCTTTTTGTGCAGTACTAAAAAAGGTTTTATCCTAAACCCCCCTTTGAGTGCAGTGAAAAAAAAAAAGTCTACAACTTTCTTAAATTTCTAAAAAATTTTTAAAATTTTAAGTCATCCCCAAAAAATGGGAATTTCCTCTTTAAGGGAATTAAAAAACTTTTCCCCCCCCCCGGTGCATATAAAATTTTTTGGTCCCTAAAAAATCCCTTTTAAGATTAAAAAAAATTTTTTTCCCCCAAAATTTTTTTTTTTCATCCCAAAAAATTTTTCCTAAACTACCCCTTTATTACAAAAAATTTCCCTAACATTTTTTTCCTCTAAAAAATTTTCAGCCTAAATCCCTTTTAACAAATTTTAAATTTTCTTTTCCCCAATTTTTAAAAAATATTATTTCCCCAAGGGGTTTTTCCCCCCTTTCCAAAAACCCCCCAAGGCAGTTTTTTACTAAATTTTGAAAAAATCCCCTTGGGGGGGCTTTTTCAAAAACCCTAAAACTTTTCTTACTTCCCCAAAAATTCCCCGCAAGACTAAATTTCTTTTTCCCCAAGGGTTTTTTTTACTTTCCCCAAATAAAAATTTAAAACTCAAAGCAGTTTTTTCTTCCCAAAAAAGACATAAATCTCTTATCCTCAAGGCAGTTTTCTTACTTCCCTCAACATCTGCAAGACATAAATATTTTTTTAAAGGGAGTTTTTTTTTCCCCCAACATCTCAAAAATAAAAACTTTCCTCCGATTTTCCCCCTCAAATCGAAACTAACCTTTTTTCAACATTTTTTGTTATAGGGTTTTAAGAATAAATTTTAAAACCCCAGGGGCCCTTTTTTTCTTCCCCCCAAACGAAGCCCAAAAATTTTTTTTTCCAAACAAATTTTTGCCCTAAAATTCCCAAGGGAAAAATTTTTTTCAAGGGTTTCCCCAAACAGTTTTTTTATACCCAAAATTAAAATTAATTTTTATCCTAAACTTTTTTTAAAAACCCCCAAACGAAGAATAAATCTTTAAAATTAACCCTTTTTTTTTAACACAAAATTTTTACCCCAACATTTTTTTTCCCCCCCAATTCAAGCATAAAATTTACCCAAATTTTTTTGGGTTTTAAATTAAAAACAAAATTTTTTACAAAACTTCTTTTTCCCCCTTGAAGCATCTTTAATTTAAATTTTTTTCCAAATTGCAACTAAAAAATTTACCCAAACCCTTTTTTTTTTTAACCAACTTGCAAGAAAATCCTTTAATCCCCATTTTTTTTGCCCCTAACATTTAAGACAAAAATTTTTTTCCTAATGGAATTTTTTTGTTTCCCCCCCAAATTTAAAATTAAATCCATAATCAGTTTTTTATTTAAGATTCCCAAAAAGAACCCACCAATTTTAAAAAAACCCCCCTTTAATTTGAAATATTTTTTTAAGCCCCTGGGAAAAAAAAAATTTTTTTTCCCCATTTTTAATGAATTTAGGGCCCCTTCTTTATATACAAAAAATGGTTTAAATTTTAACAATTCTTTAAAAAAAAACCTATGGTACCTTGCGTAAATGGGGGTTAAAAATTTTTTTATTTTTAAATTAAATTTTGTCCCTAGCTTTTTTTAAATTTGTGTTAAGGGGCCCCCAAAAAAGTTTTTACTTTGGAACCCCCAAGGGTTTTTGTAAATTTTCCTTTTTGGAAAAAAAATAAAAAGTTTTTTGCTTTTATTTTGGCCCCCCAAAAATAATTAAATTTTTTTTGTTTACCCCCAAAAAATTAAAAAAATTTTTACTTTTTAGTTTCCCCCAAACTAAGGTTTTTTTTTAATTGGATGACCCAAAAATAAGGTATTTTTCATTTTCATTTTTAAAAAAAAAAACCCCTTTAATTTTAGCCCCCCTAAGGAAATTTTTTTTTCTTTAAAACCCCCCCCCAAAATTTTAAAAATTTTTCCCCTTTCATTTTTAAAAAAATTTTTTTTTTTTTAAAAAACCCCCCAAAAATATTTTTTCCCCTTTTCCCGTTTAAAGGCCCCCAAAAAAAATTTTTTTTTTTTTACCCAAAACAAGAAATTTTTTTTCCCCTTCCAAAGTTAAACCTCCCAAAAGGGTTTTTTTTTATTCATTTTTACCCCAAAAACCAAAAGTTTTTCCCTTTTTAAACCCACCTTTGGGAGAAATTTTCATTTTTACCACCAAATTAAATTTTTTTTATTTTTTTACCCCCTCAACTATTTTTTCCTTTTTTTTCCCCAAACAATGGTAAATTTTTTTTCCCCCCCAAAATTTTAAACATTTCCATTTTTCCCAAAAAACCAAAATTTATTTTTTCCCCCCCCTTTTTTTTAATTCTTTTAGGGGGATATTTCCTTCCCTTTTTGGGTTTTTATATTTTTTTAACCCAAAATTTCAAATTTTTAAAAATTTAATCCACATTTTTTTATGGGGAAAAATTTTAATTGAATTTTTAAATTCTACCTTCTTCTCCCCCTTAATCCCCAAAATTAAACCCCTTTCCCCCCTAAAAAAAAATTAAAATCAGTAAAATTAAAAATTTTTTTTCCCTTTTTTTTTCCTTTTTTTAAACTTTTTGGGGGAAATTTTAAAGGGTAAATAAAAATTTTTTAAAATTTTTTCCCGTCTTCCCTTTTTGAAAACCCTTCAAAAAACAGGAAAATTTTTTCATTTAAGTTATTTGACCTCCCCCCTGTTTTTAAAAAAGGGGAATTTTTCTAAACCTGGTTAAAAAAATTTTTATTCCCCTTTTAATTCCCAAAAAAACCCCTAAGTAAACCCGAAGGAAAAGAACATTCTTTTTTAAAATTTAAAAAGGGTACAAATTTAGTTAAATTTTTTTGAAAGTGATTTTAATTTATAACTTTAAAATTTTTTGTGTAATTTAAAAACCCCGGGGGAAAAAAAAAGTTAAATTTAAAAAATTTTTTTAAAAATTATTTTTTCTTTTCCCCTTTTTTTGGGGGGCTTTGGGTTTAAATTTTTTTTAACCCTTTTCCTAAATTCCCCCAAAAAACAAAAAAACCCCCCTTTCTTTTTCTAATTTTCTTCTTTCCCCTTTTTAAAAAATTTCCCGTTTTTTTTTTAAATTTTTTTCTTTTTTTCCCTTTGGTTGAATTTAATTTTTTTTTAAAAGTAGCCCGTTTTAAAAAAGGGTTTTTTAAAAAGCAAATATTATAAAGGGAAAAAAAAAAAATTTTTTTTTTTTTTAAATTTTTAACATCTAAATATTTTAAAATAAAAAGAAAACCAAAAATTTTCCAAAAATTTGGGGAATAAATTCAAAAAAATTTTAAACCCGCACCCAACTCAAAAAAAATTTTAAAAATTTTTTAAAAAATTTAAAACATTTTTAAAAAAAAAATTACTTTAAAGGAATTTTTACTTGGGGTTTGGGCCAAAGGGGTAAAATTTAAAAGATTTTTATTTGGGGTTTTAAAAAACCCAAAGATTTTATAAAAAATTATTATTTCCCGGAAAAAAATTTTTTTTTAAATTTTTTTACTGGGGAATTGGATTTTTTTCTTTGAAAATTTTTCTTTTTTTGGAAGGGCCCAAAAAAATTTTTAAAAATTTTTTATATGATTTTCTGGGGGCTTTCCAACTTGAGGGGTTTCTGTTTTTCGAGAATTTTAAAAGTAATGGTTTTTCATGGAAAAATTTTTTTTACAAAAAAAAAAATTTTCCTTGGGGCCCCAAAATTTTTTTTTACTTTTCCCAAAACGGGGTTCCCGTTTTCCTTTTTTTTAAAAATGTTTTTTTATTTTTTTCTTTTTGAATTTGTCCATTTAAATTTTTAAAACCCCCCCCAAAACCTTAAAGGTTTTAAAAAGTAAATTCTTTTTTGGGGGTTTTTCCCCCAACCCCCCCTTTTTTTTCCCCCCCTTTTAAAAAATTTTAAACATTTTTGAACCCCCGGGTCTAAATTTTTTTCACCCCTTCCCAAAACCCAAAATTTTAAAGCTTATTTTTTCCTCCCCCTTCCAAAACTTTCCTTCCCACCTCCCTCCTTTCCTTTAAAACTTAAACTTTGTCCCCCAAAAAAAAAAAAGGATATTACTTATCCCAAAAAATTTTTAAAAAAATTATTTGATAAAAAACCTTTAAATTTTTTTTTCCATTCGAAAAATCCCTAAGCCTAAATTAAATTCTAAATTGACCCAAAATTTTTTTTCTTTTTCCCCGACCTAAATGCCCTTTAAAATTTTTGCCCCCCCTATTTGTAAAACTACTAAAAGTTGTACCCCCCCTTCAAAGTTTTAATAACACGTTTATTTCCCCCCCTTTTCCTTTATCCACAATTTTTCCCCCTCCCCCTTAAAAACATACACAGGGGTACCCCCTAATGTTATAAACTTACCGCTTTTCCCCCCCCAATTCCTGTATAATCTTTTACATTTAAATAATGTTAAAAATTTTTACATTTTAACCCCCCCCAAGCCGTTTTTTTTTATTTAAAAATTAAAAAGGTTCAATTTTTTTGATTTTTTAGGGGGAAAATTGAGAAATTTTTTTTTTCCAAAAAGGAAAATTAAAAATTTTTTTTTCTTTCCCAGTGGAAAAGAACCTTTTTTTAGTGAAAAAAAATTTTTTCCCCCCCCCTTTTTTTAGATTAAAAATTTTAAAAACCCCGGGTAAATAACCCAGGGTTTATTAAAAAAGTTTTTTTTGGGGGGAAAAAATTTTTTGTTAAATATTTTAAATTTTTTAGCCTAAAAAATTTAAATTTTTTATAGCTTTTAGTAAAGTATTTTAAAAAATGTGGAAAATAAAAATTTTTGGCCTAGTATTTACAAATTTAGCGTGAGAAAAAAATTCTTTTTTTGAAAATTTAAATTTTATTTTCCTTTAAATAAGGTTCATTTTGTTTTAAAAAACTTTGGTTTGGTTGGGATTTTAATTTCTTTTTTTTTTTTTTTTTTTTCTTTCTTTTTTTCTCACCCCTTTTTTCTTTTTTTTTCCCCCTTTTTTCCCTTTTTCCCCCCTTTTTCCCTTTTTTAAAAATTTTTATTTAAAAAAAAAATTTTAAATTTGAAATCCTTTTTTCTTTAAATTGGGTTTTTTTTCACCAAATGTAAAATTTTTTTTTCCAACAAAAATTTTCCAAAACCCCTTTTTTAAAAATTCCCTTTTTTAAAAGGGGTTTTTAAAAAAAAAATTCCAAAAATTTAATCCTAATTATAAATATCCAAAAACAGTTTTTCTTATTATTTTTTCAAAATAACTTTTTAAAAATTTTTCAAATTTTTTGGAAACCCAAAAAATTATAAAAAACCCAAAAACTTTTTTTGGAATTTTCCCCAAAAACTTGTTTTTAAGGTAATTTTTTTAAAATTTTTTTTTTTCCCAATTAATGTTGGATTTTTTTATTTAAAAAAAAATACCAACGAAAGGATTGAATTTCTTTCCAAAGAAACCAGTAAAGGTTAAAATTTTTTTTTAAAAAAATTTTTTAAATTTTATTTTTTTTTTTTTTAACCAATTAATTTTTTTTCCCCAAAAAAAAAAATTTTTTTTTTAATTAAAAAAATTATTTTAAAAAATAATAAAATTTTAATTTTTAATTTAAATTTGGTTAAAATTGGTTTTTTTGAAATTTTAAAAAAAAATTTTTGAAAAATTAAAATTTTATTTTTTTTAAAGGACAGGAAAATCCATGAATTTAAGTGCCCATAAAGTTGTCCTTTTTACACAACCACAAAATATATGCAACTGCAATTTTGACTCCAGATTGATGCTTGTTTATTTTTAAAATGATTTTTTTATTTAAAAGGATTTGCAGATCTGCATACCCTACCAGACTAGGTACTGATTTCAGTGTTACCAATGATAAATAATTCCCTTTCCAAGTTCAGAAATGGTATCCCAGACTAGGGACTGATATTAGTGTTACCAATGATAAATAATTCCCTTTCTAATTCCAGGTATGGTATCTCAGACTAGGTACTAATATTAGTGTTACCAATGATGAATAATTCCCTTTTCAATTCCAGGTATAATATCCCAGACTAGGTACTGATATTAGTGTTACCAACGATAAATAATTCCCTTTCTAATTCCAGGTATGGTATCCCTGACTATATACTGATATTAGTTTTATCAACAATAAATAATTTCTTTTCTAATTCCAGATATGGTATCCCAGACTAGGTACTATTATTAGTGTTACCAATGTTAAATAATTCCATTTCCAATTCCAGGTATGGTATCCCAGACTAGGTACTGATATTAGTGTTACCAATGATAAATAATTCCCTTTCTAATTCCAGGTATGGTATTCACCTGAAGGTGATCCATACATCATCCGAGGCAACAGATAAGCTGGGCCATCTGCTGAAAAAGTGTGCCCTTTTCCTGCAGCAGCAGCAGAAACCAGTTGACTCTAAACTACGTATCCTTACACTTTGCTCTTCACTCTTGCTTCAGTGGGTAGTACCATAAGACAGACTTTTTCATTTTCTTTTACACAGTCGTAAACAAGTAATGACATCTTTTCCTGTGATAGCACTCAGATCTAGATTATGTGGCAAAAATGAATACCATACTGAAATTAGCTAATTTTAAAAATGTATGTTATAAATAATTATGCTGATTATTTGTTAGAATTTAATGAAAGCATAATATTATCTAATATTATCTTACAATTTCCAGTATTTTAGAATGGTTTATAAATCTCCCTTCACTCACACACATTTTGTACCAATAACACTATGGGCATACTGGAGTAAACACATTTGTACCAATAACACTATAGGCATCCTGGAGTAAACCCATTTTGTACCAATAACACTATGGGCATCCTGGAGTAAACACATTTTGTACCAATAACACTATGGGCATCCTGGAGTAAACACATTTTGTACCAATAACACTATGGGCATCCTGGAGTAAACATATTTTGTACCAATAACACTATGGGCATCCTGGAGTAAACATATTTTGTACCAATAACACTATGGGCATACTGAAGTAAACACATTTTGTACCAATAACACTATGGGCATCCTGGAGTAAACACATTTTGTACCAATAACACTATGGGCATCCTGGAGTAAACATATTTTGTACCAATAACACTATGGGCATACTGAAGTAAACACATTTTGTACCATTAACACTATGGGCATCCTGGAGTAAACACATTTTGTACCAATAACACTATGGGCATCCTGGAGTAAACACATTTTGTACCAATAACACTATGGGCATACTGGAGTAAACACATTTTGTACCAATAACACTATGGGCATCCTGGAGTAAACACATTTTGTACCAATAACACTATGGGCATACTGGAGTAAACACATTTTGTACCAATAACACTATGGGCATACTGGAGTAAACATATTTTGTACCAATGACACTATGGGCATCCTGGAGTAAACACATTAAGACTCCATTTATGCAACATCATTCAAAAACAATAAAGCTCATTTCTAAACTTAGTAGACAAAGGCTTTTGTTTGACAAAGATTTTGCAAATAATTAATTTACATATTGATGGCTGCCTCAGGCTCCTTCACTCAGTTAAGAATGTTCTTCAAGTTAACAGATCCCACTTGACAAGATTTTTTTATTAAGTCCATAAAATTTGTCCTTAGCATTGTTCCAGTCTACTTGCAGGGCAGTTACCCAGGATTTGACTGGTTTGCCTCAACAATATTTATCATCTTTAGTGGTAATTATGAGAAATCTTGGGAATTTCTTCATGAATTTTCCACACTGGGAGCCTCTGGTTACCTTTGGATGCCAAGACTTCATGCTTCTGTAAGATATTGATCAGTCTCTGTATCAAGAGTGCATGAATTTCATATATATGTATTTGTCATCATGGGGCTGACAGAAAATGAATGTTTAATGAAACCTTTAAACGTGGGAAGGAATGTAACTTGTAAATTTATCTCTTTTGAATGTATTTAATATTGTTGCTTGATCACTAGAATAGGCCAACTTAAAATTTATTTATTACTGTAGTTAGGGCTGTAGAATAGGCTCACTTATAATGCATTTATTACTGTAGATAGTTTTGTTAAATAGGTTAACTTTTAATGTATGTTTAATGCTGTAGTTAGGCTGTATAATATGCTAGTTTACAGTCTATTTAATACTATAGTTAGGACTGTAGAATAGGTTAGTTTACAGTCTATTTAATACTGTAGTTAGGGCTGTAGAATAGTTTTGGCTGTAGAATATGCCAGTTTACAGACTATTTAATACTATAGTTGGTCTTGTAGGATAGGCCTTCATACAGTTTTTGTAACATAACATAAATGTGACCCTGTCTTATAAGTGTGGAAGCCTTGTGAAATCTCATATATTGCTCTAATGAACCTAGAACTAAAGCATAAAAATTGAGTTTTTTAAAGGTAAAATAACAATATAATCAGCTTTAATAAAGATAGTATTTTATAAATTTAAATCACATTGTAATTGGTTCTAATGTACAACACAAAAATGAGTATTTTATCATTTTAATTCGTATTATATTTGGTTTTCATGAGTCTACAAAGAAAAGAAAGTGAAATAAGTGGCACTGATGCGACGAATGTTGATAAATTTAACGGGATCTACTAATATTGTTAAAGGGACAGCATAATAAAAAGGGGTTTTCAATGGAATGTATGGTCTTACATTATAAAAGGAATAGCATAATACTAAGGGGTTTTTAATGGGATCTATGGCCTTACATTATAAAAAGGGTAGCATTATGCTAAGGGATTTGAATGGGATCTATGGCCTTACATTATAAAAAGGGTAGCATTATACTAAGGTTTTTAATGGAATCTATGGCCTTATATTATAAAATGGATAGAATAATACTAAGAGGTTTTAAATGGGTTCTATGGCCTTACATTATAAAAAGGGTAGCATTATACTAAGGGATTTTAATGAGATCTATGGCTGTACATTATAAAAGGGGTGGCATAACAGTGAGTGGGCTTTATTGGGATCTAGGGCCTTACCCAATTATAAAAGTGGCACCATTATACTGAGTGGTTTTATAGAGGCCACAATACCATACTGTTTGTGGTTTTCTGTGATAACTAACTTAATGTAATTTTATTTAAAAAAATTATAGTTGTTTTCTCACTGTACGTTTGCATTTGCATATTATGATACACAATGTTTGTTCATCTGTATGTCTGGCCATTGTCCTTCTCCAATTCTTCTTCATGAAACTTGTTAGTCATTTTATCTTTATGGTAACTGCTTGCAAGAGTGGTATTATTTACAGCTCCATTCTCTGAGCTTCTTGGGGTCAGAGGGGTAAAGGTCAGGAGGGGTAAAGGTCAGGATAGGTAAAGGTCACATGTACAGTAATTTTAATACACTGGCATTTCAGATATTTTTAAATTAAACATCCTGAATGGAGTAAATTGCTGGTGACTTGTAATATTTTTGTTAAATATTTGGGAAATGACCTTTACAGTGCCCTGGGGAGGGAGGACAAGGGTTGCCAGTGGAGGTAATTGTTAATAAACAATAACAAGTTTGGGGACATAACTCTAGTACACTTTTGTTTCAGTACTCTTATGTTCACTAAAAGGTAAACTTATTTGATATGTTTTTATCCATGAGCTTACGATGGAAAAATGTAGTACATGTAGACATATTTCAATCATGACAAACTTATTAGCCTCATTTGAGGCCAATAAAAAAATTAAGTCCTTTGCAAATGTTTGCTTTGCTGGGATCTGTAATATGCCTTTTTACATGTCCTCACCATGACTGTATTAGTGGTATGTAGCATCCATCCCTTACATAAATTTATCCCAAAATTTGTGTATTAGCTACTTCTTCAACTGGTATTGTTACAGCTACATGATTAAAAAGAGATGTGATACCTTTCTGACATAAATACATAGAATGTAAAAAAAAATGCTTTTCTAACTAATGTACCAGTAATTTGTAATTAATGTACCAGTAATTTGTAATTAATGTACCAGTAATTTGTAATTGATGCACATGACTAGCTCTTTACTTTTCATTAACATTTTCGCCATCTTTTATATTTCTCATTCAGATGTAGCTTTCTATTCATCACTGAAAATTACAGATTACTTATTTTCTCTTTGGTCTATACAGGTACACCTTCCCACAGTCTTGATGTCCAGCGGTATTCCACCACTCTTCTCAAGCACGGGACACAACATTGAGCTTATTCTACAGATAGAGCTCCCTCTAGTGGCTTCAGCCTTTAGAATGTCAGGATACACCCCGACACAGGTCAGGGTGTTACCCCTCTCTTTTAGAATTATATATCATCACACACCAATTACACACTGTCAGGATACACCCCAACACAGGTCAGAGTGTTACATCATCACACACCAATTACACACTGTCAGGATACACCCCAACACAGGTCAGGGTGTTACCCCTCTCTTTTAGAATTATATATCATCACACACCAATTACACACTGTCAGGATACACCCCGACAAAGGTCAGAGTGTTACCCCTCTCTTTAAGAATTATATATCATCACACACCAATTACACACTGTCAGGATACACCCCGACAAAGGTCAGAGTGTTACCCCTCTCTTTAAGAATTATATATCATCACACACCAATTACACACTGTCAGGATACACCCCGACAAAGGTCAGAGTGTTACATCATCACACACCAATTACACACTGTCAGGATACACCCCAACACAGGTCAGGGTGTTACCCCTCTCTTTTAGAATTATATATCATCACACACCAATTACACACTGTCAGGATACACCCCGACACAGGTCAGAGTGTTACCCCTCTCTTTAAGAATTATATATCATCACACACCAATTACACACTGTCAGGATACACCCCGACACAGGTCAGAGTGTTACGAGATTTCGTAGGAAGGTTCCATTGGCATTCTGAGGCTTTAATCGATTTTGTCGCAAAAATTTGTAGACGTAGATGGCAGCAATTTGAGTGTGGTTATGACAATGTATTTGCGACAAAATCGCTAAGGCTCCATTTGTAAAATGGGACCTTTAATTTTTTTTTGGTTAAAATATGAGATTTCGTATATTGTTGTAGGATTCACCCTCTCTGCTGCTCAGGTCAGAGTGTTACCTCTCTCTTTAAGAATTATATATCATCACACACCAATTACACACTGTCAGGATACACCCCGACACAGGTCAGAGTGTTACATCATCACACACCAATTACACACTGTCAGGATATACCCCAACACAGGTCAGGGTGTTTTCTCTCTCTTTAAGAATTATATATCATCACACACTAATTACACACTGTCAGGATATACCCCAACACAGGTCAGGGTGAAGTTACCCCACTCTTTTAGAATTATATATCATCACACACCAATTACACACTGTCAGGATATACCCCAACACAGGTCAGAGTAAAGTTACCCCACTCTTGTAGAATTATATATCATTCAGCAACCCATTACACGCAACCTGGATGTACCACAACACAGGTCAGGGTGAAGTTACCCCACTATTGTAGAATCATAGATCATAACACTCCAGTTACACACTATTTGGAAGTGGACACATAGTTTCTTATCTGTTTACCACGGATGTTTTTCACCGTGTAATTTTCACTCTGCCAGGCAGGATATTTAATTGCATTCTAAAGCTTTGTAAAGTCACCATAAACTAACTAACTCTCTCTCTTTCTCTCTCTCTCTCTCTCTCTCTCTCTCTCTCTCTCTCTCTCTCTCTCTCTCTCTCTCTCTCTCTCTCTCTCTCTCTCTCTCTGGGCAGGATATTAAACTAACTAACTAACTCTCTCTCTCTCTCTCTCTCTGTGTGTGTGTGTGTGTGTGTTTGGCATCTTTCAGTTGCCACCCCTTCTACCTGAGCCATTGAATCAAGGCTTTCACCCCTACCACATGTGTCATTAAACTGAGGCATTCACCACTTCCATTGAAGCTATTAAACTGAGGCATTCACCACTTCCATTGAAGCCATTAAACTGAGGCATTCACCACTTCCATTGAAGCCATTAAACTGAGGCATTCACCACTTCCATTGAAGCCATTAAACTGAGGCATTCACCACTTCCATTGAAGCCATTAAACTGAGGCATTGAAATATAATCTGAAGAATAAAGCCCTATTAGGAACTTTTTGAAAGAAAACTATCTATTTGAGTCCAGTAATTTTAACCCAACACATAATATGAATATGTGATTCTAAACAAAACAATTATAATACATGTCAAAATGAAATCATTTACAGTATTTGGCCATTAAACATATATTTTACCAATCAAATGAATTCCATTAAACATATTTCTGTTTCTTTTTCAGATTTGTCTACATTGGTTGAAGCAGTGTTTCTGGAATTATCTGGACTGGTTTGATATTTGCCACTATGTATGTGTGTGTTTGATACTGGGAATTGACTACCAGGTCTACCTCTGTGTAGCCATTTTAAAACACTTACAGAAGCAAGTCATGGAGCACATGCAGACACAAGACCTCATTATTTTCCTCAAGGTAATTCCTGGATGTTCTTAAACATTTACAGACACAAGACCTCATTATTTTCCTCAAGGTAATTCCTGGATGTTCTTAAACATTTACAGACACAAGACCTCATTATTTTCCTCAAGGTAATTCCTGAATGTTCTTAAACAAACATTTACAGACACAAGACCTCATTATTTTCCTCAAGGTAATTCCTGGATGTTCTTAAACATTTACAGACACAAGACCTCATTATTTTCCTCAAGGTAATTCCTGGATGTTCTTAAACAAACATTTACAGACACAAGACCTCATTATTTTCCTCAAGGTAATTCCTGGATGTTCTTAAACAAACATTTACAGACACAAGACCTCATTATTTTCCTCAAGGTAATTCCTGGATGTTCTTAAACAAACATTTACAGACACAAGACCTCATTATTTTCCTCAAGGTAATTCCTGGATGTTCTTAAACAAACATTTACAGACACAAGACCTTATTATTTTCCTCAAGGTAATTCCTGGATGTTCTTAAACAAACATTTACAGACACAAGACCTCATTATTTTCCTCAAGGTAATTCCTGGATGTTCTTAAACAAACATTTACAGACACAAGACCTCATTATTTTCCTCAAGGTAATTCCTGGATGTTTTTAAACAAACATTTACAGACACAAGACCTCATTATTTTCCTCAAGGTAATTCCTGGATGTTCTTAAACAAACATTTACAGACACAAGACCTCATTATTTTCCTCAAGGTAATTCCTGGATGTTCTTAAACAAACATTTACAGACACAAGACCTTATTATTTTCCTCAAGGTAATTCCTGGATGTTCTTAAACAAACATTTACAGACACAAGACCATATTATTTTCCTCAAGGTAATTCCTGGATGTTCTTAAACAAACATTTACAGACACAAGATCTTATTATTTTCCTCAAGGTAATTCCTGGATGTTCTTAAACAAACATTTACAGACACAAGACCTTATTATTTTCCTCAAGGTAATTCCTGGATGTTCTTAAACAAACATTTACAGACACAAGATCTTATTATTTTCCTGAAGGTAATTCCTGGATGTTCTTAAACAAACATTTACAGACACAAGACCTTATTATTTTCCTCAAGGTAATTCCTGAATGTTCTTAAACAAACATTTACAGACACAAGACCTTATTATTTTCCTCAAGGTAATTCCTGGATGTTCTTAAACATATACAGACACAAGACCTTATTATTTTCTTCAAGGTAATTCCTGGATGTTCTTAAACAAACATTTACAGACACAAGACCTCATTATTTTCCTCAAGGTAATTCCTGGATGTTCTTAAACAAACATTTACAGACACAAGACCTTATTATTTTCCTCAAGGTAATTCATGGATGTTCTTAAACAAACATTTACAGACTTTCTTTAACAAAGACAGTTTATAACCATAAGTTAGTTTTTCACTTCTGGAAAATGTGCTAGTCTGTTTTTGTAATGTTCTTTACCAGGCATGGAGCTACCTTAAATATGTAGAAACAAAAAAAGAGGTGACCTTGACATCTATGATGAAAAAACTTGGTCTTGAAGTCTATGTTGAAAAGGAAGCCTTGAAGAGTAAGATAGAAGTTCACAGCTTTATATACAGGTTAATGTATTCACCCATGAAGGTGTAACATACTGACCAAAAGTCTGAAGTGCTTCATTGTTCAAATCAAATGTTTTTATACTTGATACTTTAAAGAGAATGCTACCATAATAATGTAGAACATTTATTGTGATTGGCAAGTCTCTCTGAAAGATATTTTTAATTAGGCCATGCCATGAAAGTAAATGTTTATAAGAAATTCATTTTGGTGGAAGTACCATGTTTACCAGGATAATGCATTGTGGAGAAGGAGATGGGCACTACTGTTTACAGAACAGTCATTGGTAGTGTTTATGAACTTAAATAATGTATTTAGAATGTGTACAATCTAAAATGATTGCAATACATACATACATACATGCATGCATGCATGCATGCATACATACATACATACATACATACATACATACATACATACATACATACATACATACATACATACATACATACATACATACATACATACATTCATACATACATACATACATACATACATACATACATACATACATACATACATACATACATACATACATACATGTGTTTGCACACACCTACACACACAGTGTGATCATGCGTTAATATGATCTTTAGGGTCCACTAAACCTGACAGTTCTATATACTCAACCATGCTATAGCCAACCAAGTTGGGTAGCTGAAGAAAATGATGCATACTTTACAGAAAAGAAAGGGGTAATATAGAGGGTACACAAATACATGTTTCATTGATACAGTTAGCATCTTAAATCAATGCATATTAAATTGATGAATACACATGTAGTTAAAAAAGAATGTATATGTAATTATTTACTTGATTCGGAACACCACACATTGGTGCATGTATGTGTATACTGTTTACATATATATGTCTAATATCCAGTGTGATAGAGTGTCAATATCATGTACTAACCAGTTGATCTCATCACATATAATGAATCCACAATACATGTGATCCCATCAAAAATATTTACACAAAATAAAAAAATATTTATTAATCTTGTCACAAATAATTATATGTCTGAATCCAGTTAAAAAAAATAATAGCAGAAGTACATAACCAAAGATGCTCATTTATGGTTCAGTACATTCCAAGGTCAATAAATGGTGTGTGTATAAATTTCATACTGCTAGAATTTTCTCACCAGTAAATAAGATTAATTTATTGTTTTTAAAAAAGGTCATTGATTTTCAGCTGCTTTCTTTTACTGTCACATTTGCTCTCCTCAGATGGATGACTCATTAAATATCTTGCTAATTGTAATTATTTAACACCAGACTTAATCTTGTCCAGGGCTGCAATCTTGATGATGAAAGCTTTTTCATTTCCATGCATATTTAACCATTGTAAATGCCCACTGATTAACACTTTTACACCTATTCATTTGAATGACCACTGCAAGAATAACTGTCAAGTAACAATGGGGTCATTTTTGTAGGCAATGGATGACATTATTCACTGATCAACTGATTGCATCTAATAACACTGTCATGCCATGCACACATGTTGGTGGCTTTCATTTCATGATGTTTTATAAATCATTATCCCATAATTTTAACAAATTTTAAGTTCTGTGATTGACTTTGATGATTAGCAATGTACTTAAATAATTTTACAAATTAAGGTGAGAATGTTTTATCAACCACCACATTGTTTTTGTGCATGGTTGTGTATGCAGATTAAAGAACAAGCCTTTTATTGTCTATTGTTTCAGCAATGATTGTACACAGAATGCAATGAACAGTGCTGGATTTAGACAAAGTGAGGCCCTAAGCTATGGGAAGCTATAAAGGCTATATTTGGTCTAAAATAAATTTGAGGGACCCCTTCAGACTGAGTTCAGACTTTGGGGCCCTAAGCTGTAGCTTGTTTAGCTTATGCCTAAATCAAGTACTGGCAATGAAGACAAAAAAAAGAAAACTTAATAGCTATATTGTCAGTAGTAATAAGACTCACACTTATGAGCCAACATCTTTCAACAATAAACTAAGATCTCAAAATTTTCAAAAAGATCAACCAATGGATCAGATAGACTTATTTCCCATAATGATTATTTTGGCACAGACTTTGAAGAAATTGGTGAAATTATAAAATTTCAGGAGCCATGCCATGATCATGTTATATTCAGATTCATACATGATCTCCTCCACAAAATGATAATAAACTTTTTACCTTTAAGGAAAAATTTTTTTTTAAATATTTAAAAATTATTATTGTTTCATGAATGAAAAAATTTATGACATTTTGGGAGCCATGCCACAATCATGTTCTATCCAAATTTTGAGTTATATTGGAGCATGCTGTTGTGGGATCACATTGTACATATATACATGCATACATACCTACCTACATTGCGAGCCCACTATAAGTTGGGATCCATAGAACCTGACCATGTTATAGACTGAGATTTGCTGAAGAAAATGATGCATGTACCCAAAACAAGTTATAGAGGGGTAGGTAATAAATGTGGGCAGTAAAATACATCCTTCATTAGCAAAATTACCATCTTAAATTAATGAGAAATGCACCTGTAGTGAAAACAGAAAAGACATATAATATTTTACATTATTTAGAGAACCACGGATTGGTACATATCCATGTATACTGTTTATATTTACATTTCTAATGTATATCATGAATTGAGTGTGAACACCATCTACTCACCCACAAATATAATCACAAACATTGAATTCACAATACAAGTAATTCCATTGAAAATATGCACACACAGAGATTTAAAATGTTCAATAATTTTGTCATAGGTCATATAGATCTGAATTCAATGGAAACAAGTAGCACAATCATGTAACGAATGATGAAGCACATTTACTTTTCATTACATACCAAGTTGAAAAAAGTTTTTTTTCATTTTAAGCCGCTGTTGGTAGCATTCGTAAGCATAAACTTTTTCCCCGCAAAAAGGAACCTTTCATGGCACAGTAAACGTTTTCCATTCACATTGGAAAATGCAAATCAGATTATATTGCTTTTATTTAAGTTTGGTACTAACTTCTTTAGAAGAAAGGTTCTTTGTATTTATTGAAGATTGTTGTCTATTTTCTTTGATGAAGCGTTCATGCCTTATTGAAGTCACCGCTAAAGGATAACCTTGGATAACCAAATAAATGCCAATTTCTTATTGTAGCAACATCAAATAATTGTACTGTATGATTAAGACTGATTTTGTTCCATTTACTAAGTACATTTGCATAACAATCAGTGCTTGAAAGGTAATCTGTTTTCTTTGAAATTTTAGCAAACTATTTTATCTAGGCACATTTTAAAAACAGGAATTTGCTGATCTTGGTTGATTCTAGTTACTTTTCCTCATTGAAAAGACCAACAGGTAATATGTTGGGGTTGAGGGGGGGTTGGGTTACATTTGTGGTAGTGAAGTGATGCTATCTTTCACACATGAATAAAAAATTTTAACAAAGGGTCAATGACCAATAGAGACACAGGTGTTCTGGTCTGATGACAGATTACTACAGAAAATGTGAGTGTTCTGAAGGATTTAATTCTGAGTGAAAGAAGGGTAATTTACTTACCATCCACATACAAATGTCAGTCTATGTGTGTGGATATATATATATATATATATATATATATATATATATATATATATATATATATATATATATATATATATATATAAATTACTAGCAAACAGCCAAAAATCCGACTAAAGATAGATTATGAGATATCACCTCTTTCGGTTGCTCTCATCTACCAGAAATGTCAACAACAAAAAAGCGGATTTCTCACAACATACAGGACTATGCTAGATGTCAACATAAGCAGATTATGATATAACAATGCACTGTTAAGATGGTTATTCAATATGGACAAAAAATTTGTTTATGTAATGTGCAATAGATAAATTTCAGTACATTTTTATATTAAGTTTATGGCTGCCTTTCATGGGGCCTTTGAATATCTCCACTCCAAACCAATGGTCGTATATACAGATTTAAATAGCCAGATGGTATATTTGGTTGCTAATAAGGAAAACACAATCATAGATGGCAACAATGGCGAAGCCCTATGCAATCCCAGAATAAACATTTTACACATTATTTTTTTGTACTCTTAAGAAGAAAAGACTTTTTCATGTATGAGAAAAATGCATATAAAATTTAAGGAGCAATGCCACAATTGTCTTGCATTATTCATACACGGTCTCTTCCCCAATATAATAATAAACATTTTACGGGGTTATTTTGTACTTTTAAGAAAGAATTTTTTTCATGTATGAAAAAAATACATGTATATAAAAGTTTGGGAGCCACACCACTACCATGTTATATCTGAATTCATGTTATAATGGGTCTTTCTATAGCAGGGTCACACACACACACACACACACACACACACACACACACACACACACACACACACACACACACACACACACACACACACACATACATACATACATACATACATACATACATGTACAGTCAAGATTGTTTATTATTTTTTTGGATACAGCATCTTCTGTCTTAGGATGTTTGACTGTAATTTCCCCAGCCAGATTCCTAACTACTATGTATTCAAAAAATTTTGTTATACCATTCCATCACTACAATGTTTAATTGGTTATAGTGTTTGATTTTGTTTTGTCTGCCTGAGAAAATTATCTCAAATAATAATAATAATAATAATATATTTATTAAGAAAGCCAGATAAACAAATGCATAACATTACTTATCCTGATATAGGGGCCCCGAGTGGCCGAGTGGTCTAAAGCGCTGTCCATTACGGATCACTGCCATTTCACCTCTGTCCTCGTGTGTTCGAGTCTAGGATTTGGCTAATAAAGATATGTGAGAAAGCTTGCCATTAGCTTCTCATAGGTCGGTGGTTCTTTCCGGTGATTTCCTGGTTTCTTCCTCCACCATTCATACTGGCCGCCATGAATAGCCTATCGTGTGCTGAAAAATGTCGTTAAGCCCAACAACAAACAAACAAACAAACTTATCCTGATAAACATTTAAGTGACATGAGTGCAACAACAAAGGTGCTGGGAAACAAAAACATTATAATTACATGTTATTGATTACTAGAAATAACAATGGCCTAACATAGTAACCAGGTAACAAAGGCATGATAATCATATGTTATTCAATACCAGTAAATAACAATGATCTAGCAAAGACACCAGGTAACAAAGGCAGGATAATCATGTGTTATTCAATACCAGTAAATAACAATGATCTAGCAAAGACACCAGGTAACAAAGGCAGGATAATCATGTGTTATTCAATACCAGTAAATAACAATGATCTAGCAAAGACACCAGGTAACAAAGGCAGGATAATCATGTGTTATTCAATACCAGTAAATAACAATGATCTAGCAAAGACACCAGGTAACAAAGGCAGGATAATCATGTGTTATTCAATACCAGTAAATAACAATGATCTAGCAAAGACACCAGGTAACAAAGGCAGGATAATCATGTGTTATTCAATACCAGTAAATAACAATGATCTAGCAAAGACACCAGGTAACAAAGGCAGGATAATCATGTGTTATTCAATACCAGTAAATAACAATGATCTAGCAAAGACACCAGGTAACAAAGGCAGGATAATCATGTGTTATTCAATACCAGTAAATAACAATGATCTAGCAAAGACACCAGGTAACAAAGGCAGGATAATCATGTGTTATTCAATACCAGTAAATAACAATGATCTAGCAAAGACACCAGGTAACAAAGGCAGGATAATCATGTGTTATTCAATACCAGTAAATAACAATGATCTAGCAAAGACACGACACCAGGTAACAAAGGCAGGATAATCATGTGTTATTCAATACCAGTAAATAACAATGAGCTAGCAAAGACACCAGGTAACAAAGGCAGGATAATCATGTGTTATTCAATACCAGTAAATAACAATGAGCTAGCAAAGACACCAGGTAACAAAGGCAGGATAATCATGTGTTATTCAATACCAGTAAATAACAATGATCTAGCAAAGACACCAGGTAACAAAGGCAGGATAATCATGTGTTATTCAATACCAGTAAATAACAATGATCTAGCAAAGACACCAGGTAACAAAGGCAGGATAATCACAACTCATACGTAACTGGTATTTTAGAATCATAAGTTGCAGCTTCAGTGCAATTAAAGTATGAAAAGAAATGTTTATCTTTGCTTTTTTACTGAAAGGCTTGACATAATCTTCAATAATTGTATGTTAACTGAGTAAAGCTTAAAGTTAATCTCTCTTGTGTTCATTTTGAATTTATACTGTTGTGAAAATATTTGAAAATTTGTCAGTCAAAAAAGCAAAATAGATACCTATTTAGACACAAACATAAATATAAGAAACATGAGTAGACAAAAAAATTGAGCCATACCTGAAAAATATGAGCATGTCATACATATACTGTCTGCAGTGAATATGATTTATCATGTATGGTGTGACATTTCCACAGATTGTTACAAACTGTGTTGTCAAGACAGGAGTATAAAGATGACATTACCATTATGGTGATGCTGCTGATGACTTTTCTTTGTTATGGTTTAGGATGCCTAATTTGGTATCGAGGCTGTTGATTTTATGGATTATATTAATTCAGGTAGTATACTGTTATCAACAGATGAAATGTAAATTTGTTGTACCACAATAATATTGTTTGTGTAATTAGTGATCACCAGAAATCAACCAAGTTATTGAACAAAGACGTTTTCACATAAAAATGGTTTTTCTATTTCCTTGCAGGGACATACTTTGTGTTGGGATAAAACATATTGATAGAATGTATGCTGTTAAAATACCAATTCAAACCAGAAAAAAACTTTTATTATATTAGGTCCAGCAGCAGCACAGTCAAGTATATAAACATTTTGAAGAAAGTGGAGACAAAAAAATCTGATGAATTTGGACATAATTATTAGTTATAACATTCCAAAAATTTCAGTCCCCTGTATAATGTTATAAGCAGAGGTGTGTGTGTGTGTGTGTGTGTGTGTGTGTGTGTGTGTGTGTGTGTGTGTGTGTGTGTGTGTGTTTATATTCATACAAGAACAAAAATGAGATATAATTTGATCCTTTGTGTTTTGCAAACAACACAGATCTGATATGAATTTATCCTGGGAGGTAACCAGGCTAGTGTAAAGTATGATTATTTACCCTGAGCTGTTAACTATGGAGTTGAACAAGAAGAGTTCATTGTCTTCATACATGCTTTTAAGCCAGTAGGACACAAAGTTTTTGCCTATAATGCTTCACATATTTGTGCAATATGACCAAATGAACTAATGAATTACATAAAACTGTTATGGCTGCAATATTGACATGGATTTCTTTTATTACTTGTAGCTCTCTTCTTTTTTGTCATTGTAAACACCTTCTTTATCAGTTTAACTTATGTAAAACTTTAAAACTAAGTTTCATTAAAAAAAAATTTCATATCAATTTTTTTAAATTATTTACCTAGGAGGAGCCAATCCATGAATTTCAGGTGTCCAAAAACCTAAAGTACATGCAGGAGCTAGAAAAGAAGTATCGTAAAATCATCCTTCCAGACCTACTGAATATCACCAAACCATGATCAGGATTTTCCAGGATCATCCTTCTCAGCTACTCAACAGAACCACCAAGCCTAATCTGGATTCTCCAGGATCATTCTCCCAAGCCACTGAATATGTCCTAACCATGATGTGAATTTTCCAGATGATGCTTTGTCAGACAGACCTTTGGACTATCATTGATCATCCCATCCAACCAACCGAACATCAACAAAATCTGACCGAATTATTTTTGATAATGCATGCCTTGATCTTGACTTACCTTCATCATTTGTCCCAACATCATGTATATTTCCAAAAACCTGGTCAGAATTTTGTTTATTATATATTATTTATATTTCAAAGAATACTCCATATAAAATTTTCCAAATTGATCTATTATTTGTTCAATGCATTATTATGATGTAACAGATTCCATTCTTGTAGTACAATAGTAGCTAAGCATTATTCTAAAATATTTCCACAAAAAAATGTCATCTCTTTGTATAAATATCAATGATTGTGTCAGGCAGTAAAATGAATAAGGAAGCTTACCTAAAATACATTATTTATTTTGGAGAAAAAAAATCAAACATAATTTTTACCTAAACCATGTCAAAAGTTTGTTTCCTCCAAATATTGATTTAGTAATGATTGTAAATTACTGATGTTGTAATAAATAGTTCTGATTTTGGATTTTTTGATAAAGTTCTTGGTTTTAACCAGTCAGTCACTAATGAAGTATAGGTATCATTAGCTATATACAGGTCAGTCACTAATGAAGAGTCTGTGTCATTAGCTATATACAGTCACTAATATTGTGTAGGTATCATTAGTGTTTACTGGTCAGTCACTAGTACATTGTAGGTATCATAAGTGTTTACTGGTCAGTCACTAGTACATTGTAGGTATGATAAGTGTTTACTGGTCAGTCACTAGTACAGTGTAGGTATGATAAGTGTTTACTGGTCAGTCACTAGTACATTGTAGGTATGATAAGTGTTTACTGGTCAATCACTAGTAAAGTGTAGGTATCATATCTATTCTGGTCAGTCACTAGTACATTGTAGGTATGATAAGTGTTTACTGGTCAGTAACTAGTACATTGTAGGTATCATAAGTGTTTACTGGTCAGTCACTAGTACATTGTAGGTATTATAAGTGTTTACTGGTCAGTCACTAGTACATTGTAGGTATCATAAGTGTTTACTGGTCAGTCACTAGTACATTGTAGGTATGATAAGTGTTTACTGGTCAATCACTAGTAAAGTGTAGGTATCAAAAGTGTTTACTGGTCAGTCACTAGTACATTGTAGGTATGATAAGTGTTTACTGGTCAATCACTAGTAAAGTGTAGGTATCATAAGTGTTTACTGGTCAGTCACTAGTACATTGTAGGTATGATAAGTGATTACTGGTCAATCACTAGTAAAGTGTAGGTATCATAAGTGTTTACTGGTCAGTCACTAGTACATTGTAGGTATGATAAGTGTTTACTGGTCAATCACTAGTAAAGTGTAGGTATCACATCTATTCTGGTCAGTCACTAGTACATTGTAGGTATGATAAGTGTTTACTGGTCAGTCACTAGTACATTGTAGGTATGATAAGTGTTTACTGGTCAGTCACTAGTACATTGTAGGTATGATAAGTGTTTACTGGTCAGTCACTAGTACATTGTAGGTATCATAAGTGTTTACTGGTCAGTAACTAGTACATTGTAGGTATGATAAGTGTTTACTGGTCAGTCACTAGTACATTGTAGGTATGATAAGTGTTTACTGGTCAGTCACTAGTACATTGTAGGTATGATAAGTGTTTACTGGTCAGTCACTAGTACATTGTAGGTATCATAAGTGTTTACTGGTCAGTCACTAGTACATTGTAGGTATGATAAGTGTTTACTGGTCAGTCACTAGTACATTGTAGGTATGATAAGTGTTTACTGGTCAATCACTAGTAAAGTGTAGGTATCATATCTATTCTGGTCAGTCACTAGTACATTGTAGGTATGATAAGTGTTTACTGGTCAGTAACTAGTACATTGTAGGTATGATAAGTGTTTACTGGTCAGTCACTAGTACATTGTAGGTATGATAAGTGTTTACTGGTCAGTCACTAGTACATTGTAGGTATGATAAGTGTTTACTGGTCAGTCACTAGTACATTGTAGGTATGATAAGTGTTTACTGGTCAGTAACTAGTACAATGTAGGTATGATAAGTGTTTACTGGTCAGTCACTAGTACATTGTAGGTATGATAAGTGTTTACTGGTCAGTCACTAGTACATTGTAGGTATGATAAGTGTTTACTGGTCAGTCACTAGTACATTGTAGGTATGATAAGTGTTTACTGGTCAGTAACTAGTACAATGTAGGTATGATAAGTGTTTACTGGTCAGTCACTAGTACATTGTAGGTATGATAAGTGTTTACTGGTCAGTCACTAGTACATTGTAGGTATGATAAGTGTTTACTGGTCAGTCACTAGTACATTGTAGGTATCATAAGTGTTTACTGGTCAGTAACTATTACATTGTAGGTATGATAAGTGTTTACTGGTCAGTCACTAGTACATTGTAGGTATGATAAGTGTTTACTGGTCAGTCACTAGTACATTGTAGGTATGATAAGTGTTTACTGGTCAGTCACTAGTACATTGTAGGTATGATAAGTGTTTACTGGTCAATCACTAGTAAAGTGTAGGTATCATATCTATTCTGGTCAGTCACTAGTACATTGTAGGTATGATAAGTGTTTACTGGTCAGTAACTAGTACATTGTAGGTATGATAAGTGTTTACTGGTCAGTCACTAGTACATTGTAGGTATCATAAGTGTTTACTGGTCAGTCACTAGTACATTGTAGGTATCATTAGTGTTTACTGGTCAGTCACTAGTACATTGTAGGTATCATAAGTGTTTACTGGTCAGTAACTAGTACATTGTAGGTATGATAAGTGTTTACTGGTCAGTCACTAGTACATTGTAGGTATGATAAGTGTTTACTGGTCAGTCACTAGTACATTATAGGTATGATAAGTGTTTACTGGTCAGTAACTAGTACATTGTAGGTATGATAAGTGTTTACTGGTCAGTCACTAGTACATTGTAGGTATGATAAGTGTTTACTGGTCAGTCACTAGTACATTGTAGGTATGATAAGTGTTTATTGGTCAGTCACTAGTAAAGTGTAGGTATTGTATGCTACATAATTTTTAATTATAATTGGTTGATCTGTATACCTTAATTTCTAAGCCATATCAGATTAGGTATAAATGAGAAAACAATGTTTGGTCAGTCTGGTGATGTACTGAATAAATATCAAATTAGTATTTTTCTACAAGCAATTTACATCAAAAGATAGTAGGATGGCAATCTTGTCCAGTCTCAAAAAAACAAGGCAAGCTTGACCAGTCTCAAAAAAACAAGGCAAGTTTGACCAGTCTCAAAAAAAAACAAGGCAAGCTTAAACTGTCTCAAAAAAAACAAACTGGTAATGACTAGTTTGGCTCATTATAAAAAGACAACATGGCACAAGGACAACATGGCAATCTTGACCATCTCATAAGGACAACATGGTAAGCTTGACCATCTCACAAGGACAACATGGCAAGTTTGACCATCTTACAAGGACAACATGGTAAGCTTGGCCATCTCACAAGGACAACATGGCAAGTTTGACCAGTCTCAAAAACATACATTGGTAATGGCAAGCATGACCAGTCTCAAAAGAAAACATTGTGAGCTTCACCAGTCTCAAAAAGACACAATGGTATATGATTGAGTAATATAAACGATGCATTCTGTTTTAAAATAGGGTCCAAACAGAAACTTTAATGACATCATTGTTGATAAAATCAGTTTATTTGCCTCTGTTGTTAGCTGCATATGATATCAGCTAAAGTTGCTTGGATTTTTACTAGCCCAAGAGATAAATATGAAAGGTGAATCCTATATACTGGAACAAATATCAGTTTGATAAAGTTTGTGCTATTCAATGGGTATTATTGATGTTTGCACTGGAGAATGCTAAAGGAAAGGGAGACAACTCTAGGTTACAAAATGTACTTTATGTAAAGGTTGATTGCATTTTGCAAGGACTTATGCAAGGACATATACGGTCTATTTAAAACAAATAATAATGAGGACAAATATCTTGCATGTATTCCAGTCCACTCTGATGATTACTTCCATTCCAGTCCACTCTGATGATTACTTCCATTCCAGTCCACTCTGATGATTACTTCCATTCCAGTCCACTCTGATGATTACTTCCATTCCAGTCCACTCTGATGATTCTATCCATCAGCCTACCTACCACACATCTATCCAGGTGTCTAAACAATGACAGCAATTTTGTCAACCACTGTGGAGGTTCTGAAATATTTTTGTTCATTATTCATAAAGTTATTGTATTCCAACACTTTCAAATGGTTGAGTGGGTAATGTGCATTTTGAATCTTTTTCTTTCCTAAAGTTAGAGTCTTTTGATATAATGTTTAAATAACAGTGTTGATACATGGTATAATTACATACATTTTGATTTAGCAGTGCAGTATTTAACATTAAATCTTGATAGATGCTGCTCTTTTCTCATTTGCATGTGTGTAATACTCAGATACAGACTTTATAAAACTTGGGAGTAATGTAATAATTTGTGAAATTACAAGTTACATAATTTCGTTATTTTTGCAGAAAAAAAAACCATGTATACTTTCATATTTCTTTTATGCATTTTAAATTTGGAGTAAATATATAAATGAAGAGTGAATTAACAGCAGTTGTGGAATACCCTAGCTGATGTATATTTAAAAGAGTTGTGAGTTTTTCAAGTACATATTCCATTTTTCTGTGGATCAGATTTTCTGGAAATTTTATTTTTAATTATTTCACTCACCAGTGCGTAATAGTTGATGAAGAAATGCTGCCTAAAACTATGGATTTGAATACAGGTCTTTTCGTAACATGATGAATGTAAATCGAGAGATACTTGCACATAATAATTATTTATTTTGTATTTTTCATCCATCCAAGAACTGTGTAAATGTTGTGAAAACTTTAGAGTTGAATATTTTATCATGTAATGTCCATATTGTTCTTTGGGCATACTTTTTTTATTCTTCGTTAGTAAAATCATGTTTGATATCATCGTTATTTTCATTTTATTACTGACAGCTCACCAAACCAAAAGTCAGGTAAGTTTATGCCCCTTCCCCCTGCATCCATCAAATGTTGCCTGTCGTCTCTCCTGTGTCCGTCTGCATGTGTTATTATCAACTTCTCATGCAAATAAAAAAATGACTATTTTACCTCAAGTTTTACAGTAAATATTCTAACGGAAATAAATTTCTCGACCTGATTCAAAACAGCTCTTCACATTGGCTCACATGAGTAGACGGTGAATATTTGATTGATTCGGATTGAGACTTTTAATGTTTTTGCAAATGGTATGATGAGATATGTACACCAGTAGTTAAAATAAGATTTGTGTTTTTAATTGATTAATTAATTATGGCAGCCAGTGTTGACTGACTGATTGGAGTTTGTGTGTTCGAACCCCGGTTGAGCCATACCAAAAACTTATAACAATGGACACACACAAATATGTTTATATTTGTGAAAAGGTAATTACAGCAAAGTATCTTGCAAATAGTTGCTGCTGCTGCTACTACTACTACCACTACTACTACTACCACTACTACTACTAATAATAATAATAATAATAATAATATCATCATCATAAAATTTTACATGTCCTCATGAGTAAGAAATAACCAGCAGTAAGTTTTGCTACAGCGGTAGAGTTTTATGAAATGGCTGGACTCTGTCACTCAAGCCAATTGAACCACCCCAGCAACTAAACACAGAAAGAATATTGCATTCATTTATATCTTGCATTCATATATATTTTTTCCTTTTTAAATAAGAGAAGAAAAAGGAAATACTGAAGAATTTGACCGAATTGAACTAAGAACATTCGGCATATTTTTTTTTCTTCAAATTAAAACAAATTAACGTGAAACTCCCATTTGATATATAGCTGTCATTTCTAAAATAAAAAAAATTGATTTTTAACGAATCCACATTTGTATCTTCTCACCTGCAACGTATTATCTCTGTAGCTTTTGAAATCTGAACTTTTTACCACTACATCCCACTACAAACGTGACAAAATGAAACAAGATATATAGCTTCATTATAAAGCTATTACGAATTTACCACAAACAAGTATCACTTCTGTGACTGAGTATTTGACCCCCACCAAGGATACGCAATTTACACTGGTGAATCTAGTTAGATTTATAATGTCTAGCCATACGCACGTGATATAAAATGTATAGCTCAAAAGTGTAAAAAAAAAAAAAAAAAACTGGCTACAGTAGCACTGACCATTTACCTTTTGATCTCCACCGTCAATATCGATATCTATGTCCTATGCATGGAAACATTTTTTTTTTTTTTTAGTCTGGTCTCAATTCGTACTTGGGAATAATGGCTAGTACTCCCTAATCCAAAACTGAAACTATTTAAACAGCCATCTAAACTTTCAGCAATTGTTAACTGTTATATTCTTCTTTTTTTTTTTTACATCTGATCCCCTTGGCTGTCAATCTCGAGGGATATTTCGCCTTCTGTTGTTATCCCAAACTCAAATGAAAACAACAATATTGCCATTATAAAAATAAATAAATAAAAGCTGCATCCAAAAATTGACGACCGACGGACGATTGTTAAGTCTGGCATTCGTCTCAACAATGACAAAAATAAAACTTAGGAAAATCGTCAGTAGTATAGTGGGATAGTATAGCGTCAATGAGAGTTATCATTAAAATCGGCCTGGGGTACTTTTGCGTCAAGGTTTTATGACGTCATCTGGGACAGCTGGGATACTATGGCGTCAAGGGAAATTTTGTATTAGCACACCCTGGGACTGTATAGCATCATGAGGAATGGCACAGGTGGCATGACATCACGGACACTTGGTAACATTGTTACAAGGAGCTGACCTAGTTGACCTAAATACGCGCAGCTAGCACTACGACTCTAGGGAGGGACATATACCTACAGATACATAC
This sequence comes from Potamilus streckersoni, assembly GCA_016746295.1. Taxonomy (NCBI): domain Eukaryota; kingdom Metazoa; phylum Mollusca; class Bivalvia; order Unionida; family Unionidae; genus Potamilus; species Potamilus streckersoni. The sequence goes on from JAEAOA010001366.1 coordinate 334,414, forward strand.
CTATATACATAGACAATACAGACACATAGAGACATTGAACACAGAGATAGAGATATGGCAATTTTTTTGAAAAGTATAATCTTTTCGAGGCATGGAAAGTAACCCTAAAAAGGGCCTTTGGGTTCTTCTAATGTCTTCTAATTTCTTCTCTCTTTCTCCACCAGTTTCTTTTTTTTTTCTCCTACACTTTTTCTCTTCTTTTCCTCTTCCTCATTTTTTCCTTCTTCTCCTTCTCTATCTCTTTCTTCCTCCTTAAATTTTCCTCTTCCTTTTCTATTTTCTCATTCCAATCCCTCATCCTCTGTTTGTCTTCTGTATCTTCCTTTTCGTCTTTTTTAATTCTAATCATCTCATTTAAAATATCTTTCATTTTTTTTAGATTGTTAATTTCCATGCTTAGTCTATGGAGACTATAAGCCCCAAACTGCATTCTCACTAGCATCTCCTCCACCATTGCTAGTGTGTCGACTACCTCCTGCAGTCTTAACATTCTTTCAAAGTTGCTTGTCATCGCTGACTATTCAGTGTTGAATAGCGCGAATTCTGTATCTATATGTGTTATAGTTATGTATACACTCGTGTTTTATGACTGGTTATAGTCCTGAAAAGGACTAGAGGCCCACCCCACGATGGCAAGGCTCTCCATGCCCCAGAGCTTGGGCGTTATTTGCCCCAGTGCTTGGGCAGTATTGCCCCCAGTGCTTGGGCAATGTTATCGGAACGCTTGACCATTTTCATAGACCCTTGACACTTATTTTGTCCAGAACGAGAGCACAGCAGAGTCCGCACAGTCAGGAACCCAGCCCAGCCAGCCACAGGAAAAAAGCAACGCCCTAACCGCCGCCCCCTTCCAGCCAAGGGCTCGTAGAGTAAGCGGTGGGGATCTACGGTGCTTCCTATTCCTTGACTCTTTCCTTTGCCTTTTCTGGGGCTGGCGTGGAGGCACTCTAGGTTTTTCAATGAGACTACCACAGGAGTCTTTTAAGGTCATCAAAAAAGGTCAGCACCATGACTAAAAGCCTATCCCTGGGCTACGTGCCACCCTGGATAGCAATGCCACTGAAAAGTTACATCCGGCTAAGGCGGTGAGCCACCGTGGGGGGGGGATGTAAAAAGGAGGCCCACGCGCCGGGGCAAAAAATGTCCAGCACTGGGACATAGGTGAGCTCTCGGCCTTTGAAGGAGGAGAAGCCACTAGCCCTTTTCAGGGCTTTAACAAGTCATAAAACACGAGAGTGTATACATGACTATAATGATAATATGAATGGATGGATTCGCGCTATTCAACACAGAATAGTCAGCGATGGCAAGCAACTTTGAAAGAATGTTGAGACTGCAGGAGGTAGTCGACACACTAGCAATGGTGGAGGAGATGCTAGTGAGAATGCAGTTTGGGGCTTATAGTCTCCATAGACTAAGCATGGAAATTAACAATCTAAAGAAAATGAAAGATATTTTAAATGAGATGATTAGAATTGAAAAAGACGAAAAGGAAGATATAGAAGACAGAGGATGAGGGATTGGAATGAGAAAATAAAAAAGGGAGAGTAGAATGAAAGGAGGAAGAAAGAGATAGAAGAGGAGAAGAAGGAAAGAAAGGAGGAAGAGGAAAAGAAAAAGAGAAAAAGTGTAGGAGAAAAAAATAAGAAACTGGTGGAGAAAGAGAGAAGAAATTAGAAGACATTAGAAGAACCCAAAGGCCTTTTTTCAGGGCTACTTTCCATGCCTCGAAAAGATTATACTTTTCAACAAAAAAAATTGCCATATCTCTATCTCTGTGTTCAATGTCTCTATGTGTCTGTATTGTCTATGTATATAGGTATGTATCTGTATGTATATGTCCCTCCCTAGAGTCGTAGTGCTAGCTGCGCATATTTAGGTCAACTAGGTCAGCTCCTGGTAACAATGTTGCCAAGTGTCCAATACCGTGATGTCATGCCACCTGTGCCATTCCTCTTGATGCTATACGGTCCCAGGGTGTGCTAATACAAAATTTCCCTTGACGCCATAGTATCCCAGCTGTTCCAGTGACGTCATAAACCTTGACGCAAATGTACCCCAGGCTGATTTTTAATGATAACTCCCATTGACGCTATACTATCCCACTATACTAGAATCGTCTTAACATAATTTTACAATATTGTATTGATGACATTCAAGCATAATAGATCGATAAAACTGGATTAATAACATTTGAACATCAAACTGGATTAATAACATTCGAGCAGAAAAGATCGATTAAACTGGATTAATAGCATTGTAGCACAAAATGATCAAACTGGATTAAAAGCATTGTAGCAGAAAAGATTAATCAAACTGGATAAATAAAATTGTAGTAATATGAAAAAAATCTGAACAAATGATACAGCGTTGTAATAAAATATAACCGTATCATGAACAGTTGAAAAAGAAAAAACAAAGACTGGAAAGACCCAAAATTATTGGAATGAATATCTTAAAATTTTTAAAGGCACTGTAGCTTCAAGAACTCTGATCTGCCATTAAATATAACCGCCTTAAAGATATTTGGTTTTTTTTCATACATAATTTGTGGGGATCGTGAGGCATAAGGGAAAATATGTGTTTATGACATTGTGAGTGCTAAAGTTGTTTATATATAATTGCTGAAGTACTTTAAAACGAACAAATTTGGTTTACCTTTTATTGACACTCGCAGATTTGGTTTACCTTTTATTGACAAAGAGAACAAATTACTTATTTCTAGATCAGACTTTACCAACACTAAAGTTACCTAAAACATTTTTCTAGTGTAGTAAAAGGAAAAAACAAACCCCATACTAAATATTATGCAATTTCACGTGTAAAACGGAACTTTCATATGAAAGAAAAAATCACAACTAAACTAGTACCATATCCATCTCAGGGACCTCTCAAGTAGCCAAAGTGATTAGAGCGTCCGCCTCAGATGCATGAGGTCGTGGGTTCGAATCCCAACCAAATCATATAAAAGGCATAAATGTGGTACAAACAGCTGCCTCTCTCGGCGCTCGGCATTAAAAGGTTAGTGTTAAGACTGGTCGGTCTGGTTTCTAGATAATGTGACTTGCTGGGACATGCTACATGTCTGCGGCATGATGCACTTAGCGCTATACATCACTATAAACTGCCACACTGCAGTAATCGTAGTGACATGACTGAAAAATTGTAAAAGTACGTTAAAAATCCAAATCTTTCTTTCGTAGATATTTGAACAAATCGCTTTATTCCGACGCATGAACCGTTTTGTAGTATCAACAGGTATGTACATTGTTTACCTCTGCTGATCATAAACCAGAAGAGATTATTCGTTGTCCGATTGTCCGAGATCCCTTAGGATAAGTTTCATATCGCTACTCCTCCGAAACTACGTGGAGACTTGCCATTGAACTTTATAAACACACACAGACACACACACACACACATTCATATTATGGTCATATCAAAATGAGATTCTGACTAAAAGATTTTTTATGACGTCGAGTTGCACCTAAATGAAAAGGTGCCGATTTGACCTCAAATGTGTCTGCCATGGCAGCCATCTTGAGAGTCTTCTTGTCGCTACTTCACAAAATGGAAGTGAAATCGATAGTGGTTGCTATCAGAAGACATCACGTGATGTCGAGTTGGTATTAATAGAAAGTGATACTAATCCAATCTCAACTATGACCTCGGTGTCATCCATTTGAACATATTATCGTTACTTCTCCTTAGCAGAAAGTCATATCGGCAAGGTATTTTCACCAGACGCTTTATTATGGCATCTAGTTGGCCTTGATCTAAATTCACGCCTATCTTACATCCAGTATGGCCACCATGAAAATGATGCCTATCTTACATCCAGTATGGCCACTATTAAAATGACGCCTTTCTTACATCCAGTATGGCCACCATTTAAATGACGCATGTCTTACATCCAGCATGGCCACCATTAAAATGACGTCCGTCTCACATCCAGTATGGCCTCTATTAAAATGATGCCTATATTACATCCAGTATGGCCATCAATAAAATGACGCCTATCTTACATCCAGTATGGCCACCACTAAAATGATGCCTATCTTACATCCAGTATGGCCACCATTAAAATGACGCCTATCTTACATCCAGAATGGCCACCATTAAAATGACGCCTATCTTACATCCAGAATGGCCATCAATAAAATGACGCCTATCTTACATCCAGTATGGCCACCATTAAAATGACGCCTATCTTACATCCAGAATGGCCATCAATAAAATGACGCCTATCTTACATCCAGTATGGCCACCATTAAAATCACGCATATCATACATCCATTTTGGCCACCATTAAAATGACACCTATCTTACATCCAGTATGGCCACCATTAAAATGATGTCTATCTTACATCCAGTATGGCCATCACGAAAATGATGCCTATCTTACATCCAGTTTGGCCACCATTAAAATGACGCATATATTACATCAGCATGACCACCATTATAATGACGCCTAACTTACATCCAGTATGGCCATCATTAAAATGACGCATACCTTTCATCTAGTATGGCCTTGATTTAAATTGACGCCTATCTTACATCCAGTATGGCCATCATGAAAATGACGCCTATCTTACATCGAGTATGGCCACCATTAAAATGATGCCTATCTTACATCCAGTATGGTCACCATTAAAATGATGTCTATCTTACATCCAGTTTGGCCACCATTGAAATGACGCTTGTCTTACATCAAGTATGGTCATCAATAAAATGTCGCCTGTCTCACATCCAATATGGCCACCATAAAAATGATGCCTATCTTACATCCAGTTTGGCCATCATTAAAATGACGCATATATAACATCCAGTATGTCCTTGATATAAAGTGACGGCTATCTTACATCCAGTATGGCTACCATTAAATTGACGCCTATATTACATCCAGTATGGCCATCATGAAAATGACGCCTATCTTATATCCAGTATGGCCATCATGAAAATGACGCCTATCTTACATCCAGTATGGCCACCATTAAAATGACGCCTATCTTACATCCAGTATGGCCACCAATAAAATGACGCCTGTACTACATCCAGTATGACCACCATTAAAATGATGCCTATCTTACATCAGCATGACCACCATTAAAATGACGCCTATCTTACATCCAGTATGGCCATCATTAAATTGACGCCTATCTTACATCCAGTATGTCCTTGATTTAAATTGACGCCTATCTTACATCTAGTGTGGCCATTATGAAATTGACGACTATCTTACATCCAGTATGGCCATCATGAAAATGACGCCTATCTTACATCCAGTATGGCCACCATTAAAATGACACCTATCTTACATCCAGTTTGGCCATCATTAAAATAACGACTATCTTACATCCACTTTGGCCACCATTAAAATGATGCCTATCTTTCATACAGTATGGCCACCATTAAAATGACGCCTACCTTACATCCAGTATGGCCACCATTAAAATGATGCATATCATACATCCAGTATGGCCACAATTAAAATGACACCTATCTTACATCCAGTATGGCCACCATTAAAATGATGCCTACCTTACATTCAGTATGGACACCATTATAATGACCTCTATCTGACATCCAGTATGGCCACCATTAAAATGATGCCTATCTTACATCCAGAATGGCCACCATTAAAATGACGTCCGACTCACATCCAGTATGACGCCTATCTTACATCCAGTTTGGCCATCATTAAAATGACGCCTATCTTATATTCAGTATGGCCATCATGAATATGACGCCTATGTTACATCCAGTATGGCCACCATTAAAATGACGCCTATCTTACATCCAGTATGGCCATCATTAAATTGACGCCTATCTTACATCCAGTATGTCCTTGATTTAAATTGACGCCTATCTTACATCTAGTATGGCCATCATGAAATTGACGACTATTTTACATCCAGTATGGCCACCATTAAAATGACACCTATCTTACATCCAGTTTGGCCATCATTAAAATAACGACTATCTTACATCCACTTTGGCCACCATTAAAATGACACCTATCTTACATCCAGTTTGGCCACCATTACAATGACGCCTATCTTACATCCAGTATGGCCATCATTAAAATGACTCATACATACAGTTTGACCACCATTAAAATGACGCTTATCTTATATTCAGTATGGCCACCATTAAAATGATGCATATCATACATCCAGTTTGGCCACCATTGAAAAGACGCCTATCTTACATCAGCATGACCACCATTAAAATGACGCATAGCATACATCAAGTATGGCCATCATTAAAATGATGCCTATCTTACATCCAGTATGGCCACCATTAAAGGGACGCGTATCTTACATCCATTATGGCCACCATTAAAATGACGCCTGTCTTACATCCAGTATGGCCATCAATAAAATGACGCCTGTCTCACATCCAGTATTGCCACCATAAAAATGATGCCTATCTTACATCCAGTATGGCCACCATTAAAATGACGCATGTCTTATATCCAGTATGGCCACCATTAAAATGACTCATATCATACATCCAGTTTGGCCACCATTACAATGACTCCTATCTTACATCCAGTTCGGCCACCATTAAAATGACGCCTATCTTACATCTAGTATGGTCACCATTAAAATGATGCTTATCATAAATCCAGTATGGCCACTATTGAAATGACGCATATCATACATCCAGTATGGCCACCATTAAAATGATGCATATCATACATCCAGTTTGGCCACCATTAAAATGACTCATATCATACATCCAGTTTGGCCACCATTACAATGACGCCTATCTTACATCTAGTATGGTCACCATTAAAATGATGCTTATCATAAATCCAGTATGGCCACCATTGAAATGACGCATATCATACATCCAGTATGGCCACCTTTAAAATGACGCATATCATACATCCAGTATGGCCACCATTAAAATGACGCATATCATACATCCAGTATGGCCACCATTACAATAATCTTGTTATGGTTACTTTTGTCATTTCGACATAGGGTTTTCAACAAAAGACTTTTATAAGATTGAAATAGTTCTAAATAGAATGGTTGCACTGCAAACATCCGATATGGCTGCCACGCTAAACGTTTTGATAAATCTTGTCACAAATCCTCCTGAATATTCGAATGATCATATTGGCACGGAGTTTTCACCCAAAAATTCTTATGGTATCTAGTTTGCCCTAAAATCAAGCCAATCTTTCGGCCGATATGGCTGCCACAGCTGCTAATTTAAAAATTATATTGCTCAAGAATAACACATTTGAATTTATCACTCATCAGTTTAAAAGAAGAAATAGTCTATTTTGAATCTTTGTACATTTATTTAGGAAGGTATCGGTTTCTTTGAAATATTAATGTTTAATTTAATGTCGACAAGCTAAATCGTCTATAATTTCACAATATTTGTGTTAATGCAAAGACGAAATATTAGTGGTTCAAAGAATGGAAAGAAATACAATGGCAGACAGAAATACACATACTTTTAGATAGATCTATCATCCGTTGCTTTGGCCATAGGTAAACAAGATAATTTAAATATAAGTTTAGTCGTATGTGATAAGACTAATCAAATCTTTATTTTTCATTTTGGATCGCTATTCATGCTTCCAATTGGTAACACATTGACCTTATGTAAGCCCCAATTTCAAAATAACTCCATTCAGTCCAAAATTAAATTAGTATTTAAACACTTTGACTCGTGAAGATCGAATCAAACATTATCTCGTTTTCACACCTTTAATAACACTGAGTCGGTCCTGCAAATGCATTATAACGCATCTCATACAGGTAAACTATAGCTTTACTAGTTTACACCTGCACCTGCACCTGTCCTGCATCATAACAGAGAAGCAGTAAAACAAATATTTTTTTCCTGGACTCAGTAGTAAAATACATCTATAACTGAAGCATTTGTGGTAGAAGTTGGACCTATGGTATGTCATATAAAATAAACAACTAAAGTAAACAAATTGAAACTATCTTTTCATTGCAGGTCAGCTTAAACCATTTAGGAACCCTCTCTTGGAGAGTCCATTTCCCATCTACCATACCTTACACACACTCTCGGAGCACATTCCATCTACCATACTGTTCCACACACTCTTGGAGCATATACTTCCCATCTATCATACTGTCCAACACACTCTTCAAGAATCCACTTCTCATCTACTATTCTGTCCAACGCACTCTTCGAGAATCCGCTACTCATCTACTATTCTGTCCAACAGACTCGTAGAGCATCCACTACCTGTCTACCACACTGTCCTACGCACTCTCTGAGCATCCATTTACCATCTACCATACTGTCCAACATACTCTTCGAGCATCTACCATAACGTCACACTATTGGAGTATCCACTTACTATCTACTATACTGTCCCACACACTCTTGGAGAATCTAGTTCCCGCTTACTATACTATCCAACACACTCTTGGACTATCCATTTTCCATTTATGATACTGTAAAACACACTTTTGGAGCATACACTTCCCATCTACCATACTGTCCCACACATTCTTGGAGAATCTATTTCCCACGTGCCACACTATTCAACACACTCTTGGAGCATCTACTTCCCATCTACTTTACTGTCCAACACTCTGTCCAGCAGACTCTTGGAGTATCCACTTCCCGTCTTCCATACTGTCCAACACTCTCCGAACATCCATTTAACACCTACCATAATGTCACACTCTTGGAGTATCCCCTTACTATCTAATATACTAGCTCACACACTCTTTGAATATCCATTTCCTATACTGTCCAACACACTCTTGGAGTATACACTTCCCAACAAGAAAAATTAGTTATCATATAATTCTATATTGATAAAAGCAATTTCAATGTCATATGTTTTGCAACTGTAGTTTCAGGCACGAATGCTTATACCCCACCTCCTCTGAACGAATTTCGCATTTCACTGTTTTTTTAAAGTCAATAGCCACAACAAGATTAGTATCTATCCGTTTAATCACTTTTGACAAATAAAGTCTGAAGACTGTAAAGCTAATATGGATACTAATAGGAATTAACAAGATTTGTAATACGAAATCATAGAGCGTTCTTCTCCTGTCCCTGTTTATTTTTCCTTTATTTCGTTTCTCATTGTCAACAACTATCAACAACTATCAATGTTCCAACCAACAAAAAACTAGGACGACTTTTAATATTGTCGCGCCGTAAAGTAGAAGAACCTAGCTGACTGTTTTTTCGTGCACGAGCTACAACCATAATACTGGTTTCTGTATATGTCATCAACGAGTCATGATAATGTCTGGAGTTCTTTGCTGAAGATTTGAAAATAAAAATCCACGTTTATTCAAACGATACATTTATTCAGATTTTAGTCAGCATTTATTGAGCCATATTTTGGCCTAAGAATCCATAGAATTCTGCGTCTTGTCTATGAATATGATTGGTGGCAATTTTGGAATTCGACTATTCCGCAGCTTATATCTCAAGTGGACTGGCTTTTGTACTTTCCAACATATGTTTAGTTCTGGAAGCGGCGTGTCAACATTTTTGCGCATTTTTGCCCGTATATCACTCGCTACCGTTGCCTTGGAAACTCTGTTTGTAATAGCCTCCAGGTTGGACTTACTGTAGCTTTTCTCTGATGAGGGAAGTTTTGAGGACCCAAGATTGTTAGATATTGGCAACCCTTTGAGTTTTTGACTCACTGTTCCCGTTTCTGGTTGGCTAGATTCTAGCTGATGTTGGCTCCGGCGAAAGTTAGGTTTAGATAACCTGTGGACTATCTCGTGTACTTCCTCTTGACTTAAAATTCGAAAGGCTGGAGCTTTCGGTAGTCTCACTTTATACTTTATACTATATTCGTATAAATTCCCGTTAAAGCGATCGGAAGATTGTTTCTGTTCGTCGTGGAGGCGTTTGAAGGGATAAATAGTCTGTGTTCTCCGTTGAACTTTAGTTTGGACTCCACTGTATAAATTACGAATGTTATTGTTTACTATGCTTTGATACGTCACACTGTGAGCCATTCCTTGAATTGTTTAAAACAAATCTAATTCGGCAAGAACTAAACTTTCTCCAGTAAGTAAATTACAGCTGAAGATAATCGTTTCGGATGCTAATTTGTCAGAAATATTAGTTTCACGAGAATGGTTTTAAACTCCATGGATCTGCCACATCTTAAGAGTGCCTTTACTTTACTATCTGTTTGACGTTATGATCTCAGGTATCTTTAATATTGTACTTGACATTACTGGGTCACTTCCTGATTCACAATATGGACCACGATATCATCTCCCAAACGCGGAAGAAGAAATTCTCGCCACGGTCATTTTTATTACGCTGATTTTCAGGGTTAACTTCACTTCGTAATCTGGGATTTGGTATTTCACAAGGAACTTTTTTTTAATAAATCCCCAGTAAGATCAGAAAGTCAAGTTTCATATTTTCCTTAACTCTGCACTGAACGCCTATTCACGTGTAACACGTGTATGTGCCTCTTCATCAGGGAATCACCTGCACCGTTATCTGGCTTGCGAGAAATGATAGATTTGCTCAAAACCCAGTTGTTTAAATATTCTTTTTCATCAAACTGGGTCAACAAACCTCTCATCGTTTTACTGATAATGGCATTTGTATGGGGAAGTGGCTGGCAGGAGATAGGAGTGCTCTGTTTGTCCAGATTATCATAAAACCAATTGCAATTGTGTACATACATACATACATACATACATACATACATACATACATACATACATACATACATACATACATACATACATACATACATACATACATACATACATACATACATACATACATACATACATACATACATACATACATATAAACACACAATATATATATATATATATATATATATATATATATATATATATATATATATATATATATATATATATATATATATATATATACATTAACAAAAATTATATCGATAGTCGATATTTGCATGGCATGTGCTTTTAACTTCGAAGAAGGATATATAATCTCATATTATTTTTGAAAATATTCAGAATACGTAGCTTATGTATGTTTAACGTCATTTATGTATAAAAACGGCATGCATTCTGTTTTTGGATAGTGTTCAAACATTACTTGTTTAAAAATGACAATCAGTAAGAATCAATCACCTAATAAATTTTTTTATATTTTTAAATTAAAAAGGGATAATTTATAATTAATGTTATATATCCTTGGCAATTTCTGATCAAATAAAATCTCACTCCACCCGACTTCCTTCAAATTTTATAGCCTTTTTTGGCTCTGAAATTTCTTTAAACTTATCTTCTAGTTTTCTAATTTGTATATTTTATTTGCACCTCAGTGTAAACAATTTATGAAGAGTACCGTCAGTACCGTTATCCTTCTTGCTGAAATAAATTATTAATCTAAATTAAAGACCAGTTATGGCGATTCTGTTTAATTTTGAATATCCCTTTCCTAAAACCTTCATGAACGTTATTATTATAATTTGTGCCAATTTAATTGTATCCTATTATGGCAATAAAATATGTTTTAACTAAACGATACATTTGTGTTGCTCTTTTGAAGATATATTCGCAAACCTGCCCCTAATACATGTGTGCAAGTGCCGCATCACTAGATGTCGATAACGTAGGGTGCAGAGAATTTGCGCCAGGTTATAAAACGAATAGTGGTCGTGTTGAAATACAAAAAACTGAAACGACTGTATTCTACAAATACGGTCGAAATGGTCATCAATAAAAAGAAAAAATGAAAGGAAGTCAAGTTATTACATCAGTTGGAAAGAATTCAGAATATTGAGCTATAAACACAATGTCAACTTATTTTAAACTTCTGCATGATAAGCTCATTGAAAAAAAAAAACAACATATCAAATGCTTATTTTTTAATAGACTAAATTGCGCATAAATGCTGTTATACAATAAAGTAAAATGTCTTACTCAATGGAGGTAACGCAGTTGATAATTTTGAAAAAGGCAGCCGCTCATTAATTGTAATAGAATTTTCTTAATTTCAGTAGGAGTAAGTTTACCTAGTGACGCGGCCTTTAAATCCACATATACTAATTTACTAATCATACTCAAGATATGCTCCACGAGTGACCATTAAGTAATCTAACGATATCGAAAGGAAGTGCTATGTAACATTAACGATACTTCGATATCAAAAGGATGTGCTAGATATCAATAACAGTACCACGATATCGAAAGTATGTGACATATCATTAATGATACTACGACTCGAAAGGATGTGTTATATATATATATATATATATATATATATATATATATATATATATATATATATATATATATATATATATATATATATATATATATATATATATATATATATAGATGCAATAAACTGACGACGAACAGTACAAAACTAATTACTAGTTTCGTACTGTTCGTCGTCAGTTTATTGCATCTATTTTAATTAATCCCTGACACACGTGATCCCTTGGTGGATCCAGTACGCTTGAAAGGGTTGTTATTCGCCATATGATTTGTTTTCTTCATATATATATATATATATATATATATATATATATATATATATATATATATATATATATATATATATATATATATATATATATATATATATGCTTCTACGATATCAATAGGATATTTTTGGTACCATTATTGAAACGATGATATTGGAAGAATGTGCTATGTACCATTAATGATATGACCATATCGAAAGGATGTGCTCTGTCTGTATTTCTCTCTCTCTCTCTCTCTCTCTCTCTCTCTCTCTCTCTCTCTCTCTCTCTCTCTCTCTCTCTCTCTCTCTCTCTCTCTCTCTCTCTCTCTCTCTCTCTCTCTCCAAATAAGAAGAGAAGAAAGAGACTTCAAATAGTTTTAGCAATTTTTCAACTTATATTGACTCATTGGGATGTATATATTTTATATAATTTTTTGCAAACAATAATGACTATCAGTAATAGATGTTGTTTATTGGTACGAGGTTGACTATCTTCACAGTCAGGCCACTATCGTTAACGACCACTCAGCTTATCTAGACCCCGTATTTACCTATATAAATATTTAGAACACTTCCGCCTGACGTCATTATATGGGTATTTTAATTGCTTCCGTCTAACGATTGTAAAACGAAACTCTAGGAGTTTAATTTAGCTTTTCATAAATATTCGTAAAGATCAGCATCAGTTTCACTAATTATGTTGTCTTTATTTAATATTTGCCTAGATTATTTTAGTCACATGTTTACAATGTAAACTTCCAACACAGATTTGGAGGACTTTAATTTCGGCAGTGATCAAGTCTCGAGGGCTTGTGTAATAAATTTGGAGTGATAAACACAATCTAAGATTGTAATCAATAACTGGGAACTTTCGATACAGAATATTATTGCTGACTAACGTACCAAAGTGCCACAGTTAACATAGGTTATATTAGGTAAATGTTTAATTGTTTCACAGAGAATGACAGTGATATTCAATAAAACTGTGACAATGGCTAATTTCTTTTACCTTTAGCAAACAGACTGAAAATGGATTGGTTAATATCCTTATCAATATACTTATTAAAGTAAATCCATGAAATTCTAGACAACTATTAAAGACTCATCTACCTAGTGATATTCTCAAGCTTCCTGATGCCCTTTAAAACAAGAAACCCACTGCTAAATACCTCCAATACAGAGAAGTGTTCCTTCACTCAGATCTCACACACACACATTGTAAAATATATATATATATATATATATATATATATATATATATATATATATATATATATATATATATATATATGCACCTTCATATAAAAAAAACTTGTGTGAAACTTGACAATTTTACAAACTAAGCGTTTTCTTGACTGAATATTTTCTTCGCCATGTTGAATAGACTCGCATGCGATAGTTGAATACCATGTACGCCATTTGGATTGAACTCACCTTCGATAGTTGAATATCTTGTACGCAGTTTTGGATTGGACTCACCTTCGATAGTAGTTGAATACCTTGTACGCCATGTGGATTGAACTCACTTTCGATAATTGAATACCTTGTACGTCAGTGGATTAACTCTCGATAATGGAACACCTTGTACGCCATGTGGATTGGACTTACCTTCGATAGTTGAATACATTGTACGCCATGTGGATAGGACTCACCTTCGATAGTTGAATACCTTGTACGCCATGTGAATTGGACTCAACTTCGATAGTTGAATATCTTGTACGCCATCTTCAATGCCTAGCGTTATCTTAACCACGATGTTGTAATGCAGGTTGGTGCTAAAAGTGTGTGTTAAAAAGGTGTTGTTTTGGTGTTGTAAAACATACGTCTTAAATATTTTCCTCAATTTGTTCAAGTCTCCGCAAGAGTACGTGACGATATTTATCAGATTTTATATTTTAATTTTAGTTTAAATCATGACTTTTACGGATTTTATTTCAATATTGATGAAGTGGGGGTTAGCCTCCGCTAAATTCTGTATTGCTTTCGGAATTTTTATTTTGCTTGAAAATCTAAGTCACAAATTTCAAAACAATTACCAGTTTTTTGTTTGGTTGTTTGTTTCCGCAAAAGGCCGTGAAAATTCCTTAATGTAAGTTTTACATTTCGTCCAGGCCATGATTTTAACATGTATTTCTAGACTGTTTTCTAGTCGTCGTTAAAATTCGTATTAGTCTCAGAATCTCAGTGTTCCTTTAAAGCTCAAACATAATTGCTATTATTTGTCAATGGAATTTTATTCAGTTTTCGCTATAGTTTATGATAGTTTGGACCTTTTGTTCTGCTTTAGTGTACGCAATAAGCTGTAACTTTTCCTAATTATTTTTGTCATCTCCGCACATGTCCGTGACAGGTTTAGAATTTTAGCAGTATTTTGAATGAATTTCAGATATTTTTCTAGCAGCCGCAAAATTCCGTGACAGTTTCATAATTTTAGCATTACATTTAGTCACGTCTATTATAATGAGTTAGTTCCTCTTGATTATAGTTATTTATAATATCATTACAATAAATGCATATTTACCGACACCGCCAAAAATAATCTGGTGTATGGGTAATACTTTATATAAATCTAGGACATATGAATGTAGAAAGTAGGCAGAATTCTGTCATGGTGACTTCTCTTCATATCAGTGATTTATTAAAGGATGAGTAATTGTTTGCACAAAATTATATATTAATCCTCGTTTTTTTTAGTCCCTAACTTTATATTCTACGTTTATGCACTCGCTTGTGAATGGCCCGTGCATATCTGCTTATAAGTGTGGGTGTTGGTTTGTAACACGTTTGATGGGTTAGTAGACTAGGCGTTGGTAGCAGATGAGGGTTCCGCTCATGCAAACTGCGTGTTGGCTGATTAGCATTGGTGTTGGTCAGTAATTGTGTATTGATTAGCATGGGTTGGTGATATTCATTAGGTGTGGGTGGTAGGCAAGAGGTATGAGGGCTGGTCATTGTGATGTTTAGTAGGTACGGGTCATGGTTTGTACCCGTATGGGTGCTGATTAGTCAGACTGCGTGTTGTGAGTAGGTGTGTGTGTGTGTGTGTGTGTGTGTGTGTGTGTTGGTGGGAAAGCATGAGTGCAGGTCAGTCAAACAACGTCTTTATAAAAGAGTGGGTGTTGGTCAGTAAGTTTGGGTATTGGTCAGTTGTTAGTATTATTGTTGTTATTCTTTGTGGGTTGGTATTATTACTACTGCTGTAGTGCAGTTGTACAAAAGAAATAAGAGATTATTCGAAACTAATTTTAATGTGATAAATCATTCAATGATAAGCGTTAAGTTTGCTAACTAATATTTGTCAAAACAGTATGAAAATGAATTGTGTGGAAGTCGCACTTTTTATTCTACAGTGTAGCTGATTATACATAAAAATAGTTTCATTACAGGAAAAAATGCTGGAAATATATTTTTTTAAAATTAAGGAAGGTTCGCATTATTTTGAGTGGTAAATTTCTTGTGAGAAAAGAACGATGCATTTCACCCATGTCTATCTTTTAAAAAAGCCTGCTTGTTTTACCCTTCTTCATCAAAGAAAAAAATTGCACGTGCATTTTGCCTTTGTTTGTCGCATAATATTGCTGTCTTTTATAGGAAACATTAGGCCAGTCACCATTGCATACCGGTAAATGTACCTTTCTCACCAAGCATAGTCTTCACACACGCACTTATCAATAGGCAGCGAAACTTTACTTGTTTTAGTAATTAACGCAACACAAGCAGGCCGATTGGACCTATTTGGCCCAATCGGGCATCACGGTTACCCAAAGATCCACAATCTATCTCCCAGTGATCCTACACCCCACACATACTATTCAACAAGCCATTGCAGTTACCATACACTCAGACCTACAAACCAAGGGTAGGATGTAAAGAAGGGGATGAAATCATGCACTGTATCATTTTTTTTTTACTTTTTCATTTTCACTTTTAAATTTACTGTTCATTTAAAATCATTTTAAATTTTCCATATTGTTCAAGTAAGTCAGAATTTCACGCGAATTTAAGATTTACTTTAAGGGTCTCATGTTTCTTTTGAAGTTTGAAATGGTGGATGTTAATGGAAACCGTGGTGCTTGCGATTTCAAACGGTGTGTTGAATATGAGAGAACTGGGTAATGGACAGTAGATCAATGGACGATGGTCACGACGATTAAAAATAAAAAGCAGAAAAAGCAAAATCTTTTCAACACAAAATGAAAATTGGGAAACGAAAACTAAAAACGAAATTGATAATACAAATTTTAATAATTTTTAAAAATTAATCCCAACTTTGAAAACGAAAACTTAAAAACTAAATTAAAAGCAAGAATTGGTAATGACAATTGAAAAACTAATTTGAAATGAAGAATTCTAAATGACAATTAAACAAAAAACTAAACTGAAGAATTAAAACTTGACAGCTAAAATGGAAAAAAAATTAAAGAAAGTATAAACAATGATATTTGAAAAACTAATTTTTAAAACAAAAGTTAAATATAACAAGTAGAAAGTTATAGGGTGTGTGAATTATAGGGTGATAATGAACTAGGGAATTTTTTTTTCTTCATAAGGGATTGAAATTCTATTTTCTAAACAATTTTTTTAGATCCTACTTTGTATAAATGGTGTGTTAGTTTTCTAAAAAATAGAAGAAATGTGGAGAGAGGGCAGGGTTTTATATATATTTAATTTATTTATCATATGATGAATTTAATTTCTCTTTTTACTCCTTCTTGATAATTCATTCTCTGTATGGACATTAGAAGAGTGTCAAATGGTCCCTCCATCCATCCAAACAGGATGATAGTAACTTTACTCTATAAGGGATGTGTGGAAGAGTTATTTTTTTATTTATGCTGCTTCATTTGCATACTACTTTGATGGTCAGTAAATGAATAAATGGTAGCCATTCCAAAAGGTATTTTAAATAGCAATTGTAATTTGATCATTACATTTGTTGTTAATGGCCAGCGAACCCCACGCACGATCAGGTCCAATGGAAAGGGTGTGTGTACATATGGCTCAATTTCTAAATGGTCTACAAAAGTGTTTTAGGTTTTATTTTCTGTTTGTTTTGTTGTTTTTCCAAGATAAAATATTTCTGACACTGATAAATATACTTCGTCCTGTACTTAATTGTCATTTCATCATCATCATCATCATCATCATCATCATCATCATCATCATCATCATCATCATCATCATCATCATCATCATCATCAACAACAACAACAACAACAACAACAATAACAACATCATCATCATTAATCAATTAACCAAATAGGTCTTTGGGCACCATAGTTGACTTTACAACCAATTCTCTCCATCTTTTTCTGTTTTCTACTGCCTTTTGGGAATCTCCATATCTCATACCTGTCCACTCCTTAATGTTGTCTTCCCGCCTCTTGTTCTGTCTTCCTCTTATTCTGCACCCTCGCACTGTGCCCTGCAGCATTGTTATTGCCAGTCCAGATGATCTTGAGACATGACCGTACCACTTCAGTTCGCACTTGTTTTGATAGTGGTTTAGAAGTCTTCATAGAATCCAATGACTCATTGGATTCCGTTGGGGTTACATGAGCAAGATCTTGCGGTAGCATCTCATTTTGAAGGTTTGAATCTTTCTTTGTAGGTCTGATATGAGAGTCCATCTTTCACAAGCATACAGAAAATGGATATGACAATCGAGCGAATCAGCCTTATTAGAACCAAAAGCAATAATAGTATCTTTCCATATTGGTCTCAATCTTGTTATTGCTGCTGTTGTCTGGGCAATTCTGCAAAGTAGTTCTGCTTTGGAGCCCTCATCTGTGATAATTGATCCCAAGTACTTAAAGTTTGTGAATCTTTTCAGCTTCTGTCCACTGACCTTTATTTCTTCACTGATTCCCTTGGTGTTGTTTGTCACCAGTTTGGCTTTTTCAGCTCTAATGTTCATACCGTATGCTGTGGAGGTTATGTCGAGGTGCTCAACCAAGTCAGCCAGTTCTTTTTGATCTCCATCAATATCATCTACAACGCAAAGGTTGGTGATTGTCCTTCCTCCGATACTAACAGTGCCATCATCCATGATCTTTTCCAGAAAATGTTGAAGACTGTAGGTGACAGCACACATCCTTGTCTAACTCCGACTGTTCTTCGAAACAACTTTCCTCAGCTGCCATAGATGAAGACAGCACTGGTGGCTTTGCCATAGAGGTGCTCAACAACCTACACCAGGTTTGAGCTGATATTTTACTTCCTCGTAGTTGCCAATAAGGCCGCATGTCATACCCAGTCAAGGGCCTTTTTGAAATCTATAAAAACATGGTATTGATTCTGCTGATGTTGAAGGTATTTCTCGCAAAGGAATGTGAGATTGAAGATTTGTTCTGTGGTGCTCCTTCCTTCTTCGAAGCCTGTCTGCTCTTCAGCAATAATTTTATCTGCTTGAGGCTTTAGTCTGTTGATAATTATATTCAGCATGACTTTGCTTGGATGACTGATTAAAATGATGGTTCTGTATGCGTGGCATAGCTGTAGGCTTGCTTTCTCGGGGAGCATAATGACCAAGGGTTGAGTCCATCTGGCGAGTCATTCTTCTGTCTGCCATATCTTGTTGCAGATTGTTGTTAGGACTGTAAATATATATTCTCCTCCTGCTTAAACGAACTCTGCTAGTATGTCGTCAATGCCGGCTGACTTTCCTTTCTTTAGTAACAAAACTGCAATTTTTACTTCTTTACGAAGAATGGGGTTGTCATCAATTTATTCTGCCTGAGACCAATTTAGTACTGCTGGATCTCCTTGGGTCTTATGATTGTATAGTTCTGACAGTATTCTGTCCATTGCTTGGGGATCTCTTGTACTTCTGTGAGGTATTTTCCTGATTTGTTTGATTTGATGGTGGTAGTTTTTCCTTGTTTATTGGTTGTGAGATCTTGTACCAGTTGATATGGTATTTTGCTGTCATTTCTACTCAGATTGTCTTCGATTTTGCAGCATTGTCATTCTATCCAGGCTTTCTTTGCCTTCTTCATGATTTTCTTGATCATGTTGTTTATCTGTCTGTATTTTCTAGCTCCTTCGTGATTTCATTTTCCCTTTTTCAGCTCTCTTATTTTGTCGCATAATTCAAAGACATCTGTTGTTACCCAAAGTTTTTGTTCGACGATATTTGCTAATGATTTCGCTAGCTCTGCTAGCCACAGCTGTGCTGTGTTGAATATGGTTGTTAAGGATTCTAGGTCAGTGTCTTGGCTGTCCAGGGTAATCAAAGGTGCAAATTTACCACCTATCATTGCTTGGTCAAATCTGATTCTTAGTTGGTTAGGCTTTTTAATCAATTTAATCATTTAATATACCCACCTATTTACAAGGAGCGGCTTACATCATGAAATCACTGTCGTTAAAACTCAACGTTGTCATTAATAAATCATGGTCACTTCCAATATCTGTTCCTGGAAAACTTCTTGGGTGGCGCTCACCAGTTATTATGTACTTTTGAGAGAGTGATGTATGTAAGGTGAAGTTGTTTGCATTTTAAACATGCACCGTGCAGAGAATGTTGGCATACCTATATACTACATTCATGTAATGTGGATGAAATTTCTTTGGATATTGTACTTTTGGAAATTTTAAATGATCTTGGGACACTGATAACTAAAATGACTGCTCCCTTGTGCTCCAAAAATCAACCTAAATTTGTCTAAAATACACTATTATTGGCAGCTATTAAAATATGGAAAATGAATTTTGCCAAACTAGATAATACCAGCTTCTAAAAGTGCAAGGACTGAATTACCAAATACATAAAATGTAAAAAAAAGTTATCGGCTCTATTTTTTACAATTTACCTCTGAAGTTCGAGAAGTGAAAATGAGCAAGTAGAGCTAGCACGTTTTTGAAAGGTGCACATCTGGAGTAAGGCCAAGCTGTATATTCTCTAACCCATATTACACCCATCAATCATACATTAAAGTAAAGGGAATTAAAGGTTCTTTGAACAACACCTAAGATATACAAAGTCTCTTTTAAATAACCAGTATAACTAGTGAGGCAACCCGGGGAAACTCTTTTTCTTTTAAATTTTAACCCTATGCTAAATACGAAACTGTAGAGCGCCACCTTGTTCTGGCGATATTCAGTCCTGTGCAGAATCGTTGTTTCACCCAAGTTGTTGTCAATCTTGTTGTGATGTTGTCCATCTGGACTGTACCAGATCCATCTTCTAGATGCTTTGTAAGGGCTGAATGTGTTGGCTAGCACATGATTGTTATAGGCAGCAAACCTCAAGAGCCTGAAGAGTATACAGGTGCTTTACCAGTTTGTCTGTGAATCAACTTCCACCTTCGCATTCCAGTCTACTTGTACGAACGGAATGTCCTTCTTGTGTGAGTTGTCAGTGTCATGTTGCAGATGGTTATACAAATTCTCCAGTTCGTTGTTATCATAGTTAGCTGTGGGTGCATACGCCTGTACGACTGTGATGTTGAAAGGAGTCGAGGCGGATGGTAATGAGTCAGCTTGAGACATCACTATAAACTGTCAAACTGTAGACGTCGTAACCATGTAACTGAAAAATTGTTAAAGCTACGTTTAAAATACGCGCGCGCGCGTTTTAAAATATGAACTAATGGTTCGGTGTATTTTGGCGACGTCAATAAACTAACGTAGGAAAATTGTGATCCGAGTCCTACCGCACTAATCATAAAGCACTGTTGGTAAGGCGATTGAAGTCAGGGTTGGTACGGCTATTGAAGTCAATACAAAAATTATATAGATCAGGTGACACAGCTCACCATTATTCTTTGCAAGTAATTGATCGATCGCTCTTGTTTCATTAGGATAATTCTGTGAGTCAACGAAAACAAAAGCCCTCTTGGCAAATACTTTACAACTGGCCCATCCAAGCCAAATGAATTATTGTGCGCATCTTGTAAGACAAACAACAATATCTTCAATACTGTTTTTAAGTTTCAGCTTGATCAAAGCACATGCGTCTTACTTAGTCCTACAAAGTAAGACATATCACCCGATAATTTTTTTTCGGGGGAGGGGAGCAGGCAGGGTGATGGGTCTTACAGCATAACTAACAGCGCTGTTTTGATGTCGACTAACAGTGTAATGAAAGTCAAATTTTCGGGAATATCACACACAACTGGCAACCAATAACGACACGTTTCTACAAACTAAAGTCATAATGATTTTGTCAGACTTTATTTACCCTGATGTCTATTCTCTAATAATTCAAATTCTTACAAAAGAAATGTGCCTGTTTTCAAGTTTCGTTGGACTACATTTCGGTTGATTGGAAAACAATAAAAGCCGGGAATGCCGAAATCGGATTATGTTGAAATATTAATCTTTAACGAAACGAAAAAAAAAAGTATTATGCCTATTGGAACTGCTCGCAACGTTTTCTTATGTCCAAGAAATGTATTCCCCACATGAACCTACTTGAACATACTTCAACTACTGTCGCATTTCAACAATTTAAAATGCATCCATTAGCTAGTGTCAGATTTTGATTCCACCAGGATAAAAACAGCACAGTAAGTATATTAATTACATATCATTGGAGAAGCGTGTCCATATCGGCTGCCAAGTGTGTGAGATATTCCTGAAACTTTGATTACTCGCGTGAACCGGAACACGCTATACAAGGAATTTATTTGGGTATTAAGACGTAGCACTTAAGCATAAAAAAAAACCATTTGATACGTATTGCATAGTAGGACTAGCGTCTTACTTTACTTTGGCCTCCGGATTACATATCAATCGATTAGTGATGTCTGAAGTCCTGCAATCGGTTGGCGATCCAAGATGCAAGGGTTGACTGTCAATTTTCTCAAAGCACATCAGTTCTTCGTGAAACAGCCATCCTGAGATATGGCAAATGAATCAAAATTTTCAGCAACATTACAACAATATCAAGATAACGGTGCCCAGTTGTTGTTGTAAATATCGATGAAACTGTATTTTGCCGATACGAGATTACAGTTCACTTTGCAACTCTGTTTATAGTATTAAGGTGATCAAGTGGTTAGAGCTTCCGCCTCGAATGCATTAAGAGGTTAGTGTTAGGACTGGCCGGCCTGGTGCCAGGCTAATGTGACTGGGTGGGACATGATGCTACATGTCTGCCCAGTTTGCTAGACATCACTATAAACTGCCACACTGCAGATATCGTACCGATATGACTGGAAAATTGTTCAAACTACATTAAAAATCTAAATCACACACACACACAGACACACACAGTTTCTAATAGTTGTGTTGTTGCCAAGGCATTTGTTGCCATTGTATACATATACCGCTGCACTGATGCTCTCCTACTGTTTTAGCGATATTTAGATACTGGTGTGATGGTGGTTTTGTTGTTGTTTCAACAGGTATATTTTATACTTGCAACTTCATTACCACTTATATAACTAAAATTATATTTTACCGTTGCAACGGTAAAGTTTTTGTGATAAAGATAACTCCAATCGTCGTATATTTGGCCTCAATCAATTGACCACCTTTTTTTTCTTTTGGTGCAATCATATTAAATCTAGATATATGTGACAAGTATGTCCACTACGTCATAGATCTATGTGTGACAAGTATATCATATACGTCAGAGATCGATGTGAGGCAAGTCTGTCAGCTGCGTCAGAGATCTATGCGAGGCAAGTATGTCCGTTACGTCAGAGATCTATGTGAGGCAAGTATGTCCGCTACGTCAGAGATCTCGATTATAATTTTATTGCTCATTTATCTGCCCACCTTAGCTCGATCTTCCCATATTCAACTGCCCAACCTCTCTAGATTCCCCATTTGATATGCCGGACCTCTTTTGATCCCTCATTTTATCTGCCCAATCTCTCTCGATCCCCCCATTTTATATACCCAACCTCTCTCGATCCCCATTTTTATAGCCTGTTACTTCATCGTCATTAGTATTAATCGCCATTACTCATGATCCATTCGCCCTACATACTGATTGAATGGAATCTGTTGAAAACAGAAACAGCAAAGAAAACAATATATTTGTATTCCACATGTTATTAAGAAATTTACTTCCACAGGATTAAACAAAGTCAAATTCTGAGGTTAGGTTGTAGAAATTTTAGAAACAATTTCGAATGAGTTATTCGACTGTGTATTTCTTTTTTTTTTTCTCTTTTTTTTGGAAGCATTATGATCACGATAATCATCCCCTATATACTGAATTAATGGGGTTTTTCGCGCCAAAAGGAATCATGGTCTTTAACAAATATTTCCCATTTTCGAGGACAACAACGAATCTTACTTAATGTATTTATACTGAAATTTGGCTACAGCTGGCAAATAATTAACAATATTGTCCTAATAAATAAGTCATGTGATTCACAAACGTTCTGTAGATAATTACTCCAATGCGTCTGTTTATAATTACTCCAATGTGTCTGTATATAATTACTCCAATGCGTCTGTATATAATTACTCCAATGTGTCTGTATATAATTACTCCAATGTGTATGTATATAATTACTCCAATGTGTCTGTATATAATTACTCCAATGCGTCTGTATATAATTACTCCAATGTGCATGTATATAATTACTCCAATGTGTCTGTATATAATTACTCCAGTACGTTTGTATATAATTATTCAAATGTGTTTTCATCATCACTATTTGTTTCTTCATCCATTGACAGTGTCTTCTCTATGAAGGTAAGTCGCGCCTGTGTCGGGCTTGAGGAATGTCTCAGTTTATATCGCATGTGCACTGGGTTTTCTACTTTCCAACATTTGACAAGATCTGGAAGGGGCGTGCTAACATTGTTGCGCATTTTCACCCTAATATCACTCGCCACCGTTGCCTTGGAAACTCTGTTAGTAATAGCCTCCAGGTCTGACTGGCTGTAGCTTTTTGCCGATGTCAACGATCTTGAAGACTTGGACTGGTAAGACGTTGGTGATCCATTGGGTCTCTGACCCGATTTATCCTCTTCCGAATGGCTGGATCCTACTCGCTTACACTGTCGACGAGGGATAGGTTGATATACTCTGTCAACTATTTCTTGTACTTCCTTTCGACTTAACACCTGAAAGGCAGGAGCCTTAGGTACTTTGATATCATACTCTCTGTTATACTCGTAGAACTTGACTTCAAAGCGATCTGGAGGAAGTCTCTGCTCGTCATGAATGCGTTTGGCTGGAGTCAATACGGGACAAAAGTTTGGTGTCCTCCATTTGATTTCAGTTGGGAGACCTCCATATAAGTTCCGAATGTTATAGTTTTGAATACACTGGTATGTTACACAGAAAGCCATACTTAATTTGTAGTAAGTAACAAATCTGAAGTAAACCCGTTTAGATTTTTCGATGGAGACCTTCCGCTATTGCTGAATACCACAACACGTCTTCGACACTCAGCTGATCTTGAAGTTTAATTTAAATATAGCACACTTAGTTTTTTGTGGGGTCTTTTTTGAAGTGTTAGATGATAGCGAAATTAATAGTGCAAGTACGAAAGTAAAAGAGCCCACGTCACAGCAGTTTGTATAACACAAGGTGCGGCGATAAGATTCCTTGAGTAAACACCAAGTCCTCGTTCAGCTAACAATGTTTTTGAAAGGTCTGATAAGATTTGCATATTAGTCAGCAATGTTTGTTTAAACAACTTCCCGTATTATTTCACCTATGATCAAAGTTGTATAATGCCACTTCCTTTATAAGTTGCCAGGTGAAAGTAAATCACTCGATATGATAAAGCTCAGCGACTCTTGAATTGGCATCGTCTTAGTCTGTAAGATATAAATTGACGAAAGAGATATACTTCACTGACTGCATAAATGACCTCTTGTCACTGCAGAATGGCAGACAGCCTGATAGTATTGACAGTATTAGGATCATTAGTAATCCCTTTAGTAGTAATAGGTCACGTGAAAGTTTTGCTATGCAAACGTTTTATGTACTTGGCTGTTGCCTCATCAAGCTTCAGTGTATGTCTATTTTTGTCGTCAGTTTTTGTTTGTTTTTTTTTGTTTTGTTTTTTTTTTTTGCTTGAGGTAGAGTACGAAAGATTTACAAATGTTAATTGTAAACCACAATCTAGACCAGACTAAACCACAATTGTTCAGTCATTCCCAACTCCGATTTTAAGACTATTTTTTTCTTCATTAAAACGTTACTATTCTTCGAAGACAAATTAGATCAAAACAACTTTTGAGATCTCATTGATAACAGCTGTCTTGCGTCTCTTTTATTATTGGCCATTAAGAAATGTATGTATGTATGTATGTATGTATGTATGTATGTATGTATGTATGTATGTATGTATGTATGTATGTATGTATGTATGTATGTGTGTGTGTGTGTGTGTGTATGTATGTATGTATGTATGTATGTATGTATGTATGTATGTATGATAATTGGCACATCAAATTCCGAATAGTGTGGATAATTATTCTCTCTCTCTCTCTCTCTCTCTCTCTCTCTCTCTCTCTCTCTCTCTCTCTCTCTCTCTCTCTCTCTCTCTCTCTCTCTCTCTCTCTCTCGTGTGCATGTTGTATCAATATGACGAGCCAAATTATTAATTATGCTTCAACCAGATATCAATATAAGTTAATTTTGTAAGATATCAATAACTTTATAAGATCTCCATAAACTTTATATCTCCTTTATATAATTTTAATAATATGTATTAGGTACAGGTTTTGCTAAGATATAAACTACACTATTAGTTAATTCTTTTTGGCTGATGACGTTAATAAGATATCTAATTAATGTCAGTATTAATTTATTTGGTTAATAAAATATCTAATTTAAGACATAATGTATCTTATAGAGACAGAGTTAAATCAGAAATCTTGCAATATATAAACAAAAGGAACACATATATCTCATAAACTTTGTAAGACATCTTTGTTGTTTTTTTTGTTGTTGTTGTAATATACCTTTTGTGTAGTTCTTATAAATTTAATCAGACATTTTATATATTATGAAAGACGTTTTTGATCTTTTCTAAGATATTATTTCAAATTTATAAATGATCTGCTTAAGTTTATAATATACATTATAAACTATAAAATGTACAACTGTAATATATTTTAAAAAATTTATCAACCATGAATGGGTGATTTAAGTTGATCACTTACCTACGCAAGTGTGAATAGAATACATATCAGCAAAGTTTAAATTTATCTTGATCATCTTTTTCAACTATATTATCTTTCCCACAGGTGCTCGGCGCGAGTTTGATGTTGAAGAATAAGCAATAATCTGGAAGAAACAAAATCATGGGAGTTCACTGAGGTAATTTTGTCACTCGGTATGATTTAGATTTCTTTAGATTATTGGGTGCTTTTTATCAACATCAAGCTCGCGTCGAGCATCAGTCATCATTCCAGCAAGTTCTTAAACATGTTCTATGTCTAGAAATCGTTAATTCTAACTAATTACTGATACATACATCGACAAACATACGATGATCAGACACGTTTATTGCTGATATATGCACAGACAAAAGAACACGTACAATGAACTGGCCGACTAAGTATTGATATATACACAGACAAATGTGCGATAGACAGACGGGCTGATTAATTACTGATACATCCACAGACAAATGTGCGATAGACAGACAGGCTGATTAATTACTGATACATCCACAGTCAAATGCCCGATAGACAGAAAGGCTGATTAATTACTGATACATCCACAGTCAAATGCCCGATAGACAGACAGGCTGATTAATTACTGATACATCCACAGTCAAATGTGCGAAAGACAGACAGGCTGATTAATTACTGATACATCCACAGTCAAATGTGCGATAGACAGACAGGCTGATTAATTACTGATACATCCACAGACAAATGTGCGATAGACAGACAGGCTGATTAATTACTGATACATCCACAGTCAAATGCCCGACAGACAGACAGGCTGATTAATTACTGATACATCCACAGTCAAATGTGCGATAGACAGACAGGCTGATTAATTACTGATACATCCACAGTCAAATGTGCGATAGACAGACAGGCTGATTAATTACTGATACATCCACAGACAAATGTGCGATAGACAGACAGGCTGATTAATTACTGATACATCCACAGTCAAATGTGCGATAGACAGACAGGCTGATTAATTACTGATACATCCACAAACAAATGTGCGATAGACAGACAGGCTGATTAATTACTGATACATCCACAGTCAAATGCCCGATAGACAGACAGGCTGATTAATTACTGATACATCCACAGACAAATGTGCGATAGACAGACAGGCTGATTAATTACTGATACATCCACAGTCAAATGCCCGATAGACAGACAGGCTGATTAATTACTGATACATCCACAAACAAATGTGCGATAGACAGACAGGCTGATTAATTACTGATACATCCACAGTCAAATGTGCGATGATCAGGCTCATTAATCTAACACAATTTTTGTTCCTGGGTAGTTAGTGTTTTAACGCCGCTACCAAGGACAGTATAACGAGAACATCTGGAGATGATTCGTCAAAGTGATTTACAGTATAATCCTAAATCTTGAAAACTACTCACTTCTAAATATTGTATGGTAATTTATGTATTACTTTAGTATAAATACCTGTTAAATTACATTCATATGTGGGGGGTCTGAATTTATGTGAACGAAAAGGCTCAATTTCGCCCCTTTTCTCAATGGAAATAGATTAATTTCAAAATATCACTGTGGGGAATAATATCCATTTCTATCCTTTTGAGGTATATGCAATTAGGAAATTGTTACACGGCGTTACTGATACATCCCCAGACAACTGTATGACCCATTAATTTTTTTTTACATACACAGACAATCAGGCCCATTAATTACTTTTACATACACAAACGATAAGACCTATTAATTACTTTTACATTCACAGACGATAAGACCCATTAATTACTTTTACATTCACAGACGATCAGGCCCATTAATTACTTTTACATGCACAGACGATAAGACCCATTAATTACTTTTACATACACAGACGATCAGGCCAATTAATTACTTTTACATACACAGACGATCAGGCCCATTAATTACTTTTACTTACACAGACGATAAGACCCATTAATTACTTTTACTTACACAGACGATAAGACCCATTAATTACTTTTGCATACACAGACAATCATGCTCATTAATTACTTTTACATACACAGACGATAAGACCCATTAATTACTTTTGCATACACAGACAATAAAAGCCATTAATTACTTTTACATACACAGACGATCAGGCCAATTAATTACTTTTACATACACAGACGATCAGGCCCATTAATTACTTTTACTTACACAGACGATAAGACCCATTAATTACTTTTACATACACAGACGATAAGACCCATTAATTACTTTTACATACACAGACGATAAGACCCATTAATTACTTTTACTTACACAGACGATAAGACCCATTAATTACTTTTGCATACACAGACAATAAAAGCCATTAATTACTTTTACATACACAGACAATAAGACCCATTAATTACTTTTACATACACAGATAATCAAGCCCATTTCACCCAGATAAGTCAAATTAATTTTAATTTTTGACCTAAATTTGATCTTCCAGACCGCCGATTGTCTGGAAGAAATCTAATCCCACCTATCTGTCTGAATAATAGATGTTTTATAGTATCTTATAGTAATTTAGTAGAAGGTTAACTTTTATAACTAAATTATATTTATTTTTAAGATATAATTTAGACTTAATCAGCATATATTCTACATGAATGTATAAAGTTTATAAGATATTGTAAAGATTATATGCGATATCTTATAGCATTACATGTTTGTTAAAGTTTGATTTTTTCTAATTCTTTCTATTTTTTTATTTCATTTTTACATCATTAAGTATAATTATTATTATGATAATTATGTTCGCATGGTCTGATATTTTGTTAGAAATATCGTATTTATTTAGAATGTAAATGTGACTCGCGCAAGCATGATTTTTGCATTACGGTTTTGTCATAAGAAGTAAACAGTCGGAAATAGCTATGTAAATGATTGGTTGCGACCACTGTTATTACTAATAATACTTGTTGACATTCTATACTACGTTGGTGATATTTCGAAATCTCCATGATTTCTTCATTCGCGTACATGAAATGACGTGTTAGTTTGCTTTAAAATACTCAGGTAGCTGCGAACTAGTAGAGTCATATTTTAATATCTTAGAGAGTCACATCATAACATCTGATAGAGTTTCTAATGCCTTAAGAAGAAGGTATTCCTTTGTATTGGAAAGAGTTGTTCGTTCGTACGTTTGTAGAACATGTACTTTGTTATTGATGACAGCTGTACTTCTTCTACCTTTTAAAGAATAATTACTTACCCTTAACTGTACAACTGTTTTGGGACAAAGACATTTGCTGAAATTAATTCTAAATTGGAACAGGACAGTAGGCCTACAGATGGTGATTCACGGTGAAAATTCTGGACACTTGTGTAAAAAAAAATCTGATGTCATCATCCACCATCGTGGAACGGGATTGATATTAATATCAAGATATCAATTCTAAAAGAAAGAAACGAAAATATTAATTTGTGTACAACATATTGAAATCTCTAGTTATTGGAAGATAAAAACATCCAAATTTAAGCTAGTGCTTTGATATTGATTGGAGTGTAGGAGAAGCGAGCTCCAATCAATAATTCATATCCTGAATATAATAAGGACATTGAAATGAATTTAGATTAAGCATTTATTATTGTTCAGCTTTCACTTGGTAATGGAAAAAGCCTAATTAATAAGCCAGTTCAATCGGATAGAAGTCAAATGATGTTTTATTGCACCATTCAATCAATAAAACCTTATTAGATTTCGTTGTGAAGTTGGGAACAAAGTAATTGATAATCACCATAGGGTATAATTAAATTAATTAGGTTTACAATGTGAATGACCACTGGAAGGTTATGGACATGATCCAAAAGGTCGTTACTTGGAAAAATACCGTCCACACTCACACTCTACCCCCCCCCACTAAAACTTGATATAAAGTTAAACCTGTCCTTGGAAAGCACGCGAGAAGCACGCGTCATTTTAGACAAATATCTTTTGAGACTGGATATAGCACTTGTGATTAAACAGCTTCCAGAATATAAAAAGGCTTTGAGCTGTTTTATTCTCAGTGCGGGTCCATGCTCAAAAGAGTATTATGTCTATTTCTTACAGGTAAGAAACTTATGCTTTATACTCGCTTTTGGAAGTTAAAGATTTTATAGTGAGTTGTGGTACTCTTCTGAATTATTTTTATTTCATTAATATAATGTAATAGTGAGTTCTCTTTTCTACTATGAAATATTTTACTGATTTAATATTTTACTGAATTGATGTACATTGTATTTATAATATAATATTATTGAGTTCCCTTCTTCCACAATCATAATGTAATTTAAATATTTTACAGCTTCGCTGTTCATTAGTATTTGTTTGAAATAATTACTAGCTTCATGTTATAATTTAATTGAGAATAAATATATATTCTTTAAATAATAAGTACAACATTCACAGATCTTTTTCAGGTCTTTACCTTACAATAAATAAAATAAAATACATTTATTACAGTTATTGAATTTTAGGCTCTTTAAATATTTAAATCACTTGTATTCAAAAATACAGAAAAATGAATGGACAAATGAAATACTAGATTGTGGAAGAACTATTTAATAAGTATTGTAATATGTATTGTATGTATTTTCAACATAAATAAATTTACATGTTGTATCTTTAGAATATGTATCTATATATATGTCAATAAAGTGCGGGTCCATGCTCAAGAGTATTATGTCTATTTCTTACAGTGATCCTTACAGTTATTGAATTCTACATGACGCCAGAATTTCTATCATAATATAGTGGTGGACGAATAACAAGAATAAGTGCAATGAACCGAGGTGTCACACCCCATAATTATTATCTACGAAATAGACTTTTGCCGAAACTCTTAACACCGTCAGACTTTCCTTCGCCTGGCTCTGCGAGACTGACAACATCCGCAACCGCACCTCTCTTAACACCATTAGACTTCACTTCGCCTGGCTATGCTACCTCAACTCCAGAAGCGACAGCGCCGCCATATTCCAAAGAGAAAACCCAAATTAGAACAACCGCACTCATTTTAGACACTACAGCAACCAGAAATATCACAACGGAACGAATATGATTACAGCTATGAGAGGATCGCAACATAAAATGCATACATCGCCTATGAGAATTCATTTTGCAGTAACACCTGAGACTACGACATTTCGAATGCATACAGTGCTAAGTCCAGCTCCAAATTTGACCTAACTACAACCCAAAATGAATTGCAGCGACATCTACGCTCTCACAGATCAGCGACAACAGCATTAACAGTCTCCTTCTCAGTGAAAGTGACTTTAACATTTTGAACTCTTTCTATATTAGAGACAATAGATGTATTGTTTGCTATTAGTTCATATCAAGAATATTTCTTCATTGTGGTATATCACACAAAGGTATGATTTTTCTATCTCTTATTTTGATTTTTTTTAAAATGACAAATTGAAAGTTAGTGCGTAAATTTCAAACGATTAACAACACTAATCTAACTTATGCTATATTTCATTTTTTATTGAGTAAATAACATTGTTATACTTACTG
The DNA here is from genome assembly GCA_016746295.1 of Potamilus streckersoni. Taxonomy (NCBI): domain Eukaryota; kingdom Metazoa; phylum Mollusca; class Bivalvia; order Unionida; family Unionidae; genus Potamilus; species Potamilus streckersoni. Next base: position 366,491 of record JAEAOA010001366.1, read on the forward strand.
TCCTTAACATACATCAGAGTTGCTAAGATTTCTACTACAGAGAGTATGAATGAACCTTTAAGTTTAATTCCGTGCCCTAAGCATTTATATCAAATATCAAACCTACTCGTCTTGACCCTTCAAATTACATTATACATGTTTCGCTACTATCACACATATCGATCGTACCGTATTTACCTATCTTAAGGAGCATTGTACTTTCCGCTATGCCGTTTCAAACCTTGATGCAGAAGTTGTTTGTTTTGTTAGCTTAATGTTGTTCGATAATGTTATTGAGAATTTCTCTTACGTGTTTCATGTGAAATCATGTGAATGTATACCATAATGTATAATATATGGTATTGTCTTGGCAAAACGCCAAATGTACGGTTCTAATGTCTTCAAACCAGTCAGAAGAGAGTTTCCTTCTATGGTTTTGCAGCATCAAATGATGTTGTAGTGTTATTATGTACGTTTTTCTATAGCTAAAGTGTCTGAACGATTGTTCAACACAGAGTTTTGTAGCAGCTAACGGCCTGCATATTGAATTGTTGACGCAGAGAGAATGCTCTGCATATTGAATTTTTGAATGCATAATGCATTTTGAGCAGCTATTGCCTGCATATGATCAACTTCTGAGTAAAGTTTGTTTGAAGGATAACGGTCATACACTCCCTTTTCTTACGTCATAGGTAATGTTAGTAATACACGCTCAGTTTTACAATTTTAATAATGCACTAAATCATGTCGATTCAGTTTTACGATTTTCATGATATTTTCATTTACAGCTCATAGGTTCGATTAAATGCAATTTCATACACACACAGGTCAAGGTTTGATTGCAAATGAACATACGTTATGGTTATTAGAGTAGAATTAACATAACACTAACATTTTCATCTTCATTACTCATGATTAATACCAAATTCTTGCAAGGTTCTCTAAGCAAACATACTTACCTCAATGTCGCTTATATTTAATGATATTATGTATGCACTAAGAAGATAAATTCAATATTGGTTTACAAGTACTATCCATAATAATGAGTGTTATTTTTACAACACGTCGCTGAAGCAAAATAATAACCGTAGTCACTGATAAATATGTTATGCTGATGTTATGCAAAATAAAAAAAAATAAATAAAAAAATAACAAAAAAAAGAGTAAAATAACATTTAAAAAAAAATAAAGAAACCAAGAACTACAAACTGATATTAACTTTTATACTCGTCTTACAGGACTAGTATTAGCATAGATTATGTACACCTACAAATCGCACACAATCGAATACACGTCGTACACGACTAGGTTGAATAGTTCGTAATTGAATTAAATACGAAATTCAGAAGAAAATTTGTCGTATATTGGGAGAAATGATTATAGTCCTATTTTCCATTCCATTCTTTCTTCATACCTTCTATCTCGTTTTCTTCTTTCTGGGTGATCAAACCTCTCAACCTCTTTCTTTTTCTTTAAGGTATGGATGGAATATGGATTTGGTTCGTGGGATTGTATTTTTTTTTTAACTCTGAATTCAGTATCCGCAGTAACAGAACAAAATCAATTTACGCTAAAGGCTATATCTAGCCACTCCCACTATTTTATGATTCAGCCGATAAGTGGATTCACACTTTCAAATCAAGCTCTTAAGGAATTATTCAGTCGAATGTATCGAACATTGACACAGAGATGTCAACAGTAACTACATATATGATATTCTTTCACATTTCAAGTCAATACGAATTACAATGAATATGCAGTTTAATATAACAATCTCATTAATTAATTAGTTAATTCAGAAAGGTGTTTTGCATTCTTCAAATGTATTAAGAGAGAAGTTTTGCCTTCATTGATAAAATAGGTAAATATCTATTTGGAATGCTGACAATGAAAACATCACAACATTTAGCAAGTTATACAAATATGCTAAAGCAACAGAATAATGAAATTTAAATTTTCGGTATTATTGCTCGATAGGGAGATGATTTCTTCTCCTATACCTGGCAAATTGATAATAGAATTAGAACATGTTAACGGCTATTGGTCCACACTCAAAAACGCTTATACTATTAGAGCTATTGTCGAAATAATTGTGCAGAATATTAGACAATAGAAGAAAGGATTGCAGCTCAAACGGTTGAGACTCAGCAAATTAGTCATACAGCGAAATTTTCAGCAGGCGAGTTCACTTGCTATACTGATTTCACAGCATGTTTTAATGGAATTTATCAATCAAATTGAACGATCGTATCTATATTGCGCTACATACCCTAGTTGTCCAGATGACATTAAAGACGTATCAATTAATTCTAGTTTAATGAAAGCATCATGAATAAACATTATACAGTTACTTGGTTTACAAGAGATCATACCGCATTATGACACACATTTTAGATATCTTCCTAAATTAAAATATTAGTTGTCTAATATATGAAATAATATATTGGGAAGTCATAATTCACATCCTATTCATAAGGAGTATCACTTCGATATTATGAATACGCCGTTCTATTGATCACATGATCCTAGGTCAATGACATATGATGGAAATAACCTAGCGTTTACACAGCAATTTTAATTATGTTCTGCTGAAGTTATTTACAATAAAATAGAAATAATAATGAAATAATAACAAAAAGAGTAAACTAACGTATAAAAAACCCAACATTATATATAAAAAACCAACATAATCATAAATAATAATGATATAAAAGAAACATGTTTTTTTTTCATTACAGATTCCCACTATTGTACTTGAACTTCATTTAATATGTCAAATGTTTTTTCGTATGGTTCCTTTGAATAAACTCTTTTTTTACCATACAGACGTCACATTACGTATTATCCTGTCACATTGTATATTTTATTGTTTTCTTAATATATTGTTTTTCTTCATTCCTCATCGAGGTACTACACGGTCAATTGTTTTTCCTATTTCTTAACTTTTGTCAGTGCATTGTATTTTGGTCTTTTTAATATTTGTACTACCTTGTGTAATTGTCATCACTTTTTCCATTTATATTGGCTCCTTATTACACATTTTATGGTACATTTTTTCTATGTATCTTTTATCATATCTATTTTGGTGCATTGTCAACGTATCTTACAGTTTATTGATAATTATACATTTTACTGTATTCTTTTTTGAATTTCACAATATGTACTGCAATGAACATTATTCTCATTGCCTTTTTGCAATTTATCAACTTACCAATACATTGTAAATTTTTTCATCTACCTAAGCATTGTAATTTTTGATTTTTAATATTTTTTTCTTTTTTCTTCCTCGCATACTTATCAAATTTTTTACTAGCCTCGAGGTCTCGATTAATTTAACTAAGAGGTATTTATCAAGATATCAATTCTAAAAGAAAGAAACGAAAATATTAATTTGTGTACAACATATTGAAATCTCTAGTTATTGGAAGATAAAAACATCCAAATTTAAGCTAGTGCTTTGATATTGATTGGAGTGTAGGAGAAGCGAGCTCCAATCAATAATTCATATCCTGAATATAATAAGGACATTGAAATGAATTTAGATTAAGCATTTATTATTGTTCAGCTTTCACTTGGTAATGGAAAAGGCCTAATTAATAAGCCAGTTCAATCGGATAGAAGTCAAATGATGTTTTATTGCACCATTCAATCAATAAAACCTTATTAGATTTCGTTGTGAAGTTGGGAACAAAGTAATTGATAATCACCGTAGGGTATAATTAAATTAATTAGGTTTACAATGTGAATGACCACTGGAAGGTTATGGACATGATCCAAAAGGTCGTTACTTGGAAAAATACCGTCCACACTCACACTCTACCCCCCCCCACTAAAACTTGATATAAAGTTAAACCTGTCCTTGGAAAGCACGCGAGAAGCACGCGTCATTTTAGACAAATATCTTTTGAGACTGGATATAGCACTTGTGATTAAACAGCTTCCAGAATATAAAAAGGCTTTGAGCTGTTTTATTCTCAGTGCGGGTCCATGCTCAAAAGAGTATTATGTCTATTTCTTACAGGTAAGAAACTTATGCTTTATACTCGCTTTTGGAAGTTAAAGATTTTATAGTGAGTTGTGGTACTCTTCTGAATTATTTTTATTTCATTAATATAATGTAATAGTGAGTTCTCTTTTCTACTATGAAATATTTTACTGATTTAATATTTTACTGAATTGATGTACATTGTATTTATAATATAATATTATTGAGTTCCCTTCTTCCACAATCATAATGTAATTTAAATATTTTACAGCTTCGCTGTTCATTAGTATTTGTTTGAAATAATTACTAGCTTCATGTTATAATTTAATTGAGAATAAATATATATTCTTTAAATAATAAGTACAACATTCACAGATCTTTTTCAGGTCTTTACCTTACAATAAATAAAATAAAATACATTTATTACAGTTATTGAATTTTAGGCTCTTTAAATATTTAAATCACTTGTATTCAAAAATACAGAAAAATGAATGGACAAATGAAATACTAGATTGTGGAAGAACTATTTAATAAGTATTGTAATATGTATTGTATGTATTTTCAACATAAATAAATTTACATGTTGTATCTTTAGAATATGTATCTATATATATGTCAATAAAGTGCGGGTCCATGCTCAAGAGTATTATGTCTATTTCTTACAGCGATCCCACCTCTTCGCAGCCAAGCATTCCCCACAAAAGATGTAATCTACACCATCATATGTGACACTTTATTCTTATGAATGCTGAACTTCCTGCCTTCTCGTAATTAGACACGAGAAGAAGGTTATGATAGAAACGTCTAAAAACAACATCAGACAAATCCTATAATAATATTAAGACTAATTTAATAAGAAGTTTATTCATTCGGACTTATGAGTTTTCACAATTTTAGGACAAATATTTGGATCTTCTTCGTAAATTGTAAGTTGTTTCATATTTTTACCTTTTCACCATGTTTTCTAGGGAAATAAATTATGTTTCTTAAAATTTCCAAAGCTTATTGTTTTCGCTCTTTTCTTTATGTTACTTTAAACGAGCCGATACATAATAATATAATGTAGCGAAATCTCATTAAATTTATAAGCATCGTAGAAAATATTTATAAATCTCATTAAATTTATAAGCATCGTAGAAAATATTTATCCTATATAAAGAACAATTTATTATGATATCTTATAAAATTTATGAGATCGTTTTCAAGTTTAGGAAATATCATTTTGTTCATGAGAATTCAAGTTTTTAAATAAATTATAATCAGGCATGCCATGTATTTATGATACATATGTACGTACGTATGTACGTGCTTGTGTGCGGATGGATGTTTGCACGTATATCATTTACTTTTCATCCAAGCCAGTCTTTCAGATTTATATATGTACCATGAATGAACATGCTAAATGAACCGAAATATACCCCAAGCTTTTCTTGAAATCCACTGGTCAATTTTAAAGATATGAAACATTAATGTGGTGAAGCTTTCAAATCGATAGACTGTGTTACGAAACCGTATGTACTTATTCTTCAGCAGTTTGGTACTGTGCCAACTTCGCCGTTACGAACATGTTCAAGTATGTAGGGTAAAAATTCCCTACAGTATGAAGAAATGACCCTCATTGTCTCGTTCAGAATGAGATATGAATAATCTACGTATACAGATTCTCCGTCATTAAGTTCATTTAGAACTGGTTTGTAAAATCAATACACAACAATAATGTTCAGCTATATAGTAAATAATGAAGCTATAGTTCAAATTATGGAGTCAAACAAGGAACCAGTATAAAGAGCTGTCGTTTGAGCAACCTAGTCGTGAACATAATGGTTGTCACTGTAATATAATTAATACGAAATAGGTCAAACCTAGTGGGGTGGGGGCGAAGCTTGCTGGGATGACTTGCGTGTGTCTTGACTAGTCTCAGGTTATGGAAGAGTAACGTATTGTTGAGTACGGTGTTTGCCTGTTTACAGTAATGTTTCTGAGCTGTCAGATCTTTTTATGTTTTCCTTGAATAGAAACAGCATTCTAAATCTTAGATATTATTAACAATGAATACGTGTCATGACCAAGAAAATATATCATGAATGTTAAAAACACACCATCGTCATTCCTTCTTCCTTTTCGTAATGGGACATGTGCAAACTACAGAGTGATAATGGATGAGTATATAAGTATATAGTTGGGGCGATATAGGGACATTGGGTTTTCTATGTTACAATAGGGTCCCGGCACCATAGGGAGAAGATTTATAGGGAGAATGAGAATTAGCATTACAGACAGGGTCTCGGCACTAGAGGCACAACATGCATTTTAACATGAGTGTAGTCACAGTATTGAACACAGGGGAAACAATGGCAACAATGTTGCGAGTGGCTGACCGCAATCGGGCGTAACAGTGTTGCAAGTGGCTGACCTGAATACGGGTTACTCTAAGGACAATAGACATAGACACATAGACATAGAGACATGGTTAGAGACAGGGTTAGAGTTATAAAGACATATACATCAGTTTATGGACATAAATATCTCACACAAAATATCAGCTAAATATATTTTAGGCACGAGAGAATATATATCTTTTCAAGGCAATGGAGTGGCCCTAAAAAAGGGCCTTTGTTTTTTGTTTTTGTAATGTTTTTTTTTTCTTTATTAACACCATTCTTAAAATACATGGCATAGTACGGGTTGAACAGCATCGACGACATGAGGGTAGACAATTTTGTGTTAGTCCACATCTTGTGAGGAGAACATGTGAAGGGAATGAAGGGAACCGAGGTTATTTATAGTGGAAGAGCAGATCGAAATGGATTGAGTTCTTTTACCATTCCTAACAAGCGTTACAAAATTCAGTCACAGTGCGGAATTTCTCTTCCAATCCGAAGAGAGCTACTAGCATCTGTTCGCAGTGAATCAATGCGACATGGTTAGAACATGACGGAAACTAAGAAACAACGAATTGGGGTTCACCTGCTGTGGAGACGATGAGTGATGGTATATCAGCGGCTACTGAAAAACCTAAATCCTACTTACATAAGAGAACGCTTTTAATTGGGATTTAGCAGATTTTCTCTCGTCACAAGAATTTGTTCCAGTACCATTACCTTCTACGCTTTCTCCATCCTTACGGTACGTCGAGGATTTTAAACAGAGGGAGAAAGAAGAATTGGAGAAATTTTTGCAACTGCTACAGCAGAAAGAAGCACAACAAGCCTTTCTAATTCAACAGAAACAGAAGAAGATGCGGCAAGATGCGACAGGAAGAAGAAGTCGACAATAAACAAGGCCTAGGAGTATAGTGAAAGCAAAACGCGGACGATACATTTAGACATTATAGCAGAGTTAAGGAGTCTCGAAGAAATAGATCAGACTTGTTTAATACGTCTCAAGAGAAAAGCCCTTCTCGGGCCAAATGCTCCAAGCCAGTCAATACTCCCACTACACCTCGAATACCAACCCTAGTGATTTCAACTAACTAAATCATTGACATCAGCAGGTTCAGAAGTAGGTCTTGGCCGTGGCAAATGGATAAGGCAGTTAAAGCTCATTACTTCCCGTTCCTATGTTTGTTTTTGTTTTTTCAAAAATAAAAAAACAAACACCCAACATAAATTTTCAGGCCCACCCACCTCTCTCAATTAGAGACTACTCAATGTTTGCCAAAATCAAACAAAACTCAGATCCCTTTGTACCCCATGAAGGACTTGTGTGAGTGCAAGAGTGTAGGTCCTATTATAAAAATCAAAACCAAGAGACACTAACGTTTATTTCTTTTTGGCATATTCGGGTACGAATTGCCATCCAATTTAAAAACACATCACTTTAAAATCTTCATTTTTCTTCTCCTTTCCTACACTCTTTTCTTTATTTCAATTTCTTTATTCTGACAGGTGTTTCCACTTCTACATTTTCTTCTCGTCTTCCTTTATTCTTTTTCTGAACTGTCTATGTTCTTCCTTTTCAGAGGGTACCTCTTCTTCCAGTTAGTAATCCCTCTCTACCTCCCGCTCCTATTGTTGCTTTAGGCAGTCTGAAGACCAATGTCTTTCTCTTGACAATGATAACAGTTATCTTGAACTTTGTTTCTTTTAATGCCTATCTTGCTTTGACGATGTGGACATTCTGAAGACCAATGCCATTTCAATACGTACAGAAATACAAGGACAAGTTTCACATCACTGATGGAAAAGCGATACTGTACATGGCCCTAGTTTCCGTTCCCAAAGGGACCTGAAAACGCAACAAAAAAAAAAATGCTATTGGTGGACAACCTTTGCAACATCAAGCATCGTCCAAATTAACAACCCTCAAGAAAAGATGTGTTTAACATATGCCATCGTCGTAGGCGAACGTTTGCGGATACGAACGACATGGCAGAATGGAAGAGATGCTGGCAAACTATTCTAAAATCGAACCCAGCCAATCAAAAAAGAGAAGCAGAACTACCGTTACAGCAAGAGCGGCCATCCAAAGACACTATCTGTTTCATTTCTGAAATGCAAAAAATTGCTAGACGTCTTATCTCCATGATACACCTTGAAAGTGCATCTTCTAGACGTGCGTGGACCTCTGTTGTTTCGAGGCAAAAATTTCAAAGACGGAAAATACATTCACGTCTATCATCACGATGAACATTCAATTACCATTACCAGTATCACCGGATTCCTGAGATACGGTCACTATTGTGAGAAATGTAACTATAGGTATAACAATCGAGACCAACACAAACATTGTGGATCGAAATGTCTAGAATGTTTGGCCTCTAAACCTTGTCTTGACGAAGGACAAAAATGAATGCATTGCTCAGCTTGTCAGCACACTTTTATCAGCTCTATCTGTTACCAATAACATCTGAAGACTCAAGGTTTTTTGCAGAAAAGTCCTTGATAACTCCTGAAATGTTGTTCTGTCTGTGTACAAGTCATATGCATAAGAAGAAAAGCATTTTAATCTTTTTTTATTTTGAATGCATGCAAGAGACCGGCATTCACATTCCTAATTTCTGAGTGGTTCATCTAGAGTGCGATAAGTGCATCCAAAAACCGATCTTTTGTCATTGCCCTCACTATAGCAAGATTCCCGGAGGATGTGAATTAAATCTTTCGAGGACCTAACACGCTGACCAATTTCGCCCAATGGATCTTAGATCCTCTCGACGAAATGTTTAGCCAGAGAACATCGAACATTACGGATATTCCAATCGCTATGCCATAGTGATGGCTGACAATTTATCGCGTTATGAGGGACAGTTTTTTTTCTCAAATACTATACGGAACAAAGCACCAAAATATCAAAATGACTTTCAATGGAGCCAAACTCATTTTCATGCAAGCGGGACAAGTGCAGGTTAAAGATTCGATGTGTTACTTTGTCATGCCTTTGAGTCGAATGCATAAAACATTTGGAATGACAGAATGGCCAAATGTTATTTTCCGCACTTTTTAAATACCGAAGGCAATCAACATGTCGTTCTACCCTATTTTCATGGTGCTCATAGCTACACACCGACAACATACGCACCGAACAACGAGAAGCTTTCTTTGCTTGGTACCAGACTCAGACCCCTTCGACTGTCAGGAAAAAATGTTAAAGTATTGACGTTCCGACGTGGACATTTCTCGACGTTGCTGTGGAAAATTTCGAAAATTGTTGATGGATCGATCCTTTGAAAAATCCTGCACCATTGCCAAAGTGATACATCCCCGAAAACACACTAGCTGTCATACGCCCTTAACCGACCAATTTTGTCAAACATCAATACTCGGTCAAAGCCCTACGCTGGCTACATTACTTTTGTGACAAAAAAGACAAATGGATCCAACAGGGGAGGAGAAGGAGACGACAAGACCATCGGAACGTATTCGGTGTACGAGTTTAACTTTTGCTTGTTTCATGAATGTCCGATCTGTTATCTCAATAGTATTCCCAAAATCAGTGTTTACATCGTACCATCGAAGACATGTACGAGGTCACTTGTCAGCTGAACTTAAAGTTATAACAGAAAGGATACCATATAGTGGAAATGTGGGGACAAGAGTACGAATAATGTTTGAAAATTGATCCCGAGTTTAAACGCGTCGTGAAGAGTTAAAAGTTGGTAGACCCTCTGCACCCTTGAGACTGTTTATATGGAGGACGGACAAATGCCACATGTTTGCTGTACGACGCCGATGAGGAAGAAGGCGAAGAAATCAAATACTTGGACGTGTGTTCGTTGTATCCATACGTGATATCAGCAAGTTAGAGAGCGAGGAAGACGTTGTAGATCCAGATTACAATTTCAGAGGTGGAGCTAAGGAGATATACCCATACAACCCCAACCAAAAAACCTCAACTACTTGATCAGAAATCTTGGACTACCCAAGTTCAATGCCGAGATTTTGACGTGGAACTTGGATGAAAGTATGCACGGCACGGATCAGACTAAGTGTCACCAAATTTCTTCCAGCTTCTTCACCCGTCAAGCTGGTCCCTGCTTCTGCCACAATGTTACCAGCCTGCTTGATGCAGTCGGAATAGCCTGTAACTAGAATAAATGGTGTATCTTAATTGACAGTTCATCCAGGAGCCTCAGAAAGCCGTGATGCTCCATAATGGGAACAACTTCCAGTCTCTTCTCATGGCTCACTCGGTGCACACCAAAGAGGATTACAACAGCATCAAGACCTTGCTGGACGCATTGAATTATAATGAGAACGGCTGCTAGGACATCGGAGTCTTCAAAACGAGGGCATTCCTGATGGGTGTCCAAGGCGGTTTTACCAAGTCTCACTAATATCTTTGCATTTGGGACAGTAGTCACCCCAAGACGCACTACTCGGGACTGGACACAGCGGACTGAGTTCTCTTTGGGGAGGAACAACGTCAAGTTGGAGTCACTAGTGAACCACCGGAAGGTGCTGATGCCACCACTGCACATCAAATTGGGCTTTATGAAACAATTTGTCAGAGCTCTAGATAAGGCCAGCTTGATAAATTCAAGGAGATCATGGGAGCGTACTCGAAGGAGCAAAGCGAGCGCTTCCACTGGGATATTCTGAACTTTAAACGCCGCTACCAAGGACAGCAAAACGAGAACATGATGGAAGACTACATTTGGGTGCCGATTCGTTAAAATAATTTACAGTATAATCATAAATGTCGAAAAACTACTCACATTTAAACCTTTGTTGTCATTTTGTATTACTTTAGTATACATACATGTTAATTTAGATTCATATTTTTTTCTCACTTTATGTGAACAAAAAGACAAATTCACCCATTTTATCATTGAAATAGGTAAATTCCAAAATATCACTCTCCTGGTAACAAAAGTAAAGTTTATGGGGAATAATAGCCATTTTTCTATACTTTTTAGGCATAAGCAATTACGAAATAACACTTACTACCCACGATCATAAATTGTGGTACACAATGTTATGATTAATGATACAACACTTGCCGTAGAAGGAAATCAGTGACCGTGTTCAGATTGTGGCGGATTACCAACACTTTTTACAAGAACTGTATCCACTGAATTTGAATCGTCGTGTGGTGTGTGGCTAAGTCACTTCCGTTCTGGGATTTCGTTTAGCAGCCGATTTCTTATGAGACCTTAACGATCTCACAATGCCACCAAAAACAAGAGGGTGGTACCTTTAGAGACTCAGTCTTTTAAAAGCCTTGAGCTTCCATCTCGATACTTCTCTAGCTCTACTTATAAAAAGATAAGTCAACTTTTTCTCACTGAAGATGTTTACGACGATATGTGTGTATAGATTGTTAGTTAACAACATCATTGGCGTGATGTACGTGACTGGAAAAGTTTCGGTTTCGAGGCTTGGAAAAAAGAAGCGGCAAACTATGCCAAAGATTCTGATCATAATTCAAACGTTAGTGAAAAAGTAGCATTTAAACATGTGTTAGCCACAGTGTCAAAAGTGAGCGGTTCAGCCAAAACTTAATTTGTCAAACTTGCGATTGAATATAAACATCATTTGATCGATCGTCCACCTCAACGTATCGTGTGACAAAGAGTAGCAATCAGTGTACAGCCTCATGTGATAAAGTCAAGGTAATAATGTTGCATTTGTGGAAGGCATTCCTGGCGAAGACGACGGGATTGTGGACTGGATTGTGACTGGCCACAGTCAAACAACTCATCTGGTCATCTTTAACAACATGTTAGGAGAGGACAAAAAAAATAATTAAACTGGTTTACGTGCTAAGAGAATCATCATGATAACAGTATCATTTACATCACCCAAAATTTGTTTCCACAAAGTAAAGTTGATCGTACCATGAGTCTCAATGCTCATTACGTGGTCTTGTTTAAAGGTCCTAGAGATAAATCGCAAGTGTTAGCCAAACAGTTAGGAACACCTTGGATGACTCATGCGTAGGGCGATACCAGTAAAACCCCTCAAGCTTATTTAATCGTACATTTAAAACTCACCTTCCGCCATCATTTGCGATTTCCTACTCATCTGTTTCATCACTGGTGCCAAGAAGGAGGGCCTGTCGTGTACACGTCCCTGTCGACTTAAGAAAAAATAATTTATAAATACCTCGGACACTTTTGGTCTATCTCGCTCATCGTCATCATGTCGGCCTTTCAGTCGTGCCTTGAACGACATCAGTTGCGTAAAAATTAATAAAACGTGCTTGTATCTTATAAGCCACTCTCTGAGAAGTCTCACAATGGTTAGGGTGACAGCATGTTAGTTCTTGTAAGGCATTATTCACATCAACTCATCAAACCAAACGCTTTTTTGAGAGAAACAAAGTTGTCTTACCGCAACTGGCAGATCCCGGCATCGACGATCAAACCAAAAAGAAAATCATTTTGAAGCCTGGAGATAGCTGTTCTCTTGGAGGTGTTATCACTGGCTTCCTCTTAAAATGGGATCCCAATGCCCCACAAGTCGTCCCCAAGAAAAAAGCCACTCGTCGACCAAATGTACACAGGAAAAAGTAGTTGCGTCAAGACCATGTCACAGCTACGGAAAAGGAAACGTCCCCAGAAAAAGAATTCCCGAAGAAAGGACTTCAGAAAGCAAAGCAACTTCGACCCGCAAGAGAGGTACTACGGCCAGGACGTAACCTTACATTCCCAAACTACGACCTGCATCGACAGTATCCTCAGGTTATTCCACTTATCCTCTACTAGTAATGTCAGACAAACCCCATTTGACACGCGTCTATCCTAGTTTGATGAAATAATGGAAACCCCTGACTCCAGTAACTTCTCCTACAACGGTGACGCCCTCGACCTATTTATCTGCTGAGGAAGCTGCTAACAAAGTACCTACCCCCAAAATCAAAGTCCAAGTGAAATCGAGTATTGTTACAAGTTTACTGGACGTATCCGAGCAAGAATTATCCAGATTTAGTCCGTTGTGAACCACTCGATATCAAGTGATGAATGCCATGAAATTAATACGGCGGACCGACAATTAGTGGCGACGCATTCTACAATAAAACAACATGGGGCAAACAATGTCTATCTGTTTTTGTTTTCAGAAACAAACAAATATTCACCCAAAAGAAGTGCACACCACCACCGTCGTCGTTCTCCTGACCAAAAATTAAAAGGAAATAGAAAAGAACATTATCGTTGTTTGACCCTTCTTCCGAAAAGACGCTTAGCCAAGCATCGACGTCTAGCGCAGAAAATACCCCATCGTTTAAAGCTAAAAAAAACCAACCAAATAGAACGATTTGGCGCTGCGAAAGTATTTCATAAGTTCTAAGACTTTAGTTTGACAAACCTAATCCAAAAATACACCCAAAAATAAATAAGATTAAAAGACGATTAACGAGCGATGAAGATCAGTGTATTTTTACTACGGAACAAAAATAAAGATGTCTTCTAAAATAGTGCACACCACCAGCACTCTCTTGCCAAGAAATGAATGAAAAGGAAAGGACTGTCTCCTCGTTTAGCCAAAAATTTAGACGTGCTCTCAGTTCTGTCCAAAGTCACTCCACCCATTCGAAACTAACTCCAATGACGTCTTCATGACAATGTGCGGATGTTGTTTGAATGCATTGAAAGGAACGATACCTTTGTCTAAACACAAAAAAGAATTCCTTGCCAGACACAGATACATTCTTCGCCAAATGATTCAAAAGAAAATACATATCCGTCAAAAAAGATGTTGGTGCAATGCGGAGGCTTTTTACCCCAGATTGCATCTATGGTCAAAATAATAGCGATAGCTAAGCTGTTTTACCCATAGGTCTTAAATAAAATATACAAAAAAGATAAAAGGGACATCTGGTGTCAAATACCTCAGACGTGACCTTTGGAATCTGATGTAAGGATGAAAACTGAATTTAGTACCTTATAAACTATAGGACGAATTCCATAGTTGGCAAGAACAACGAATCCCGCATTTATCTCCCAACCATTATTTGACCGAGATGTCCCAATTACATCACGAATTGCAATCGTTGATGGGATCGCTACGAAATGTCAGAAAGGGAACAATTACAATGGTACGGTAAAGTGTTGCAACGAATTCAACTCTTTCACCAGAAACCTTCAGATGAAACAGCTCGAGCGACTCTGAAAGATTTTAAGACCCTGATGAAAGGTCCGTCACCACCGCCACAAACGCCAGTGACCAAGACAGAAAAAGGGGAAGAAGAGTTTCAAATTGAACCAAAATAGTACGCAAGTTTACACCAAGAACACCCACAATTAATTACACAACACCCACAATTAATTGCACTAAAAAGAGGATGGTAATCCCTTCTTCCTCCAAATAGACACGAAAGGTGAATACAAAAGTTAAACAAGAACCGTTCAGACATAATCCTCGACACCTATTGCTAGTCGGACACGCAAAGCATTACAATCCAAAATAACACACAAAGAAAAGAGCAGCATTGATAAAGAGTGGGTAACTTATTTCTAAAAAAAAAGGTCTTGATTTAGAATTTCTTAGACAGCATTCACTACTATCCATCCCATGCTGAGAGATACGGAGGAGTTCAGAAATTTTATCACGCTGCCAAGACCAGACTAAAAAGTGTCCGTTTGCCTCAAGTGCAACAATGGTTACGAGAACAAGTCACGTACACCATACACAGACCAATTCGACGAAATGTTTCCAGAAATCACACCTGAGGTGAGTGAATCGATCATCAATGACAAGCCTATTTAGCCGATGTCTGTCATTTGGCCACCTACAATCGTGGCTACAAATATTTGTTTTGTGTCATAGATGTCTCTTCCAAATTTGCCTGAGTGGTGCCGTTGACTTCCAAATGAATCAATGAGTTAGTGTGAGCCCTAAAACTGGTGTTGAAACAAAACAGTCGTCACCCTCTTTGATGGCAAACCAACAAAAATACCGACTTTCTTAACCAAGCGTTCCAAAAACAATTAAAGAAAGGAGACATTCATTTTTATACCTTTGAGAATCCAGAAACCAACGCACCTTGAAAGATCGCATATGGAAATATTTTATGCATCAACACACTCTCAAGTGCATCGACATCTTACTGTAGCTGGTCCAAGTGTGCAACCAATTTTACAATCTGAGCAGTGTACTTCCGCCCCAGAAGTGACTCCCGACAACGAAAATCAACGTCTCTGAGCGCCTGTTTGGTACTTCTCCTACTGTGGCTGTCTCCAAGAACGGTGAAGTGTTGATTACATGAGTCTTTCGACAAGGTTATTTACCCAATTTTATCACTGACTTGTTTCGTGTCACTGGACGAGTATGTGGTCGTCATCCTACCGTCTATAAATTTGAGGATATGAACATTTAACTTGTCAGAGTTACCAAAAATGAAGACAAAGTGTACGACATGAAACCATTCTCGATCGAAGAACCGGAAAGTGGAAAAACGTGTCAAAGAAATCAAAGTACATTTGAAAGGATATCCGCCGAATTTAGTATCTTGGATCGCAAGTCATAGACTAGAAAAAGAAGTTACCATCATGCCCTTCAACAGTCTCAACCAGTACAGTGACCACTCCTTTACCGAGTTCCTCTCAGCAAGAGAACGTGTGCCTAATAGGCACACTAGTGTCATCCTCTAACACCATAATGTGGCTCGTCTTATTCTGCCAAATCTATGTGGTGTATTGTGTCATTGGTGCTGCCATTACCATTTTACTGAGCAGTTGCACCAGTTACCTTCACCCAATCCTTCCCTGAAATACCCTAATGACAACAACGGGAGTCTTGCGCTTAGTCAGTCACCCTCCCAAAAGTCGCAGAAACAATCCTTTTTAACACTCCACCTCTGACATCCAGTGACCCTTCGGACAACACAATTCTGGAAATATTAATAACTATTTTACTTAATTTTACCCAGTGTCATGGATGTGTTTTCCCACAATACTTTGCGCTGTTTCACGGCCAAATTACCTCAGACTATCCAATTGGATTCATTGGAAAATGGCTTTGGTCGAAATATCGGACCCTACAAAATTCAAAACATCACTAAAAATAAAAACACATTTGAGGTCAAAGTTCTGAACGACCAAGTTCAATAATACCTGAATGAAAACTAAGCTGTGGATGCCTTTCTGAAACGATAAGATTTCCCCTATACTCCACGGTAGGTACGTATATCTGATGTAAAGTCCACGGTCAACATCTGGTAAACACGATTGCTGCCAAATTCAATGCAATGTTTGGAAATGCCTTGGACAAAACCAAACGGAGAGTCATCCTCTAGTACCATAATGTGGCTCGTCGCCTACTGATGAAGTTGTCCATTACATTTTGTCATGAATTGTTTGACAAGATTGTCATGGGTCCACCCATACCACCCATTGCCAACAACTTGAACTTTTCGAAGTTTATTTTATTCTTTTTAAGCGTTGACAAATGTTGTAAAGCGCTTAGAGCTTCTAAAGATTAGTTAGGTGCTATCTAAAGTCCTCGTTATTATTATTTTTATTATTAATAATAATAATATTATTATTAATATGATTTGTGCATGTAATGTACAAAGTGATTCAAATTACAGGGAAAAAACCCGGCTCGATTATATGCACAAAAAGGTGATGGCGCTAGCAATGGATAACAGGATCGGTACCTTTTAACCACGCCTTCGTTGTAATTATCTGAACATAGCAGTTAGTTTGAAGATATGGGCGTAGTTTCTCTCAGCTCGGTCTCTACGCTGCTAAAGACATTTGATGCATGTAAAAGCTTCTGACCGTTATAAGAAGTTGATTCCATGTACGCAGTAAGCAAATCCGAAATCGTTCACAACGTTGTCACACAAGATACTGCCCACTTTACACCATAGTTCAACATAAGCACACTCAGTCATATTCATGCATTTCAAGTATAAGTTGTGTCAGTATTGTAGCAATATGTAACAACACACACACACACACACAGAATTTTAATGCTGTTATGCATATAGACCATTTTCATTAATATTCTTCGTATCAAGTCACTGTCTTTGTCATTATGATGAGTTATGAGATGTTACTAACAAACGCACCTCTCAACGAGCAGTATATATATAGATTGACCCTAGACCAGTTAGTAAATTATGAAACTAAAGGTCAGTTCCAATTATTAGTTGGGGTTTTTTTTTCCTCAATGTAAATTCAATAACTCTCAACTCTTATCAGAAATGGCATTCATGCTCTAAATAGTGTTAAAATTACCTGATAATTTCTTAAATTAAAATCAGTTAGACCTATCAACCTATAAAGAAAATTATTTTATACAAAAGCTATTAAGTTTTTTTTGTATACATTACAAACATTATTGCGCAATTTTCGCATGATAGTTCAAGTGGGTAACTGTTTCAGGGAGATAAATATCATAGAGCTTTGGTTATGCTTGTTTTGCTAGTTGCTTCCCTTATATTGATAATGTAGATATTTGGAATTCTAAAATGGAGATATCTCGAACATTTTTCTTAAAATGTTAAAAATGTTTTTTCAAAAAAAAAAATAAAAGAATGATAAACTTTTATGCGTTATAAAAAATTTGAGTCCAAAATAATTATTTTAATAAATTACATAACACCAAAGTATTACAGGAGACAAGAGAGGATACAAGGAAATTACCGCTTTTAATATCTATTCTCACTGACTTTCTCTCAACGATTCTTTCTGAAGTGTGATGGCAAAATTGGATTGCTTGTTATTAAACCAAAGGGAGTGTGCCATCAAATTGATGCTAATGGAATGAGCTGATATAATTTAAGTCTTTCTGCGACATCTAAGCTGGACTGATGTAAGAAGACAGTGTACACAACATTCCACATTGACCAAAAGTGACGACCCATTTCCGTGTGGGCATTCAACATTCCATATTGACCAAAAGTGACGACACGTTTCCGTGTGGGCATTCAACATTCTATATTGACCAAAAGTGACGACACGTTTCCGTGTGGGCATTCAACATTCCATATTGACCAAAAGTGACGACACGTTTCCGTGTGGGCATTCAACATTCTATATTGACCAAAAGTGACGACACGTTTCCGTGTGGGCATTCAACATTCCATATTGACCAAAAGTGACGATACGTTTCCGTGTGGGCATTAAAGTGCACATAAACTCTTTGGGAAGAGACAGATCAGAGAGTAGATGGGCTTTACAATACATTTATGATAAGGTCCAAGTTGAAATGCTAAACAAACGTTCAATATTTAAATACAGCCTTAACTATTTCTTTTACAATTACTTAAATAATTGATGCGCCAAAACATGGACAAGTGAGAACAATCGCAATGAAAATGATTTTACTATGATCAAATTAGTGTGAAATGCTTGATTAAATTTATTTTTTAATAAATTCTTAAAATAGAAAACGTCATGTTATCCCGCTAATGATATTTCAATATGGTGAACCTGTTGAATATGAGGATGGGAGGTATTGCCATGCATACTGAAACAAAACTTAATTTTACATCTATCCTCTTTTTCAAGTTTTTTTATCAATCTTTTTTTTTGCAGCTCTTTAGTTTTATTAACACTACGACAAATCAATAGAAATAATTTCGTCTGCTTACTCTTGCCTTTGTGTCTCTCTCTATGTGTTTTTCTCCGAAAATATACGTATCTCATTACCAATATGTGTATTGTTTTAGTAACTGGAAATTTAGGCATCCGAGATTTACAGCTTTTCTATTTTGAATTTGTATTCCTCGCTCGTTGTTTGTTTTACCTAAATGCTTTTTTTATAATTTTTTTAATGTGTGTTATTGTAAACGTCTCAACATATTTTTCATTTACTGTTTATTTTGTCTCATTTAATTAGAGTTATTTTTAGGTCTTCAATATCTTCACCTTCCGTGCTGTTAACTGTCTTTCGTCCTGGAATATTTGTCTCCTTGTATATCTTGTTACTTTCATATTACAATGTTTCTTATTTTACTTCTTTATCTCTTTTCGCCTTACTCGCCGTATCATCAATTCTATCCAACTTAATTAGAGGAAAAATTAATATTTACTTTAAAACTTGCTGCAAATGAACTCTTTCTTTGGAAGTTAAACCCCAGTAAACTTGCAACAAGACCACTCCCAGCAGAGGATTGTTAAATTATGCTGCCATTACCAGAACTCATTAACTGTCAACCTCAAACTTTGTTCAAAACCTGCTAACTTTATTCCAGTTTTTAAAATGTGTGTTGATTGTTGGCCTGTTTGTGTTTTTCGTTACGTTTTGTTTGTTTTAAATTTGTTTATTTTTTGTTCATGTTCGAATACTTTAATCAAATTCTAATTTCGTTATCTCCATCAGCCTGGCAATAATAATGGCATTGTCTAGATGCAAGATGGGATACAATGATGAAGTGCATAATACATTTATCCACCATTTAAAGGCAAATAAAAAAATAGTTTATATTTAAACAACTACAAGACTCTTTCTGCTGTCCTCCCATTGAGTTTTTCACTCACTTATCATTTATTAATGTGAAATTTCACAATGTTGTTCACTTTGCTTACAGCATATCAGAGACATTGTTTGTCTGTTCTTTTAATACAGAAGCTTCTTTGACTGGTTGTTCTTTAACAAGATGTATGACAGAGACAGATGTGGTTTTCGTGGGTACTATGATATCACAGATCTATCTTCATCTCGTTCTATCTCGTTGATTGGGCTTTTCTGACTTCCGGTTCCAGTTTTCCAAGTTGTTTACTAACATTAAATTTACTTGGATATTTCTTCTTTTGTAAAACAGCTTTCTTTGGTGATTTTAAATCTTGGACATATCCTTAGTTTTACTTTTGGCAACTTCCATTCATATTGCAACAAAACAAAATCATCAATTACCAATCCATGGTCTTAAAATAAAATAAAATAAAATAAAATAAGCAAAACCGTCACGTTTTGAAAGAAAAAACTTAACAAATAATTTAATTCTCTAATTATAAAATTAAAATGTAGGAGGAATTTACAGCTTTGTTAATTAAATCCAACATCATTCTGAAAGTTATATCACAAGTCTAGAAGAATAGAGAGCTCCGACTAAATTTCAAGTATTGATTGTGCTGATATACTAGTTGCCTTGAATACGATGAAGAGCCGACAGTTTTGACATATCACGATTGCATTGCCCAAAACGTCTTTGAATAAATTCACAATAATTCCAAATAGTGTTTAGTTCAAACAGTCATATGAGCACTTATAACATTGATAAATTTAATTATGTGATTGCTTTCAAATCAAATTTAAACACAACATTAAATACTTTTGTATGACAAAATTGAGGATGAGTTTTTGTATCCAGCTGCCTTATAGCAAACACAGTGCTTTAAATGATGAGTTTTTGTATCCATCTGTCCTATAGCAAACACAGTGCTTTCATTGGTGAGTTTTTGCATCTATCTGCCCTGTAGCAAACACTGCTTTCAATGGTGAATTGTTTTATCCATCTGCCCTGTAGCAAACACAGTGCTTTCATTGGTTAGTTTTTGTGTCCATCTGTCCTATAGCAAACACAGTGCTTTCATTGGTGAGCTTTTGTATCCATCTGTCCTATAGCAAACACAGTGCTTTCATTAGTGAGTTTTTGTATCCATCTGTCCTATAGCAAACACAGTGCTTTCATTGGTGAGTTTTTGCATCTATCTGCCCTGTAGCAAACACTGCTTTCAATGGTGAATTGTTTTATCCATCTGCCCTGTAGCAAACACAGTGCTTTCATTGGTTAGTTTTTGTGTCCATCTGTCCTATAGCAAACACAGTGCTTTCATTGGTGAGCTTTTGTATCCATCTGTCCTATAGCAAACACAGTGCTTTCATTAGTGAGTTTTTGTATCCATCTGTCCTATAGCAAACACAGTGCTTTCATTGGTGAGTTTTTGTATTCATCTGTCCTATAGCAAACACAGTGCTTTCATTGGTGAGATTTTGCATCTCTCTGCCCTGTAGCAAACACAGTGCTTTCATTGGCTAGTTTTTGTGTCCATCTGTCCTATAGCAAACAGTGCTTTCATTGGTGAGCTTTTGTATCCATCTGTCCTATAGCAAACACAGTGCTTTCTTTGGTTAGTTTTTGTATCCATCTGTCCTATAGCAAACAGAGTGCTTTCATTGGTGAGTTTTTGTATTCATCTGTCCTATAGCAAACACAGTGCTTTCATTAGTTAGTTTTTGTATCCATCTGTCCTATAGCAAACACAGTGCTTTCATTGGTTAGATTTTGTATCCATCTGTCATATAGCAAACACAGTGCTTTCATTGGTTAGATTTTGTATCCATCTGTCCTATAGCAAACATAGTGCTTTCATTGGTTAGATTTTGTATCCAACTGTCCTATAGCAAACACAGTGCTTTCATTGGTTAGTTTTTGTATCCATCTGTCCTATAGCAAACATAGTGCTTTCATTGGTTAGATTTTGTATCCATCTGTCCTATAGCAAACATAGTGCTTTCATTGGTTAGATTTTGTATCCATCTGTCCTATAGCAAACATAGTGCTTTCATTGGTTAGATTTTGTATCCAACTGTCCTATAGCAAACACAGTGCTTTCATTGGTTAGTTTTTGTATCCATCTGTCTTATAGCAAACATAGTGCTTTCATTGGTTAGATTTTGTATCCATCTGTCCTATAGCAAACATAATGCTTTCATTGGTTAGATTTTGTATCCATCTGTCCTATAGCAAACATAGTGCTTTCATTGGTTAGATTTTGTATCCATCTGTCCTATAGCAAACATGGTGCTTTCATTGGTTAGATTTTGTATCCATCTGTCCTATAGCAAACACAGTGCTTTCATTGGTTAGATTTTGTATCCATCTGTCCTATAGCAAACATAGTTCTTTCATTGGTTAGTTTTTGTATCCATCTGTCCTATAGCAAACACAATGCTTTCAATGGTTCATCACAAAATGTATTAAAGCTTGTGATAAAGACAGGACTATAAATGATATAATGCGATAATAAAATAAATACAATGACATGATAAAAGATTCTAAGATTTTAAACAGCCAGTTATATCGCTGATGATATTATGGATCACATATTTTTATATGTTTTATTTCTTCTTTTTTTTTCCTAATGCTTATCTTAAGAACATAACATAGCATTAAATGACGTTAAAGTATATTTCATCAGATAATTTGGTTGGGTAAATAGAGGTAAATAACTGGAAAACACTGAATGTATAGGTAATTAATGTTTAACGTTGGAGAGGAATACTATGGGTATCCTACCTAACAGGAAACACAAGGTAAACAGCCACTTGAGTCCGCTGACATACAATACAAATTCCTCGGAAATAGAGATTAATATTTTGCTAAACAAATTTTCTTCATGCAAAATAATTGGTTAAATAATTTAAGAAAGGAAATACTAGTTTTAGAGAATCAGGTCATGAGCTGGGTGAAACATGTAGCAAGGCGTCTCTGTTATGAATGAAAAATATTAACAACTATTTGTTCAAACTCTCCACAAAAGCAGTAGCATCATTGCCTTGTGTAGCTGGTTGTGTAATTACGTGTCCATCACTGCCTTGTATCACTGGCAGTGTAAATGTGACCATCGTTGCCCTGTATCATTAGCAGTGCAATTACGGGATCATCATTGCCTTGTATCACTTGCAGTGTAATTATCTGACGTTTAAAAGCAGAATTATTATTATCTGTATCATTGGAACTGTAATTAAGTGAAATTTAAATCAACCAGACAGATAGTTTCCTTAGTTGATAATAAAAGTTTGCTCCTGTTAGTATCATTAGCGTCTTGTTTGTAGTTTTAATCAAAAGCGCTGACAACGCAAACAAATATGATAATTACAAAAAAGAAATAATAAAGACAATAAAATTAATAGCCTATTTTTTTAAAAAAAAAAGTTATTTGTTATTCTAGTTTAAAGGTAAATTAATGGTCTCTTTCGAAAAGTAACTTAATGATATATTTAAGAAAGTAAATTGATGCACTTCCACCAAGTACTCGTATATCCTCAATAATGGGTGATGGGGTTAGAGTTCAGTTGCTGAGTATCTTTTGTACTACAACTTTCTAACATGGTACATCTCATATGACTAGGTATTGTTTATTAATTTTCAGTGGATGATTATTTCTGATTTTTTTTAATTAAAAGAAATGTATTAATTAATTTATTTATTTAGTTATGGAGGAGCGCAAGATCTAGCTTGTAAATAATTTTGAATTGGTGGCACGTCGTAGGATTTCGGAGCGTGGAAGTTTTTATCTATATACTACAACAGTCTACTTCTTATCAATAAAGTCAATCTATTTCCTGTTTTAAAGTAGTAATTTAAACGCAGCACTGTTACTGAGTACTAGTTTACAGGATAAAAAAACCAAACAGATATCGATGAAATACATACATGAACGTCTCACCCTAATTGTGCTATGAAATTTGAAAACTGTACTAAAAAAATATTGGCAATATATATATATATATATATATATATATATATATATATATATATATATATATATATATATATATATATATATATATATATATATATATATATATATATATATAATCTTAACTGACGTTGTTTTCATGTGTGGTGTATGTGCGTGTATGTGAAAAGAACTATGCACTCAGTATCGTTTTTAAAAAGAATCACATACTTTAAGAAGAATTGCACATATGGAAAGAAAGTTAACTTTGCTTCATATATACGAAGAGGGACACGGTCATGCAGTCGTCAGTGTCTGGCTGGATCTCTGCTTGATTTTTCTGAGCTATAACGCGCATAACTTTATAATGGTCCTGGATCATGGATTCTAAACAATGCTGTCTTTTTTTAGAAAAAATATTTTGATACAGTTGTAATACATGAAGATGTAGAGAGGAAGCTGTAGCAATAGACTAGGTTTGATGTGATTTTGATTTTTAACGTAGCTTTAACAATAGTTTTTCAGTCATATCACTACAATGTCTGCAGTGTGGCAGTTTATAGTGATGTCTAGCACCTGAGCATCATGCCACAGACATGTAGCATGATGTCCCACCCAGTCACATTATTCTGACACCAGGCCGACCAGTCCTAACACTAACCTCTTAATGCTAAGCGCCAAGCCAGGTAGCTGTTAGTACCATTTTTGTAAGTCTTTGGTATGATTCGACCCGAGATCGAACCCACGATTTCCCGCATCCAAGGCGGACGCTCTTACCACTAGGCCACCGGAGCTTTGAAATGAATGGATAAGATGAATACTAGTTAGTTAAAATAGTGGGGTTTTTTTTATTACATTGTCCATAAGGAAGCAATACATAGTATAAGCTTTGTAATTCATTGTCTATATTAAGTCAATAACTTTTTCTAAAAAAGCAGAAAATGTTCAGGAGGGTTTTAATAAATATAAAATAATTGAAATTTAAAAATATATGAATATGAAAAATCCAAACATACATTTTAATGTCGAAAGTTCATTGTGCTATAGAGAGTGATAGAAACGCGAATTACTTTTTTTAAATAAAAAAACCCAGACAAAATAAGAAGTGATTAAAAAGTTGAAAGATATGAATGGAAGAAGTGAAATAAAGAGAAGTTTAGTACATATAATTTTTTAAGTTTTTAATTTTTTTCTACTACTATTGATAAAAAAGAGCAGGAAAGGAATTGTTGGATTCCTTTTATGAAGCTGGGTTCATGTCATGTGTCATGGGCAAAAATACTTCTACGAAAGTAAACTGCATTAAAAAGCCAAAACATAAAGTCGAGTATCTGACATACTGACTGATGAAAGATACTAGGCATTTGTTTAATATATTGCAGATGTTATGATATACACATTTGAAATTAGTGACAACAATCTATTATGTGAAGATTTATGACATTATTTCTTTGATTTACGGAGATAAAAAGGAAAAGAATGACTCGTAAAATTGGAGATCCCCCACCAACTTATTAGACTCTACCCTTAGTTCTTGACAATACTCTGAAATAGGTGTAATCACATTTCAATTATCCAGAACTGACATGCTGTGTGATGACATGGGTAGTTAGTACAAAACATTTTCTTATTCTGAACTCGGCAAGGATATTCACTTTCTTCAGTGTTATATTTTTCGGTAGCATAACCGCTAAACCTGACCAATCGGAAGCTACTGACAAGTTTGTTTTTTTTTTACATTGTTTTTAATTATCTTATCTTAAACAGCTCCGACTGTTGACAGTTTTATGCAAAAAATTAAACTACCTATTTTAAATGTTCTTTGTGTGGGTGATTTTCACGTCCTTTGCTATCAAAATATTATCGCCGATAGGTCAGCTGGTACAGTGAAAACAATGGATATTTACTTAAAGGTGTGAGCTTTAAAAAGGGGATGGGGTTATTAAAAATACGTCTACAATATAATCAGTGTGTGAACATGAAAATATTGTTTGTTTTGCATGTGCGTGTATGTGTGTGCATATATATATATATATATATATATATATATATATATATATATATATATATATATATATATATATATATATATATATATATAGATGCAATAAACTGACGACGAACAGTACGAAACTAGTAACTAACTAGCCTATATATATATAACGATTTTGGAAACCTCCTCCCGTCCCCACCCCATATAAATCCACAAAAAGGAGCCGGATTCGTAATACCAGTGTAATACCCGCAAAGGCCAGCTATCCCAGCCAACGATTTTTCCTTGAGAAAGGCAATGGTCTCCCATTCTCTTCTCATGATATTGCCAATAAATTGCTAAAACTGGAAGACAAAAACACGAACCAAAAACGCGACATTCAGATATGCAAATTAACAAGAATTATTGACGTGTAAAATCTTTTGCCTTTTTTTTTTCCCATAGGACTTGAAACTTTTTGTTCTGCTTTTATTGTTGACTGCTATGTTTAGCCAAGTGACTAACAGAACTACTGATTTTAATTTTTTTATACAGGCTTCTCAACCCACGCTTTGCAAATATGTCAGGTACTTTTTAGCAAGATAAAGTGTTTTTAAAAAAAAGAAAAAAAAAGTCCTATGCAAAAGACATTATCATTGGTTATTTGGATCAGTTGTCATCCAATAAAATTGTTCTTTTCACATTTCCGTTCCCCAGTGTAGTAATGGCGTCGCGTCCGGTGTGATCTTTTTCTATTGCTAGACTTATTTTTTGTTTGAAACTACAGTTATGTCTCAAATTGAAAGAGAGTTCGATGAATATGACCAGAACAATTTGTGGCCCATTGTCTATCAGGTAAATTAAAATCAGTACTTAGTTTAATTTTGAAAACATTTGCCTCTTCGCTCTGTGAGGTGGTGATTTCAACATGGGACTAGTTACCGAAGACCAGTTTATGGCGCTTTGCAGACTTTTCAGCATTTGGTCATACATTTTATATTTGCCAGGTTTAAAAACACATTTGCATCTCAGGGAGCATGAGCACCCGTCAGTGTTCCAATCTTCCAGCAAGCGATACATAATGGTTTCTTTACGAAAACTATGCTGAACAATATGCTTCCTGATTTGTCGGGGTTTTTTTTTTTAAACAATCATGACAGCGGGGAGTCGCTATTGTGTATGCTCCCGAATATACGTTTGGCAGCGCGTCCGTTTTCGTGTGTTATTTAACATATGCTGAAGGTAAGCAAAGATTTTGGCTCCTACAAATAGTATTTTTGTAATCTGTTCAAACTTCGCTCCGATAGCCTCGACAGCTATGAAGTCGTCGTGGTCCAATACATTGCAGTGGAGCAAGTAGAACTATTGTAAACGACAAAATGATAACTTTAGTTAATATTTAATTATATTTATTTTTTCAGGAAGTTTCATTTTTATGTACCTGAGACACAATGCAAGTTTACAGTTTGGTAAACCAAGTCATTTTGTTCGTGTCCAATTTAGTCTAAATTGTGTGTACATGTTAGTTTATGCTCACAAGTATACATTAGCAAGAGATTACTACTGTTTCATGCAGTACATACCACATCTGGTCTCACATATTTTGCATGTCATTCAGTTTTGGGATTGGCATAGAGCAAAACAATTAACTTTTGAAAAAATAAATGATATGGTATTAACCTTGTCAAGCGTGCCAACATTTAGGCTGATGTAATTTTATTACATCCTGCATTTGCCTATTTTTTGCTGTTAAACTACAAGAATTGAATCTTGTCTTTCTGAAATTGATTTTGTTGAATTAGACATGCTGAATATAGATTTTGATACTGAATATGGATAGTTTTAAATGCAAAGATTTGAAGGCCAGATAGTTTGCAGTTTCAATAGCTGTTGTTGGAAAGTATGTTTCATTCAGTTGAAGAGTGGGTAAAAATGTATACACAACTATTGCCGCCATCCACTGATTTCTGTAAATCAAGATTTAGCATTCAAGTACTTAGTGTGAATACAATAAACAAAGCTGCCGAGCCTTCCGATTTTGTCGTGAATTTCACGACTTTTTTCGGTGATTCACGAATTCACAGCGCATGCAAAAAAATCATGAATTTCCCAATTCTCAATTTTTTAAAATCTTTAATAAAATGACTAATTTCCCGTAAAGTGCTAGTCAAGATATCATCAGTTGCTGAAACAGTCTGGTATTGCAGGTCACAATATTAGTAGAACTTTAGCTGATTGATATAATTGGCCCGGTAGCAAGCATTGTAACATATTTTAATATATATATATATATATATACACCACTCCCTCGATAACTCGTACCCGGATAAATCGCGAACCTGCTTATAATGCAGTGTTCAACATGGCTCCCGATTGTTCATAGCAAATATATTTTGAATTGTGCTGAATGTGAAAGAAATCGCAATAAGAATTGCTAAATTGAACCTTGATACCTATCATATTTTATGTAAATTTTCGTACACGAAAAAATATTGATCATTAATTTTTGTAAAAACAAAATGGGAATATGGTATTTTTGATCTTTATTGCAAACAAATCTTAGTGTGAATTTTATGTCCGATAATTTTACAAATTTTTCAAATAATACAAAGTGATATGTGCGAAAACTTATGGCAACATTTAAATAAATATTATTTTGATAACTGAATTGTCTACAAAAAATAAAAGGTTATGAAAAATACATGAAATACGGTAGCTCATTTTATCATCAGAAATGGTGCTTATTGCCCGTAAAGATAGAATCCATATTGTGAAATTTGCAAGTTCTAATATGAAATTACATATTATGTTTGTTTTTTGTTTTTTTTGTTTAGAGAAACAGTTGTCAATGCACTGTAAATAAACAGTCTGGTAAAACAGCATCAACAAAATGTTAACAGGTGGCAACAGAGAATGAATAAAAAGAGCAATTAAATGTCTTGCTATGTAAAATTCACCTTCTAATCTGTTAATTTCGCTTCACTGTGAACACTATAATCACAACATATTCTCTTCTATGAAAACATGAAAAGAGTCAATCAACCATCATATCAAAATCCATGAGTACTTCTGTAAGAGACTAATTACACGCCTTTTGGCTTTGTTTGAATCAACAACTTGGGGAAGTTTTTGTAGCATTTAAAAAATCAATTATAAGAGACCCTTGTTGTTTTATCACTTTGAATGTCTTTTGTATCAAATCAAGCAAGGAAAGTACAATTTAAACAAAATTCAAAGGCATGCCAATAGCAGCATAAGTTCTTGTGGTCATTACAGTTCTCAAAATTAATTTTATTTAACCAACCGAAAATGGTTTCACATTTTTATGTACTTAACATCACTAAAGTTTATAATATCAATAATGTATTCTTACCATGGAGATCAAGGAAAGTAAGCAAAAGATGTCTTCAGTGATTGAAAAGCTGTGTATCATAGATATGATTCATAATGGCATGGCGAGATCCAACGTTTGCAATGAACTAAACAATTGATAGTCAACATTTAGAGGTTGGTTTAAGGATAAGCTGAAACTTCAGGACAATGAGATCATACGAAAATGAGTACAGACTGCAAATGATACTGAATTAGATGAATGCTGTGTACGCATTTTGACATTTTGCCAAACGTGTCACAAACTGCAGTATTATCATGTTCTAATTTACATTATTTTAAATTTGTAGACACAATAAATTCATACTGGTATTGGTCAACCCTTGTAATTTTGTTTTCATTTTGCTTCTACTGCAATCAAATCTACCCATCTTTGAATCAACATTTTTTTTTCAAAATGGGTGTCGGTCTTTTTTTAATAAAAAAGTCTGCTTTGGATCAAACAATAAAACTAGAATTTATCCAATTCAGCACAAAAACTTTGACATAGTACACAATGTGCAAAGTTGTACATGTCTTAAGCGAACGGAAACCATATGGAATAATGTTTTGATGATCTCCTCAATATACTGTAAGTTATCCAGTTAATCTTAGCACAATTATTGAGTATTTAACAATAAAATACCAGCCCAACCCACCCTTCTTTTGCCTCAACGTCGTTTGTTAGTTTTGTTGTTTGTTATAGGTCCTCGCTTATAATGCACTTGATGATTTTGGACCTCATTGTGCGCGAGTTCTTGATGGAGTGGTGTGTATGCTTAAGAGTAGTTTTACAAATGCTTTTGAGAGAAACTGAGCCTAACCGGAATTTTGATCCACACATGCGCCGCCAACACTGATTTGAATTACAGTTTGGCATCAATATTGAAAATGTCTTCAGTACCAAGGAAAAGATATGTATTGCACAAAAAGAGAAGTTAAGTTTGGAATATACAAAAAATTGGCAGTGCATTCAGCCATCAATTGATTTCATACAGGTGAAAGATTGTATGTCGTTGGCGAATTTCAACTTTTTGATATGCATTGTTCTCTGACACAACATCCCAACATTAATGTCCAGATATTAAAAATGGGGTGGCAATAGTCAGAGAAATCTCTGACAAGGTGGCAGAGATGATGTGAGGAAGAACATTGGTAGCAAAAAAAGCAAAAAGAGGTTAGAAAAATTAAAAACTCAGCAGATTTCAGCTCTGGATTATTTTAATCCATCAAAGGAAGATATGCAAACTACCAATGCTGAAAGATTGAGAGTTTCTTGTTGAACACGATCTGACTTCATCAGCTGGATCCCATGCTAAGCATTTGTTCTGACAAATATTTGAAGATTGATTCACAAATTAATATCAAAATTCATGAATTTTATCCCTATTGTCACTAAATGCGAGCCTGGAGCGTTGGCAGCTGTGAATAAATACTTACTTGAAAAAAAATGTTTATTGCAACAGGAATTAATGCTATGGAG
Organism: Potamilus streckersoni; assembly: GCA_016746295.1. Taxonomy (NCBI): domain Eukaryota; kingdom Metazoa; phylum Mollusca; class Bivalvia; order Unionida; family Unionidae; genus Potamilus; species Potamilus streckersoni. The sequence continues at coordinate 397,077 of JAEAOA010001366.1, forward strand.
AGAAACATTACTGATTCTTCTGGGAAAGTAATTTGCTGTATTTTTTTGTGTAATGCTAGATTTAGTGACAAGTCGTTGATGAGCCAAAATAGACATAGAAATTGTGTCATCACAGATCTGATGTGATGCTGAATGACATTAGTGATACCCAAAAATCACATAAATGTGGAAAAGTGACAATGCCATGTATTATTGATTTACGATACACAGCCTGCAATACATTATTGATACACACATTTTATGCTCATTCTGCACATGTTGTGTGTGTTTGTATTGTTTATTGATTACCTTGTAAATCTTGGGTATGTTGGTGATCCTGTTTTGCATGAAACGGCACATTTCTTGCTGAAATGATATATCCAACTTGCATACAGATGCTAAATCAAAAAATGAATACTGGTGTGTGTGAGTCTGGCTTTTCATGGACAGATGGAGTAACTCATAAGCGATTCAACAAAATTTAAATCAAACACTACTATTGTCAATTAACCTAACTAAAAGGTATAATCTAATGTTGCATCATCACACCAGCTTGAAATGGCACTGGTTTACATTGCTACATTTAAATCTCTATATCATGTTAAAATTAAATGAATAACTAAATATTCAATTAAAATACTTTTTTCTGAAAATTTGAACAGAAAATCAATATTTTAATATTATGCAAATTATGCATTGTTGAATTAGTATACAAGGGAACAATTTAAAACCTGCCAATTCACCCAAAATTCAAACTTTTACTCAAAATGAAATCTAAATGTCTATATTCTTAATAGTTTACACTGCACACATGTGTATTTTTATTTAATGTCAGTTGGTCATTCTTGAAAAGACAAGATGCAATACAGCAATCTCAGTAAGAAAATGTCTATATCAAAGTCAAAAAGCATTTTAATCAAATTTCAGAGCATCAATAAACATGTGTGTGATTTGAATATTTTAACATAGCTTGAACAATTTTCCAGTCATATTGTTAGGATGTCTGCAGTGTGGCAGTTTATAGTGTCTAAGTACTGGGACATCATGCTGCAGACATGTGGCGTCATGTACCACTCAGTCACATTATCATGATACCAGGATGACAAGTCCTAACATTAACGTCTTAATGCTGAGCGCCAAGTGAGGCATCTACTAGTACCTTTGTTATAAGTCTTTAGTACAGACTCAGTCGGGGTTCGAACCTGTGACCTCTCGCATCTGAGGAAGATACTCTAGCCACTAGACAACCGGAGTGGTGTTTGGTTTTAGTAACTGAGCTGACAGAGAACCTAGACAAAGTAGACACTGTGATAATAGACTGCTGTTGTTCTTTAGCGTCATTTGGTAATCTTTAAAATTTCATAATTTTTTAAAATCTTGAAAAAAAATATATTAGGACAAAACATTTCACAGTTTTGAAAATAGAAACACTAGAACTGTCAGCATTCTGCAATAGAGAATAATGCCATTACTAATCCATTTTGAGACTCTCACTCTCTTTCTCTCTCCCTCTTTCTCTCTCTCTCTCTCTCTCTCTCTCTCTCTCTCTCTCTCTCTCTCTCTCTCTCTCTCTCTCTCTCTCTCTGTGAACCAAAAATGGGGCGTGTAGTGAAATTGGAAGACTTTTTAAAACAAAATCTAACCTGGAGTGAATAACCAAACCATTCTGCTGTACTACCAAATGGGTCCATGACATAAGGAGAGAGAAACAAACATTTGAATGTCTGGTGGAGCAATTTTCTGATCCCAGGAATTGAAACATGACCCATATAATTTCATCCAGAGATCAGCTAGTCATTTAGTGCCAAATCGGCTGGTCATTTAGTGCCAAATAGTGCCAAATCGGCTGGTTATTTAGTGCTAAATCGGCTGGTTCAAGCTTTAAAATGTCTATGTTTTACCTAGCTTTTTCTTTTATAAAACATGTTGACAAGATTTGTTAAGAATTTAAGTTACAAAAGTGCCTTTTTTGAGAGAAACAAAAACATTACCTAGGGAGTTTATTTAGGTTTGGTATTGTCAAGAATAGGTGATGACAAGAATAGCAGTGATGTATGGAATAAAAGTATAAGTTACAAAGAAAAAAGCACCCATTCTGCTTTTTTTAGTACAAGGATAACCATGAGAATTGCCAAATTATCTTATATCTAAAAACAGTAAGTTTTTAAACAAATAAAAACTTTAAAATCTGATCAACCCACACACTTCAGGTAAGTAAATGTTACACTGTACACATTAGTTTTACCAAATTATACACTACCATCATATAGTATTAGTAGTCATTGAAAACTTAGTGAAATAATTTACATTAAATGTCATGAAATGAATACATTGTTTTCATGAAATGAATACAATGTTGTCATGAAATGAATGCATTGTTGTCATGAAATGAATGCATTGTTGTCATGAAATGAATGCATTGTTGTCATGAAATGAATGCATTGTTGTCATGAAAGAATGCATTGTTGTCACGAAATGAATGCAGTGTTGTAGAAGATTGATCAAATAAAGATGCATTACATACATGTAAAAGAACGTGAACTATAAAATTGTTGAAATAGTATTTTATGTACTGATGTTTAGGATCACAAAATATTTAACATCTCAGTTTGTAGATACAGTAAAGAGGGGGGATGAGACATGTTACAATGGTGACAATTTGTCTGGACAGGAAGAGAATGAGGATAACAGTGCATTTAATAATCTGCAGTTTTTGCTCATCAGATAAAGGCAGTCATCTTTTGTCAAACATGTTTATTCATATGCAAGATACAATTCAAATACTATCCAGATATGCATTTAGCTTCCTGACTGTATACAACACAAAATGAACACTATGTACAGTACAATGCCAAGGTCACTGACTTTGCACAAAATGAACACTATGTACAGTACAATGCCAAGGTCACTGACTTTGGATTTTTATGTATGTGACATATCATTGAGTAACTGAGGGAAAGAGAGATACTTGTTTCAAACTTTTGAAACTAATCAAGATTTCCAGTTATTTATTAAACTGAAACAATGCTTAAATCTTTTTGCCATGTTATAACAAATGTGTGTCCCTTAGGCAGGCATTAGCTGTATATTTTCTAGTTTAAACTTTCAATTCATACTAGTAATTTTGTTGAGGCTGAATGCATACCAGTATTTTTGTTGAGGCTGAATGCATGCCAGTAATTTTGTTGAGGCTGAATGCATGCCAATATTTTTGTTGAGACTAAATGAATACCAGTTTTTTTTGTTAAGGCTGAATACGTACCAGCATTTTTGTTGAGGCTGAATGCATGCCAGTATTTTTGTTGAGACTCAATGCATTCCAGTATTTTTGTTGAGGCTGAATGCTTGCCAGTATTTTTGTTGAGGCTGAATGCATACCAGCATTTTTGTTGAGGCTGAATGCATGCCAGCATTTTTGTTGAGGCTGAATGCATGCCAGTATTTTTGTTGAGGCTGAATGCATGCCAGTATTTTTGTTGAAGCTGAATGCATGCCAGTATTTTTGTTGAGGCTGAATGCATACCAGTATTTTTGTTGATTCTGAATGCATGCCAGTATTTTTGTTGAGGTTGACTGCATACCAGTATTTTTGTTGATTCTGAATGCATGCCAGTATTTTTGTTTGAAGTTGACTGCATACCAGTATTTTTGTTAAGGCTGAATGCATGCCAGTATTTTTGTTGAAGCTGAATGCATGGCAATGTTTTTGTTGAGGCTGAGTGCTTACCAGTATTTTTTGAGGCTGAAAGCATACCAGTTTTTTTGTTGAGGCTGAATGCATGCCACTATTTTTGTTGAGGCTGAATGCATACCAGAACTTGACTTTTTAAATTCTTTTTGTTGTAATTCATGTTCACTCCTTATGTGCATATATGTACAGATGATGAATTCAGCTAGAATGGCCTTGATGGTTTGACCTACCATTGGAATATTCCTTGTCTAGCTGTGCATGCTCATTTTGTGCAAAGTATAGCAAAATTTATATTGCATTCATAAAGCAATAACTGCATGAATATACCTGATATATCTGTTTGTTGTCTGGACGGGTCACATGCAGTAGGTCCATCTATAGCAGGGGTCTCAAACTCAAACCCCCGTGAGGGCTGCGTGAGGGCATTTTTGATGACCCAAGGGCTGCATGAAGGCATTTTCGATGACCCAAGGGCTGCATGAGGGCATTTTTGATGACCCAAGGGCTGCGCTACTTTTGTTATCTCATGACAAAAGTTATGACACCTATTAATGCCAGTCATTTTGCAGGCCACTGGATATGTCCATGGGCCACATGTTGGAGACCCTGATCTATATATGTCACCACATTTAAAATGTGATGTGACATGTGACATTTTGATGTACCTCATCTGACATACTGAGTCAGTGAACAAAATCATAGTTGTCTTAATTACTGGTTAAATTACATAGTTAATTAAACATCTTGACCAGATTGAGAAGTTTTATCTTTTTTTTTAATAATTTCATTTCTTTTGACAGTCACCATTTTCATTGATATTATCATTTTAGGCATTTAGATTAATTACGGAGTATTTGCAGATAAAACTAACACTTACAATATATGTCATTGTCGCTGTTTCATTTGACCCCAGTATTGAGTTTATACAAATCTAGTCTGATAAATCACCCACCCACCCAAATCACTGTCGATACTGCTGGACGATATGTGGGTTCCATGTCACCTGTTCAGTAAAATGTGCAATTTTACTGTGTGAAAATCTTTCCAGAACAATCCTGCATACATTTTAGACACAGCCATATCTCGCACGAAATATAAAATGGCCACAGGACAGATATTCCATGTAGATTTTCAAGTTACCAAACATAGAATTTGCTCTGGAGATATAATATACATGTCACCAAAAGAACCCTTCAGCAAACTGAAGCTCCACAGCCACGAAAAAATACTATTATGTGTATAAAATGTACACTGATATGTGCAGACAAAAGTGGCTGTAAAGCGTTCAATGAATAAGTTATATCAGCCCCTAACCTGAAAATCAACATCATCACAGGTGAGTGACTGATTTATCAACATAACTTAGATCCAGCAATGAGCTCAAACTAGCTCCTAAAATCCTGTAGCAATTTTGATGTAAAATTTCTGTCCAGAAATCACCAGAGTGTAACAAGAAATTTGCATAGCTCATTGATTCTGCTTCTGTCTGCCTGTGTCCACAGCACTTCTGATGTCAGATTGTTTGATAAATCGCAAAACCTAAAGATTTGTGAAAATAAAGATTTGTTTTTCTTCCAGAAAATCAAGAATGATGCATACAGTCAAATGTTGTCAGAGGAATTCTCCACAAAAGAAGCCAGAAAACCGGAAAATCGCAGCAAGAACAGATACCGAGATGTCAGTCCATGTATGTCTTATTATGGTGATCAACCATACAGTTGGGTGTTTGGGATGTGGGGAGCTGAAAAAGCAATTTTGTTCAAAGAAATTTTAACCCATTCTGATTTACAGAGATATTTTTCATCTGTTGTGGTCAAATAGTTTTGTTCTGAGTTACAATTTCCTTATGTAATACTGCAAATTAAATTTTTTTTATTGTTTTTTGTGGTTTAATAAAGAATACACAGAATTTTAAATGGATATACATTTCTGTATCACATGGTTCATGCATATAATTTGTAAGTCTAAATGCCTATACAATTTATAAGTTGTATAGGTTATCAAGCCATGTCTAAAGCTAGTATGGGCCTTGAGTGGCCAAGTGGTTGAAGCCACTGAGTTTACAGATTTTTCACATCTCACATCAGTCCTTGTAAGTTTTAGTTTCGGCTTGGTCATTTGGGGCATACGAGAAAACTTGAAAAAACTTGACAGTAGTTTCCCATAGGTCATTGCTTTTTTCCTCCACCAATTGTATTGGTTGCCATCCTTATAACTTATACATAAATACAGCATTCAACACACAAAACCAAACCAACCTAAAACTCAATATACAGCTATAGGGAATTGCTTGTTTTAATTAATTTGTTTTAAAGTCGAGGATTTTACCAAAATATAACAAAAGTTTTGTGGCAAAATGTGTAACATAGTGAATACAATGGCCATCAGTCAGGCATCAACATTTGTTGTTGTTTTGGGGCTTAACGCCATTTTTCAGCACACGACGGGCTATTCATGGCGGCCAGTATTAATGGTGGAGGAAGAAACCAGGAAATCAGCATCAGCAAAAAGAACCACCTACCCACGAGAAGCTACTGGCAAGTTTTCTCACATATCCACATTCACCGAATCTTAGACTAGAATCCATGCAGTCAGAGGTGAGATGGCAGTGATCCGTAATGGAGAGTGCTTTAGACCACTCGGCCACTCGGGGCCCCTTTAACATTTGTTTTGTTTCATTAATTTTTTTTAATCTTCGTATTACCTGTTTGCAAAGCGTAATCATCATTGAACTTTTCCTATGAATCTATGGTCTTAGACTATGTAACTGATGGAAGCAAAACCAACAAGTGTAGTAAAACAAAATTTATTTCTCTTAAATACGCAGTGAAAATTTAAGAGCCACTTTCAGGATTGTGGATTAAATCCCATTTCATTTTATGTTTTATCACAAGTCCAAAAGTAACGCATGTTCCAAATGAATTCCAATAGACTCAAATGTGCTGATATACCAAGTGTTGAATGAGTTTATGTACCCATAGTCATGATGCATCAGAATGATATAATCCAGAATGTGTTTGAATGGGTAATCAGTAATTCCAAAGTAGTGTTTTTTTCCAAAAAGTCCATGAACACTTTGTAATTCACTTCAATAATTTAAGCAAGTAATTCCTGTCAAATTATAGCTAAACACAACTAAGAGAAATTCCACAGACTGATATTAAAATACAGACGAAGAAACCTCTTTATATATGTCCATATTTTACCTATGTTACAATAGCTTTTTCATGAGGAAAAAAAAACCATGAATGGAAAATTACACCAAACTGCAACTGTAGGTCATTGAAAGCAGAAATTATTGACTGTTAGATATAAATCCGAATAATGTGTTTTTAAAAAGCTGCAGGAAAGTGGATATTAAACACAAGAAATTGTTGCATTACTTTAATGGACATAGAAGCAAAGAATTGTAAAAAGACAACTTTATTTTTTAATTAGAATCCACATTGTGAACAGATTTGGGACTTGTACATATAACAAACTATTGAACAACAAGCTTACAAACCACATCAAAAAATAATAAAAAAAAAATAACTAAATTTTAATACTATTGCAATGAAGACAATGCCTTTAAAATTTCTTCATTGGATGAAGGTAGATATAATTTTATTTTTTTTCTCACTGCTATGAGGATTCAATTTTAGAGAATTCTAAATATTGATGTCTGTTGTCCATAGTAAGGACTGTTTTGGTATATCAGTTCAGTTAATGTGTATTTTGCACATGAAAATTATATTCACATTTTATTTCTCCACACTTAACCCACAAATTCACTCAAATTTTTCTGCCCTTGTTTGAACTCAAATTATCATTTGTTTTTAAATATCACTAAAATTATTTGAAATACAAGAAAATTTCATTTTTGTCATGTAAATGATACGGGGAAGTTCAGTTATTATCAGTTTCATACTGTAGTGCTTATTTCTGCTGCCAAGTTTACTCATTAACTACATTCCTTTGCTGGTAGACATCATTTCCATATACTAAGCTAGCTGCCTTTACTTGGTGTAACCCTATTAATTTGCTGGTAGACATCATTTCCATATACTAAGCTAGCTGCCTTTACTTGGTGTAACCCTTTTAATTTGCTGGTAGACATCATTTCCATATACTAAGCTAGCTGCCTTTACTTGGTGTAACCCTATTAATTTGCTGGTAGACATCATTTTCATAGCCTGTCTATGTGTAAAAGGGTTGTATTATATTTGACTTTTACCCTGGACTCCTATGGAGGGGTTCAGCAGCCAAATACACCATAAACTCAATTACTATTAAATTTTGAGATATTTATAAACTAACTTTACATAGGGTAAGATAAGTCATATATGACTGATTTTGGATGTGAACTCCTGGGTCACTAATAGATTTATTGGTGGTGGTGGTGGTCGTGGTAGTTACTAAAAAGCGTGGGGATATGTGATATCTACCACTATAGTTGCTCTGTTTTTTTTTTTGTTTTGTCTGCAATTTACATCATGAAAGATGAGTTATATTCTTCATGATTTCTCTCCTTCCACCCATTGTGCATCAACTCTTCATTGTAGGTGGTTTGCATTTCACAGCATTTCCAGCACTTCATTTGGCATATCATGTTGTGGAACTAAACACTTTTCCCAAAGACACACTAAGGCAGCAAGTATAGGTTAGTCTGGAATATTTTGAACCTACTATGCTCGATAGATTACAAGTCAGAGGCTGTAGCGTTTCAGCTACCATGGCTATTTTGTAGGAAATATCTCCTCTTTCTATGGTCTTCTTGTTTCAATGCCATTTCTCAGTGCAACGTAGGCTGTACATGTTTTGACCAGTATAATTGGTGGATGAAGAACCCAGGAAAATGAAGGAATGAACCACCAAACTACAGGAAGCTCCTGGCAGATTTCTCACATATGTACATTGGCTGAACCAGAGACTTGAAACCATGTGAGATGGCATCAATCAGTAAAGGCAAGCGCTTTAGACCTCTCAGCCACCACAATATTTCTTTCGTAAAGTGTCATTACGCTCTGTATACCAGTCTAAGCAGGGATCACAAGACTTCTGCATTCCAGTCTACACAGGGACAGTGAGACATCTCAAGGTATTTTCGAGTTGCAAGTGGAATCGTCATGGTCATGAGGCATTAATTATTCATTCTTAATCAGTACGTTATTACTAAAACTATATTCAGCCCAGACCATGCTTACAGTAGTCATAGATAAGATATATTATTTCTGTTCCATATAGACGATCACAGTCGAGTTGTACTAGAGTCAGGGGACAGTGACTATATCAATGCCAGTATAATAGAAGTACCAGAAGCCAAGAGGAGATACATTTTGTCACAGGTAAACTGGATTATCTAACTCAAATATAAATATGAAAAATGTCATTAATTAAATGGTTTTAGTCTATAGTATTTGTCATCTTTCATAGTCTATAGTATTTGTCATCTTTCATGGCACATAATGTTGTATCATCATTATTATCACCCATGTTGATTGGTTTATAGGGTAAGGGAGGATGCATACAGATAAATAAGGAATCCCAAAATTATAATTACTTTTGTTGAACAGTTTTTCCCTGATACTTAAAATGGATCAATTGTGAAATTTAATTTAAACAAACGTTCCAAGGAGGTATTACTACTTATAATAAAAAAGGACAACATTAATTTGCTTAAATTTTAAATCTACTGGAAATGTTTAATTTTTGGTTCTGAAATTACTGCTGCTTATGTGTTGGCATTATCATTGCATGATGGACTGGTTTCCTTTGAAACTAATTATTTGTATTAAAAGATAATTTTTTCTTTACACAGTTTCAACCAAAAAGAGTATTTAATTGCACACAACAGTTTTTAAAAATTAAATGTAGCACTATATTGAATGGCATTTCTATAGAAATCGGTCTAAATAAAAGATTTAGCTTCAAATATAATGTTGATTTTCCAAGAGAAAGCTTTTCACATCAATCTTCTGGAAATAAAGCCATTCTCAATGCCTTTCACACATGGGTGAAATATATCCATATAACACAGTCCTGATAACATCCTGGATCAGTGGTCTGCTCGATTGAGCAATAGAGGTACCCATATTAGAAACATTTTGGATCAGTGGTTGGCTCAGTTTAGCAATAGATGTACCCAGATTAGAAACATTTTGGATCAGTGGTTGGCTCAGTTTAGCAATAGATGTACCCAGATTAGAAATATTTTGGATCAGTGGTTGGCTCAGTTTAGCAATAGATGTACCCAGATTAGAAACATCCTAGATCAGTGGTTGGCTCAGTTTAGCAATAGATGTACCCAGATTAGAAACATCCTGGATCAGTGGTTGGCTCAGTTTAGCAATAGATGTACCCAGATTAGAGACATTTTGGATCAGTGGTTGGCTCAGTTTAGCAATAGATGTACCCAGATTAGAGACATTTTGGATCAGTGGTTGGCTCAGTTTAGCAATAGATGTACCCAGATTAGAAACATCCTAGATCAGTGGTTGGCTCAGTTTAGCAGTAGATGTACCCGGATTAGAAACAGCAGCCTCATTCTGTAAATAGTCCTCATACTCAAGCAAGCCATAAAATTCATTCTTTATCTTTCTCTAATTTAAACAAAACTCATTTCTGTTCATATTCCCAGGACTAAAATTTACTGTTAAAGTGCCTTAAATCTTTATTATTTTCTGATTATATACAATATATCATTGACAGCAATAAATGTTTGCTGTCAGTCAAAAAATAGATGTATCCTGAACAGTTTGACCTTTTGTAGCAAGATTGTAAAGAAAACATTGAATACTGTTGCAATGCAGAATTGTGCTAATGCTGTGTACCATATATATATTCACATGTAAGAGAAGTCCAGCTGCAAATACAAAACCTGAACTGGTGCATTATGTAATGGTAGATTTGGCATCTGTGCATTTTGGATTTAATTTGTGAATATCAACATATCATCAATAATTGTTTCAAAAAACCATTATTTTTAATGTCTTTCTAACCATTTTTCCATGTAATTTTAAGGGTCCACTTGAGCATACAGCAGGACATTTTTGGCAGATGGTTTGGGAACAAAATGCTAGAGCCATCATCATGCTAAACAAAGTTATAGAGAAGGGATCTGTAAGTATCACATCATGTCTCCTAAAAAAGTACAGTAGATTTTGTTATGTGTTTAATGCCATTTTTCTGCACATGATAGGCTATACATGGGGGCCAGTATATTTTGGTGGAGGAAGAACGTGGGAAGAACAATCTACTAATGGGAAGATAATGGTAAATTTCTCACAAAAGCCAGAAAACTTTGACCCATGCAGACAGGTGAGATGTCAATGATCATCAAAGGCAAGCATCACTTGGTGGCCCAGTATTCCTGTGCAGCAACACTAGATGATACCATGATAAAGTCAGTAATTGAAGAATCATTATAAAACCCACTGAGGGTGGGTATATTGTGACATAATATAACCTAAGAAGGGACTAGTGTACTTTCTTTGAAAGAATAAGAATAACTACCTTTACTTTAACTCATTGAAGTTAACTTGAACATAATTCAAAATAGTGTCACATGTCTGCAGATGCATGCGACCTAGCAGTATAAGCAAATGCTAAGTGGCAAAGAAATTGACCCGAACCTGAGAGACAATTCATTAATCAGTTTAATTAGTTCTGGAATTATCTTCTTTGGTATTCTATGAGTAGGTGATGAGAGCAATATGAGTAGGTGATGAGAGCAATACTGACTACAGTTACATCTTCAGGTGACTTATGCATTTTGACAGAACATACAGTTTATTGCATATTGAAGTAAATTATGTAGAAACTGATTGAAAAAAAGCCAAAGAAACAGGGCAGAGCATCCTGGGAAAAGAGATAGGATGTCATTTAAATTGTCAGAAAAGAGACATTGTGCAATTACAAGCAGTTTTATACAGACTGAAACACTTTGTCAAGTCATTTGAAGAATAAATCCAGCATTTATTAGTTTATTTACAGAAGAAAATGTGAAATGTTTGGAATTCATTTTTAAAAAAATGCCTGAACAAATGACACTAGTTGTCAATTCATATCTATGTAATACATCATATCTTTGATTTTGTTTTCTTTCAGATAAAATGTTACCAGTACTGGCCAGTAGGATCAGAGCAAAATGAATACGAGATGGTTTTTGAAGACATCAAGTTCAAGGTCAGCCTACTTGACGAGGAGTTCAAAAATAACTACTTTCTCAGGAAATTGGAACTAGAGCAGCTTGAGGTATGGACTACGTAACATTCTGTATGCAAATGACTTTTTTCACTTGGTACTGACTATGTAACATTCTGTATGCAAATGACTTTTTTCACTTGGTACTGACTATGTAACATTCTGTATGCAAATGACTTTTTTCACTTGGTACTGAATATGTAACATTCTGTATGCAAATGACTTTTTTCACTTGGTACTATATAACATTCTGTATGCAAATGACTTTTTCACTTGGTACTGACTATGTAACATTCTGTATGCAAATGACTTTTTTCACTTGGTACTGACTATGTAACATTCTGTATGCAAATGACTTTTTCACTTGGTACTGACTATGTAACATTCTGTATGCAAATGACTTTTTTCACTTGGTACTGACTATGTCAATTTCTGTACGCAAATGACTTTTTTCACTTGGTACTATGTCAATTTCTGTATGCAAATGACTTTTTTCACTTGGTACTGACTATGTCAAGTTTTGTACGCAAATGACTTTTTTCACTTGGTAAAGCTGTTTTATGAATGATTGTATGCAAATGAATTTTGTTTTGAACAGAAGTATTTTACATGGCAATTGTGAGGAAGTTAACATCTAAATAGATTTCTTTCCTGGTTGAACCAAAGTAAAACTCAATGCCATCATCAAGAGGATTAATATTCATTGTTGGCAAGCTATGTTATAGTGTTAACAACATTGCTCCAGATCCGGAAGTTATGTTTTTCATATGTTAAGATCCAAGTTGCTGATGTTGCATTTTTTAAAAAAAATTAAAAAATATTGGGTAAATATTGCTATTATGTTCAAATTCATCGCTGGCAACATGCATGCATCATGAGGAGGCATTTTTTCTTTTAATCCAGACTGGAAGCAAAAGAGAAGTCTTACATTATCAATATGTAAGCTGGCCAGACTTTGGGGTACCACCCTCCCCAATCACTTTTCTGAATTTCCTGATGGCAGTGCGGCAGGAGGGGGTACTGGAGAAGGATGTGGGACAAGCTGTCATTCATTGCAGTGCAGGGATTGGGAGGTCTGGGACCTTCTGCCTTGTTGACTCTTGTCTTATCATGGTATGCATTTAAACCACATATTTTTCAGATTCATTCAGATGTTACATACTTCTGAATTTCAATTTCTGAAAGTTCCTTTTATTAAAGGGATATCAGTGTTTGTTGCAACAAAGTTAGGGTTAGTCTATTTAAGAATGCAGTGAACAATTATCAATCTGGGACAACAATAGCATGGTTTTTTCTAACCTTGACAAATCCTTTTTATTTTTGTCTGCTATGAAAACTAATGTTGAAAAAGTTGGTTGTAAAGTCCTCAAAATTGTTGAATAGCTCAATGACTTTGGCTCAAAATGCATTGAATTTTTCACAGGGAAAGCAACATGGATTCTCATGAGTTGTTGATTCTTGTCTTGTAAATTTATACCCATTTTATTAACTGAACTGGTCATAAACCAAAAGAGCTTATGGAATGGGCTGTCATCAGTCATCCATTATACCTGTTAGCATAAGTTTGTTATTGCTATTCCTCCTAAACTGCTTGGGGGATTGAAACAAAACGTTACAGACACATTCATCCTATCATCAGTCCTAAATAAAAATGTTCGAGCTTGGACACCCAGTATTGCTGACACAATGCTCTCTTTAAAATCTTTTTATTGCTGCTTCTCCTGAATGGACAGTCTTAGCAACATGAAATTTTCACTGTCAACATGGAAATTTCACTATCAACATGAGATTTTTAACATAGAATTTTCACTGTCAACATGGGATTTTCACTGTCAACTTGGGAATTTCACTAAAAGACTTTTATGTTTTCATGTTGGTACACCACTCCCTCAATAACTCTCATAACGGGGTCCAAAAACATCAACTGCATTACAAGCGAGGGCACAAGTTATTGAGGGACCTATAACAAACAATAAAACTAACAAAGGGATTGATGTAGAGGTAAAAGGGGGTGGGTTGGGTTGATATGTAAGTGTTGAATACTTAACAATCGTGCTACGATTAACTGTGAGTAAATATCACTTCATAGCAGTGTTCTTTGTTTACTTTTTTCCTCACAGAGTAACATCAATTTTAAGATATCTTGCAGTATATTCAGATCATCAAAACGTTATGGCTTCCATTCACTTAACACATGTAAAACTGTGCACATTGTATACTACATAACAAATTTTTGTGCTGAATTGGATAAATTTTAGTTTTATTGTTTGATCCAAAGTATACTTTTTTATACTAAAGAAAAAAACAATTGTCAATCAAGCAATGGGTAGATTTATATGCAATAGAAGTAAAATGAAAAAAGAATTTACAAGGGTTAACCATTACCAACATGAATTTAATGGGTCTACATATTTAAAATAACGTGAATTAAAACACGATAATACTTGCAGTTTATGACATGTTTGACAAATATCACTTCACATTTTGAAAACATGTTAATTTTTTTATTATTCTTTGATTTCTCTGCCACCTCTGTGTATTGTTCATGGATGATTATCTCTGAGCTGTGATGCAACTTCCAAATCAACAATGAAGAAGTAAAAAGCACAACATATTTCACTCTGGTTCGACCAGTTCTTGAGTACTGCTCAACTGTATGTAACCCACATAATAAATTCTAATAAATAAGATAGAGAAGGTTTAGAGGAGATCTGGATTCACCACAAATAAATATTGTAACACTAGCGGTGTCAGAGCAATGTTGAACCAATGTTGAATCACTTGAATACACATGATTTATGGCCCAGCTGACCATGTTGTTAAAGATTGCTAACAACCTTGTAGACATACCAGCGGACAAATACCTGATGCTGGCATATAACCAATCTAGGGCAAAGCACACGAAAAAGTTCCAATTAAAGTCAGCATCGACAAATTGTTTCATGCTTAGCTTCTTCCCATGTACAATAGGGACTTGAAACAAATTACCAGCAATAATTTCAGAAGTTCCTGACTTGGTATCTCACAAGCAAGAGCTTTCCAAAATCACACTCTAATGAACTAGTCAGCTACATGTAAGACCTAGTGATTGTCAGGGCTATGCCGATTGAGGTTTCATATCTCATTGCTGCTTCGGTAACCGGATTGGTCTGAGTATGAAGGGACAAAAACGTACACTGACACTCTTTTACTTATTTCTGCCTTTCCTGTCATTACTCTTCTGACTGTCCTATTCCCTCCGTCTTTATTTTATTTGACCATGCACCACCTGTTGCTTAATAGTCATGAGTGACTTCGTCAATGTATTTATAGACATAGACATGCCCTAAATAAAAATGGTGCCAGTCTAATCTCTAATATTGTATCCACAGTGGCCAGCATGGTCACTATTCCCCCTGAATGGATAAACATTATGATAGGATCATTTTGTCCTAAATGGAAATGGTACCAATCTGACATCAAGTACATCCCCCACAACAGCTAGGTTGAAAGTATTATTATTGCTGAAGAATATCATAGGTGGTATGAACTCTAAGCAGTTAAAAGGAAGAAATGATCTTGTTTTGATTTCATAGAAATTATTTTAACCCGCTATAGCATCAGTTTCTTGGTTAGCTTACTTATTCCTGTAAAGCATTGTTTCATTGTAAGTTACTTAACCAGCGTTGTGAAATCTTGTTATGCCTCATTATGATAGATACTTAACATGCATAAGAATTCTCAAGTTTAATCAAGGTCTCGGCCTGTCTCATTATAATAGTTACTCAACCTTGACTTTCTTGCTCTGCATCCACACAGCAAAATGTGTACTTTTATGCACATTTCTGTTTGTGAATTCTGACACAGATTTGCTGTCATAACATGTGCCACGCAGTCTGCACTTGTTCAGTAACTAAAACAATATAATAATAATAATAATAGATAGTAAGAACAGTGAAGACTGTTGGCACATATACCTGAGAAAATATGTGTGTTATGGTGAAGTTTATTTTAGCTTTGAGGAATATTTTTCAGATTGAGAAAAATCAGAGCATGGAAGGCCTAGACATCACTGCAGTACTACTCAGCATGAGATCTTTTCGCATGGGTTTAATCCAGACTCATGATCAGCTGCGCTTCTCCTACCTTGCTGTGATAGAAGGGGGACGCAGACTCCTTCAGATCCCAGACAAAGATGTCAGCTCTGTCATGGATGCTTACTTGGAAGTCAAGGTTAGTGGTGTAGTATGTGATATCCTTTTTATAAAAACTAACTTTATTCATTGGTCGCCCCAGAAATATTTGATAGCATCTGTAAATGCACATTAGCATTATACATTTAAAAAATGATCATAAGCCTTAAAAATCGTTAAAATAAAAGCATACATATATTTGCACAGTTTTCTTTAATTCCCTAGGTTATATCATGATTTAATGTAAAATTCATTAATTTTGTCTTTAAATAAATCCTTCATAATTGTCACATTATGAATAGTCTGACAGATTCCTTCTGTATTAAATGTCAACGTGGTACATTAATTCTCTTCATCATAGATGATGACCTTTCACAGTCTGAAAAAAAATAATAACATAAAATTTATTATTAGATAAACAAAGAGATACAAAAAACTAGAATCCTAATTAAATGCTTTACCAAGGAAAGATTCCTTAGGGAGCTAGCATAGATGCTAAGAAATTTTAAAAATGTTTGTTTTGAAGTTGGTTTGTCCATTTTTGACAAGACTTTAGATAACTTGAAATGTTTAACTTTTATCACTGGTTGAGGAAATGACTGAAATTTATATAACACACCCCTGTAGACTATCATCACTGGCCAAACACATGGCTATGGATTATTGTAATTAAATGCCCAATAAGAGGTAAGAACTGGTATCATTTGAGTAATATTGCTTTAGTTTTGTGACAGGATGTTTTTTTTTTATCAGATTAATTGTGTAAGAATAATGGGAAATATATAGGGTAGTAGCATAGGTGTATAGCATTGCTTCGAGTTAAGAAACATCACAGGCAGAAATGATAGCTTAGTGGAACCATTAGGGTAAAAGGGTCATTGTTTTACAGTGATATAGCAGTATTGCTCTGATAAAATGAGTTCATATTATTTTTCCATATAAATGCAGATACCTTTTTGTTATATACTGATATATATATATATATATATATATATATATATATATATATATATATATATATATATATATAGATTTGTTTTCCTACCTAGGGCTTAATAATAAAGGAGTATACCACCAGTTATAAAGCTGTCAAATTTATGTTGTATTTGAAATTAAATACACAACCATAGATAACATCAATACACAGTAGCATGCACACATAGCAACACCTCATTAACTTTTAACTTTGAACTTCTTCACGTTTGACATTTGTTTTTAAATTCTAGCTTTGGACTACGTAAAAATTAAAATTTATATTCATATTTTGAATGCATGAACATAAAAATAAATTTCATTTAGTCTGGAATGGATAGATTTTATTTTTCTTTTGATCCAATTCAGTTCTGCTATTATTGATGGACTGGATTTATTGGGTCACTTCAGTGCAGTAAGGAGAACATGATATCATTTGGAAATGTAGTCCTGCAGTATAAATGTATTCAGTATAAAAAATAGTGCACAACTCTGACAAAGTAAACAGAGAAAAAAATGAGCATATAATCAGGGGTCAAGCTAGACTTAAATTTAGAAAGAAGTAACTTTTCCTGTTGGTCAGACAGGGGGAGGTGGGAGCTAAACCCATTTTGTACATGTATAAAAAAATATTATATTCATGCCCATTCTACTCATACTTGTAGTATATGTCTGTTTAAATTGAGATACTTGCAAATTGGCCATATGACTTAAGAGGCACAACAGAAACAATACATTTTAATTAATTTTAACTGAAATCAAGAACTAAATTAGAGTCTTGTAATTTCAAGTTGATAAAAATGCTTAATAAACTACCACTTAATTATTTCATTTGATTTTGTACAAGTTTTGTGTAAAATTGCAGTCAAAAAATATTTCTAGCATTCTTTGAAACAACTGCTATTTCATGTACATAGGAATAAATTCACAAGCAACTTCAGAACATACTCTTCGTCCTGATTTCCTTGTTCCCAATAAAACATAGCTGTAACTATTTATAGACAACACACAGAAGTACTAAAGTAAATAGATAACAAGACTGGACCCTTTTCCACCTAAAACCGAAACATCCAAAAACACATCTTGCACCAATTAAGTGCATCTATTTTTAGAAAGATTTTTTTTTTCTTAATAAAGCTATTTGCTTTCTTGCTTTGTTACAACAAATTCATTAATTGACTGCATATTTATGGTTGAATTATTGTCTACCTACTGGTATTAATGATATAAGTCGGTTAAATAGTATTTGCTTCACTAGTATATATCTATTTGTAATTTTGTGAAAATTAATTACGGTAGGTCAGAAACAACCTTGACCTTGCAGCATTCTTTCGAATTCCACAACAGAGATTGTCACGTGTTTTTGACCTACATTATTAAATATTTCGGCTAAATCACCTATGACATAATATTTAAACTTTGTTTTAATTATATTATATATTTTCCTGAATTTATTTGCCCAATTATTTATGAATACAGAGACATAGCGATGTCTGCCATTACAACTTTGTATACAGTTTCAAACTGATTTTATCAAGAAAATACGCAAATACAGCCGTTAAAATCTCCATTTATAAAAACGAGAAATACATTAGAAAACAATCACCAATGACATTTTTAAAAGCAAATTACTATTTACATATTGATACATTTCACATTGGATTACAACAGTGCCAGAACTTACTGGCTACTGCAAGGGGGCATCTCGAAAGTCATAATATACAGCCATTTTACATTCAAAAAATCGAGGGCAAATTCATTTTCGCTTTCCTAATAGAAGAAGGTGAAGTTTACAGTTCTTAGGCGATTTTTTTCGCCCACTTCCTCTGATAGCGTGACCCCTGTATAATAAAATATGTTTCAGTGATACAGTTTCTACAGCATTAACACCCAACTGAAGTATATCAAATATGTTTTGCAATGGCAGTTGCTGCTTAGCATTAAAGCTGAACTGAAATACTTCTAACATAATGTTTTACATTGATATACAGTTGCTTATTGGCATTAAAGCCTAACTAAAATACTTCTAACATAATGTTTTACATTGATATGCATTTGCTTATTGGCATTAAAGCTTAACTGAAATACTTCTAACATAATGTTTTACATTGATATACAGTTACTTATTGGCACTAAAACCTAAATGAAGTACTTCTAACATAATGTTTAATGTAGAGTACAGTATGACAAATAATTTTAACAACAACCAACATATTCAAGTAAAGACTTTTTGTCTTGCCTGCAAAGCATAGGTGAGACATTGTTATTAAAGTTCTGATAGCATTGTCATTGTTGTTCATGTAGACTTTGATGTTATGTTGTTGTATTTTACACTGTAAAGTCATAAAACCTGATGGGTTTTTTTTTCTTCATATGGATTACTGTTCATTACAGGCTAAAGTGGGCCACAGTACACTCAAGTGGTTAGCTGATATTTGAAATATTCCTCAGCAGAGCAGACAAGAGAGCATTCTGCAGAATTCTTATAAAAAAAATTTGGTCACTCTTTTTAAACTTTAATGAGATAAATTTAAAATTTTGATGAGGAATTAATATGTTATAATTTCGTTATTAGCGAAATGTCTTTGAATATATAGGATAGAAAACTTGTACATTTAATAAGGATGTATTCAATTTCAGAACTGTAGATAAACCATTGTACATTTTATGGAAACAAATTTACTGAAAATGAATAAAGATATTTTTATGCATTTAAATTATGCATAAGAATTTTAATTTAAATTTAATTTAAGTTTAATTTATAGTTATGACTGTTGCTTGTGCTGTGAACACATTTCATGTTAAATAATTTGAGCAGTATAAAATATGCTGTTAAGTTCTGGATATTTTATACTTGTTTTTAATTTTAGGACTTGAAAACTGTTTGAACACTTGCTCAAGTTGAGTAATATAATTACATGTGCCTCAAAAACACACAAGTTGAGTCATATAGTTACATGCACCACAAAAACACTTGAGTCATATAATTACATGTACCACAAAAACGCTTGAGTCATATAGTTACATGCACCACAAAAACACTTGAGTTATATAATTACATGCATCTCAAAAACACTTGAGTCATATAATTACATGCACCTCAGAAACACTAGTCATATAATTACATGCACCTCAAAAACACTTGAGACATATAGTTACATGCACCTCAAAAACACTTGAGTCATATAATAACATGCACCTCAAAAACACTCAAGTTAGTCATATAATTGATCAAACTTGGTAAATAATGTTGGAGTTTTTTTTTAGCAAACTTATGCATATTAATGAGTTGAACTTGAATCAGATTAGTCAAAGAGTTTTACCACTGAAGAGAGAGGGTTTGTTTAAAAATAGCAATTTAACCAGACTTGATAAACAAAATGCTTGAGGAATTTCTTTATGAAAAAGATCTATGCATATGTGTGAGGAAATCTTGTTATCTCCGTTCAGACTTTTTGTCTATGGCTTTGTAAGTGAAATTTGATTTTGGACAGATTCTATAATAAGTGAGTTTATTTGCTTTTCATTAACTGAGTTTGTTAGCTTTCTAGAGTTTTTTTTTTTTAAAAAGTTTGTAAGTGGATTGGATAAGTTTGTAAGTGTAGTGTAAAGATGCCTTTGGAAAGTAATTTCATCAAGTATATAGCAAAATAAATAAAATAAAACATGGTGTAAAGATTGCATCATAGTTTACTTTGGCTTGCGTTTTTAAAATATGACATAAACACTGTGTAATGGTAAACTATTCTAAAAAAACATGAGAAATTATCAGTCATACTTTGGACTTTTTTTGGTACTTTTAATAATCTTTGATTTCTGTCCAGGGTAAAGAAGACAAACCACCCCCACCCCCACAAAGAACATCCAGTCTACCCCCAAACAGGAGGGAGCAGGTGCCACCACCTCCCCCACCCAGGGACTTCGACCAAGAGGAGGAAACAACAAAAATGGAAGAGAAAAGGAAGATCATGCAGGAAGAAGAATTGGATAAAAATGTTGCACATAAACAGAAAAAGATCAAAACAGAGCAAGACAAGATAGTGGACTCTGTGGTTGTCTCCCCTAGTACTGTAAATACTGATAGTACAATGCAGAACAATAATTATCCTGGATCACAGAAAGACATGGAGAAAAGAATTCAGGACAACACATCCCCAGAATTGGATCCTACTTTAAGACACAATAGTGATCCCTCCACACAAAAAGATGAAAACAGCACAGAAAGGTAAACAGCGAAGATACTATTTACAAAGTTTAGTGTACTTACTAGTGTACTATCCAGTCACAAGACAAAACTAAGGTCAGACGTTAGGTGAATAATTAGATTTATGCATTTGGGTATACAAATATACTCTGCAACCATGAAAAAATGGTAGAGAGATTAAGTCACAAACAATTATGATGTCTAACCAGTTGGGTCCAGCCACTAAAAAAGTGTTAACTGTGAATGGGCACTTTAGATTTAGGGTGTCAGACTTTTTGCCCAATTTGATATAAATGCACTTCATTTGGGTTATATGTATTTTGAACTTTGATATTCCTACATATTTGACACTAAGAAGAGAGCTGGTATGTGAACTGGACTAATGTGTCTGACAGTCTGTATCTGACCTAAAGATAGAATGTTTGACACCGGCTTTTTATACTGTGTACTGTACAGTCACAAAACAGTGGTGATGCCAGAGGTTAAACGATTGACTTGTTTAAAATTATGATAATGTGAATTTGTGTTTTTTCATTGGCATCATTTTTTGTGCTTGGCAGGGAAAGGACATTTTTTTTGTACATACATTCATCATTTGAGAAAGTTTCTTACTGTTTTTATAGACGAGTCTTTGGTGTGTGTTTAAAATTTGTGGTTAATAGTAACAACGAAATCCATGAAAATTGGTACCATAACCCATACCACACCACACAACACACCATCACACCCCATGTAATGACTTCACAGTAGTTTAATTTTTCAGCATGCATTTGTTTGACTACTTGTTCTGAATGAAAATTGTGCAAAAATCAGATAACCAAAGAATCTCCACTTTTGTGACATCATTCTAGAATAGCCACAATTTTAGCCATTAGTACACCAAAGTATCCAGTCTTGTGAAATCAGTACACCAAAATATCTAGTTTTGTGAAATCAGTACACCAAAATATTTAGTTTTGTGAAATCAGTATACCAAAGTATCCAGTTTTGTGAAATCAGTATACTAAAATATCTAGTTTTGAGAAATCAGTATACCAAAATATCTAGTTTTGTGAAATCAGTATACCAAAGTATCCAGTCTTGTGAAATCAGTACACCAAAATATCCATTTTTGTGAAATCAGTACACCAAAATATCCAGTTTTGTGAAATCAGTATACCTAAGTATAAATTTTTGTGAAATTAGTACACCAAAGTATCAAGTCTTGTCAAATCAGTATACCAAAGTATACAATGTTGTGAAATGAGTACACCAAAGTATTCAGTTTTGTGAAATCAGTACACCAAAATATCCAGTTTTGTGAAATCAGTATACCAAAATATGTTTTTGTGAACTGAGTACACCAGTGTATCCAGTCTTGTGAAATCAGTATACCATAGTATCCAATGTTGTGAAATTAGTACACCAAAGTATCCAGTCTTGTGAGATCTGTATACCATAGTATCAAATGTTATGAAACGAGTACACTAAAGTATCCAGTGTTGTGAAATCAGTATACCATAGTATCCAATGTTGTGAAATGAGTACACCAAAGTATCCAGTTTTGGGAAGGAGTTTCAGCATCAGACTTGATTGACTTTTGGATAAATTCAGAGATCATTGCATGCATTTTTGTGCTTCATTGAGTTTATAAACATAGGTACATGTACACAAAAGAATTATAGATTTCACATTTATTTATTTTCAAAGAACATTTTGATTGTGAGCAGTGTGGCATTGGTTTTAAGGTCAAAGGATCTTGACTAGTTTTTCTGGCTTTTGAATATGATGCATGTTAAAAACACATTAGTATAAATGGATTTGTATCAATCCCATTGTATGAATATATCAGGAGAATATATTGAATGATGCCATTTCAATAAATTTTTTTTTTTTTTCCACAAACAAATAATTTATATCACACTTCACCACACTTTGCATGTGGGTATATCTCTACGACTTCTGAGACAAGGTCATTGGTCTTCTATACTTGATATCAGATTGAAGGTTAAATGCCATGACAAACAGTTTGGACTGAACTTGCACATGCATGTATTGTGAACATGTTAACATAAAAATATAAGAAAATATTTTGTTACCAAATTTGATATACTGGAATGTCTGAAGAATATCAAAAGTGGTTTTAATATTCATCAATTGAAATGAACATAAAGACAGAAGAAAACAGTGGAGTGTTAGTCACATTGAGGGAAATAAACAAACAGCATTAAGAATATGCAAAACATTTAATTTTAAGCATTTCTGATGAAATCACTTGTAAAATTGCCATGGTTGGTAATTGTTTAACGATATGAGGACCACATGCAAGAATGATATTATTATTAACTCCCATTCTGTTTGGAATCCTTATCAACTCCCATTCTGTTTGGAATCCTTATCAACTCCCATCGTGTTTGGAATCCTTATCAACTCCCATTTTGTTTGGAATCCTTATCAATTTCCATTCTGTTTGGAATCCATATCAACTCCCATTCTGTTTGGAATCCTTATCAACTCCCATTCTATTTGGAATCCTTATCAACTCCCATTCTGTTTGGAATCCTTATTAATTTCCATTCTGTTTGGAATCCTTATCAACTTCCATTCTGTTTGGAATCCTTATCAACTCCCATTCTGTTTGGAATCCTTATCAACTCCCATCCTGTTTGGAATCCTTGACATTTTCACTATGTGGATATCATATACATCATTTATGTAGCAAATCTCAACCCTTAGTCTTTGTTTAGATGTTGTGTGTGTTTGTGTGCATATGTGTGTGTGCCCACGTACACATGCATGCATGTTCATTCCAGGGTCTTTGTTCAGGGTGTGTGTGTGTAAAATGATATCATTTTCATTAAAGCAAGTTGGCTTAGATATTTTGGGCATGAATGAAGAGGATCTAAAATTATCCTGTGTTCAGATGTGATGGCAGAGGGTGTAGAGAATTTAAAATGATAAAATATTAAGATTTGCAGGGTGTGAGTGTGGACGTTGTCAAATTCTACTGTTTTCAGATGTTGGTGAAGGTGTGGGTGTAAAGGATACAAAAACTACTTTGTCCACATGTGGCTGGTGTTATGTAGAGGATCTAAAATGATATTGTGTTAAGATATGGTGAGAGTTGGTGTAGATGATCAAACCTTATATTGTTTTCAGTATAGCAAGTGTTTGCATGGTAACCTATAAAAGCTGGTGTGGTTTTCCTTGTGAACAATACCAGACATAATCCTATCTATATTTATTACTCTCTGTTTTATGTATGTTCTCATTAAGTCATGGGTTGCCATTGAGTAATAGATTCACATTAAATAATGGGTTGTTATTAAGTCATCGATTTTCTTTAAGTCATGGGTTGTCAATGAATCATGGGTTGTCTTTAGTAATGGATTTACATTGAGTCATGGGTTGTCATTAGGTCATGGATTTTCATAAAGTCATGGGTTTTTGTTAAGTTATGGGTTGTTGAGTCATGGGTTGACATTGAATCATGGGGTGTCATTAAGTAATGGATTCACATTAAGTCAGTGGTTCTCATTGAGACGTGAGTTTTCTTACGCGAATTTGTCGCTCAATGATGAAAATTTGTGCTTGCATTTGATTGGCAGCATTGGTGATACAGGCATGAAAATCTCAAGACAAGGAAAATGTGATCAAAACAGGTAATTATTGAATGCTTTAAAAACAAAAAAACAAAACAAAAAGTATACTGTATAATTAGTTTCTCTTTATTAACTCACATAAGATAAATGTCTGCTTTTCTTCCTACCAATCAGCTGTTATGGCATTCAATGAAATTGGCATTCATTCTTGAGCAGTCACATGCAGTCTCACCTGCCTGTTATGTGATCATTTGACTTGTTGTAAAGATCCTAAAAATAAATACATTGAAAGATTTTATCCTATCATCTTGTTTTCTTCTTGATAATCAAATAAATTTTAAAACTTTTTCAGCTCTTAAAAGTTGATGATAATGTAAGGTTTTATGTTGATATTTATGTTTATGTTGATATTAGTGGTAGCATTTAGAACAAGATCAAAATTTTTTAAATGTAAAAAGAGTATCAACAGTTTTCATTCCAGGATTGGACAAATTGGGGCCTTTTGACTTCTACCAGGTCGAAGAGTAGGGTAATTTAGAAGGAGGGAAAATGGGCTGCAAATGACCTTACCTGTTTCTTTCTTATTCAAGAAAATTCATATGTATCATTATCAACCTTACCTGGCATTAGCATTCCTCATGCTTGAGCAATGAATTTATATTGGACATTTGGGTCCATTTTTTCCTCTTTGTAGCATAGGCTACTTTAGAAATGAATGCAGCCATGTTTTTGATTTCATATTTTCTTTACATCTTCAATATATGATCGTTGACAAGTGTTCTCATTTAGTAACCAAACTAATTAAAACATTCATGTCAAGCCATGAAATTTTTCTTTTTATTCTTTGGCAATGAGTGCTTTTTATTCAAAAAACCTTCGTGAAATTTGCTAAATTTGGTCAGTCTGAGTGAACTTAAATGTTTTTTTTTTCTCAGGCACAATAGAGGCAGCTAGCACTAGTAGTGAGAAGGATCAACTGCGTAATTGCACAGCCTACAATGAATTCTCAATTTATTTTTCAGAAAAAACCCAAACACATTGAGAGAAGAAAATTGAAACAGTATGGTGGAAACAATTTAGGTTTAGGTTTCACAGCTGTCAAGGAAATGAAAATATGTTAATTAAGATGCTGGAAATAGATTTGGACATCCCCCACAGATTTTACAAGACAGTGTTTTGCTGAAAGATCCTCTTTTTTTTTTTACAACAGAAGACAGTAAACCTCTTATCCTTCATATTGAGAAACTGTCCCTGCAGTGTCTTTCTGTGAACAAATCACATAGTAATTGCTGTGTCTTTCTGTGAACAAATCACATGGTAATTGCTGGGCCATTCTGTGAACAAATCACATGGTAATTGCTGGACCATTCTGTGAACAGATCACTTGGTAATTCATGTGATTTTTATGAACAGATGAGATATTAATATGTTGACATCAGAACTGTGTTAGCTGTGTTTTGGTGAAAACAGATCTTATGTTAATGTGTTAGCATCAGAATTGTGTTAGCTGTGTTTTGGTGAGAACAGATCACATGTTAATGTGTTAGCATAAGAACTGTCTCAGCTGATCTTTGGTGAAAACAGATCATAAATTAATGTGTTGGCATCAGACTTTCAGCTGAGCTTTTGGTATGAAGAGACTTAGCACTGTTTCATTATCATTGATGCATGTATGAATTGCAGTATATTATCTGGCAACAGTGAATCATGATAAAGACTCCAAAAATTGATACAGGACTATAGTGTATCATGATACAGGCTCCAGCTAATGATACAACCATCAAAAAATTAGTTTCAGGATTTGTGCTCAGTTATTTTTTTGCTGAGTTTATTTATTGGTCACTCAAGAAATGAAGGTTTTAGGAGAATTTTGAAGATTTGAACAGATCTCTTCAGTAACAGTCTACATCAGACACAATAAAGCTATTGTTGAAATTTGCATTTTTCTCACAGTTTAGTTCAGTTTTCACTGTTTTTTGTTTGTTATTAGCTAAAACCCTAACTGACCAGTACACTTGCGAAAAAATGAACTGTACCATTTTGAACACAAAGAATATTCATGTTAATCAGGTAAACTGGATATAGTCCATTATAAACTTCCTGCTGATATTTGTCATTATGCAAAAAGCTGCTTTTAATATTTTAATATATGATTAAAATTTTTTTTTTTTAAAATGGAAATTCAGTTTTGTTGAAAGTAAACACAACAGTTCTCATCATTATGGCACTGTAGGCTATACCCAGTTTTACATGATTATATTTAACAGTTGGTCCTTGAATACAAACGAGTGGTATATATTTATGATCTGTTCTTTTGGTTTTTGCAAGCTGTATGAGATCACTGTTTTTTTTTATTGATTTTGAATCTACAAATATCTTTCACACCTGAATTTATAATAAAAAAAATAGAAATGTTCACAAATTTATGATTTTATGTAACCATGTCTTAATAAAACTTTTACTGTGACTGTTTTGTTTCACTTGCTGAGTAGGGGGAGTTAACTAACATTTGACTGATAATACATAATAGAACAGCACCAAAACATTTATTACTATTTATTGAAGAGATATAAAGCTATTAAATTTATTTTTTTTCTTTAAAGCTTTTTAATTCATGTACGTCATGATGTGTTGGTTTAAAGTCCAAATTTATCATTGTGTTGTCACACTCAGAATGTAATATATATGGGGATATACCAGCTGTTGTGCAGCTATTAATGCAATATACATGGGATATTCCTTTTCATGTACATGTAATATATATGGGTATATTCCTGCAGTAATACAGCTATTGATGTACATGTAATATATATATATGGGTATATTCCTGCAGTAATACAGCTATTGATGTACATGTAATATATATGGGTATATTCCTGCAGTAATACAGCTATTGATGTACATGTAATATATATGGGTATATTCCTGCAGTAATACAGCTATTGATGTACATGTAATATATATGGGTATATTCCTGCAGTAATACAGCTATTGATGTACATGTAATATATATGGGTATATTCCTGCAGTAATACAGATATTGATGTACATGTAATATATATGGGGATATTTATGCAGTAATACAGCTATTGATGTACATGTAATGTATATGGGGATATTCATGCAGTAATACAGCTATTGATGTACATGTAATATATATGGGGATATTCATGCAGTAATACAGCTATTGAATCAGTATATCAATAGTGTGATGTTGATACATAGAGAAGAATTGTTAAACTGCTGATTCGACAACAGTGCAGAAAGACCAGAAATGTTAATTCCATCCGTTGTTTTTCAAAAAAAAAAAGTGCAGAATCTCAGATTTGATGGAAAGAACAATGGAATAACTGTTGAAGAAAAATCTGGTAGAATCAGCTAATAAAATGGAAAAAATATAGTAGATAGGCAAAGACAATCTTCTGCTTAGCATCTCGGAAAGCAATCACTGTAGATAGCATTGTAAAAGAATAACAAGGGCAAATTGGTTTGTTATTCCTGTACACAACTATCATCAGCAACAAAAGAATCTAGGCAGCAGAAAAAAAATGTGTATGATGCAACATCAACACTAATGGCAAAAGGAAGAAAACAGCAAATTGAGTAAAGGAAGATCACCAGAACCATCTACTCAACAAAATCATCAAGTCACCAAAAACACTAACTCAGAAAAACCATCAACTCAACAAAACTATAAAGTCATCAAAATCACTAACTCTCAAAAACCATCTACTCAACAAAACCATCAAGTCACCAAATCACTAACTCACAAAAACCATCAACTCAACAAAACCATCAAGTCACCAAATCACTAACTCACAAAAACCGTCAACTCAATACAACCATAAAATCCCCAAAATCACTAACTCACAAAAACCATTAACACAATACAACCATCAATGGATTAATAATACATTAACAGACGGCTCATTCTTGCTGAAGCAGTGCCTCTTTATAATGATGATGATAGTGCGATGGCTAAAGCCAGGAGAAAGAAAACTGCAATCCTGTGAATAGTAAAGACCTTTGAGAGTTTTTGCTATAAACTCATCTAGTTAAAGAAAGTGTGCAAATCTAATTATTGTGAAATGGACCAAATGTGCAAAGTATGATCATTAGAATATACAGATTTGTCTATCAACATTGTGACTTCAGACACTGTTCAGATCCTAAAAAAGAGTTTAATCTGATGAATGTTGAAAAAAGATGTCAAAGTTTATTATTTAAATTTTTTTCCATTGACAATGGATTTTGTTTCAGTGACTACTTTTCACAAGAACAAATAAACAAAATTACATTTAAATGAGGGTGTTTTTATCATTACTCATTTGTGCCTAATGTAATGCCACTTCTTTAAAATAAAATATTTAATTTATAGTTGTATCAAAACATTACATTTTTCCTCATTCCATTCACATCTTTATTTGGTATATATTTAATTACAGCCACCAACAATGGTCCACAAATTCTCCTGACTTTATTGTCAGCTGATCAAAACATGTGACACCATTGTTTTTATTGTCAGCCAATCAAAACATATGACTTGTGGTTATTTATTGTCGCCCAATCAAAACACATGATATCAAGGTAGTTATTGTCAACCAATTAAAATACATGACTCAATGAGACCATCATAAGGTATAATGGCATCTAGGATGAGTTGGTACAGCATCATTATTATTTTAAAGCATGTTGATTCAAAGGAAGACATTTGTAATATTATAAACTGCAGATAGTTAATCTAATGAATAATTATGTAATGTATATTTAGTTATCAGAAACAAAAAAACAGTGATGATTTTCCACATTGTCCCATGACTTAATGAAAATGAAACAATCTTGAAGAAATATCAGATGTTACAGATTGCAGTATCTGTTGTAAAAGCATATTTTGTCATTATTTATTGACTTGTTTAAGTATTGTTTCCATTTGAGCTATAATAGGATGAATCTTTCAATGAATAGTAAGAAATGGGTAAAGATTTCAGTAATGGGAACAGTTGATACATTTGGTCCATTCTTTTCTTCAAGAATGTGTACAGTTGCAATAATGACCACTGCCCAGTTATAAGTAGATTTAGATGTTCCCATTCATGATATGAGACTTTGTTGGTTACTTTAAGAATTCGTTGGCTGTATCATGCCAAGGAAATGGGATTGAAACATTTCCAAAGCACAGAAAAGCTTACCTTGACAGGTATCAAACTCATGACCCTTGGATCGTGAGTCAGATGTTCTACAAAATGAGCTACCATGGCTCCATCATGATTATCTTAAGAAATCAAACCATTCCTAAATTTCTTTGAATACTGAGGTGATTTGATCTGGGAAGTTTTTACTGTATTTGTTTTGGTTTTTGCTTTTCAAAATGCAAATGATAATGAGTTTTATGATATCTTGTTAACAGAGTTGCTTAGTTCTTTAACCTTGCCTGTAAAGCATATGTATTGTCCTTATGACAGTTTATAGGTGTAAGATTGCATACAATTATTTTACATAGACAAATTAATATAATGTATGCATATTTGAATTCTTATGTAAATAACCTAATTAAATTTTCATAGAGGTACAACAATTTTTGTACATTTTGTACACATCTTTTTATTTGTTTTTGGAAATGGACATAATTGTGGCAAAAATGTTATTAATAGTAGTAATACATTATCTCCTCTTTGTTTTCCATTTTCTAAGACTGAAAGGTATAACATTCACTGCCAGTTAGTATTGGATCGTGTATTAGATCATTGGAATGTTGTAGAACTGAAGAACAAGCACAGTCTAATCTTTGCAGAATCTCATCCTCATTTTGTATGAACATGTGTATGTGTTAGTCATGCATTTATCTTTATGAAAATTTTATGTATAAAGCAATTTTTTGTTTTACCTTCTTACATTGTTGGGGAACTTAATTCATTTGGTCCTAGCTTTTGTTTTTGATTAATTGATTAATTAAAAGCCTTAGTTTTCAGCTTAATGCTTTTAAGGCTGAGCTTGGAGCTTAGCATTAAGAGATAAGTGTTAGGACTGGTTAGCCTGGTGCCAGGATAATGTGACTGGTAGGGACATGATGCTACATGTCTGTGGCATGATGTCTCAGTACTAGATATCACAGTGACTATAAACTGTCACAGTGCAGACAAGATAGCAATATGACTTAAAAAATTTTTTAAATCTATGTTAAAAATCCAAATCACATGCACACACACACACAGACACACACACACTCATATTTTTGGGGTCCACTAGCCTGCTTGGGATTCACCACTGGATTCCATGGCAACACTGGTGAGAGTTTAGGTTGAGATCTGGACCTACCTTGGTTGAAAATTTAGAGGAATTAGAGCTTAAAGCCTGCATTTTGGTCAGTATTACATCCCTTGTGAATCTCTTTACATTTCATTAAATTGCCTGAAGGAGTCATTGTCTCCAGTAGGCACTCTGCAGAGACATTGCTTTAGAAACTTCAGAGGAATTGCTTGACTACAGCACAAACCTTCAGAAAGTGGAGGTCATTCATCATCTGTCACTGTCCAAGATTTAAAGGACCAACAATAATGTTCTTGTGCTCATTCTAACAACTCTTTAGGTTCTTTTAAATTTTTAAGACAGACAGGGTCCCAACAGTTTCAAGAGCTGCCTGTCTTTAAACCTCCTTCTTGTCCATTATTCACTAGGTGAGTCAGTGGGAATGGACAAGGGATAAAGCCTTCGGATTCTTCCTGAAAAATGGTGAGTTGGGACTTGTATGCTCCTAACCAATTATTTCCTTTTTTGGAATCTTTCCCCAGTTGACCCTTGCTTCCTTAGGAACACTTCACAAGCATCCTTCATCAGTTCTTTACCTGCTGGGAGTGAATTTTCACTTCCATCTTAGTTGGTGAATCAGTTAGGACTAGTTTCTGACTGGAGTCCACTCCATCTAACTCCACTCCTTTATGTAAACAGAGGCTACAGATTGGGATGGAGTGGAACTTGGGATTATTCTTCAGGGTTCATGGTCCCAGAAAGATATGACCAGTCACATAAACAACTTGGAAATGTGGACAGCATACTGGCTTTTCAAGAGTGTCAACCTGGAATGGAATCATTGCATTATGACAACACAACATTAGTAGGTACATCAGGAGACAAGGATGTACACATTCTCCTTCTCTGTGTATGGAAGTCTGAAACCTCATCAGTCCTGGAGGTTCTGAGGACATTATTCTTAAGTTCCCAGCAGGAAGAATATTCAGGTGGACAATCTTTCTATAGGACTGTGAGGTCCACATGGAATGGTCTCTAAATCAGTATAAGGCATTTTTCAAGCTGGTGAGGGAAACTGTTGATAAATTTATTTGTAATAATATTTAACAACAATCTCCCCTTTTATAGCTCACCATTTCCAGATCAGAAAGCCTGGGCAGTGGACACCAATAGTCTAAAATGGGATTGTCTGTTCGTTATGCCTTTCTGCGTGTAAGATTAATTCTGCTGATGCTCCACCAAGTCAGGAGTTTCTTGTAATTGTGCACCCACCCCTCTCACCCCAACAGACTTGGTTCATTGACTGTGCACCCACCCCTCACACCCCAACAGACAGAGATCTCTGAAACGCTTAATTACAGGTATTTGGATGCAAACTTTTGATTTGGCACACATAAAGTTGCCGACACTGGAGTATGCACATTTTTGTTGCAAGGAAGAAACTTCAGCAGCAAAATAAATATGTTCTAATCACTATGAAAACTGAAGCAATGCTTTTTTTTTAGTTTTAGTTTGTTGCTGACTTCTTTTATCAAAGGTTGCCAGCTTGCTTTGATGAAGGTACATGTGTTATTGAAGGCACCGCTAAAGGCTTTCTTTGATGGACAGAACAAACACCCATTTGCTGCAACATCAATAAATTGTAGAACATTGACATAATTTTTAAAAAAATTTTAGTATATATCGGAGCTTCAAAGATAATCAGTTTTCATTGAAGTTGCAGCAAAACTTTTTTTGTTTTTTTATTTATGCTTATTTTAAATTGCTGTTATGCAGTCAACTATTCATTTCATGTTTCTGCCCTCAGAGGCATTTGATTGTAGGTAGTCAGTTGCATGGCTAGTTTGATTATATTACAGAATACAGTATCAAGGCCAGATATCAGCATAAGGGGATTATGACATAATTAACTGTCAGAGTGGTTTGTCAATATGAAAAAAGATATATGTATTTACCAATTGATTCCATTGCATTTTTATATCCAAGTTTGCGGCTTCCTGTCATGGTGCCTTTGAATTTATCCACTCCAAACTCAAGACTGTACCGTTTTTATCAGCCAAAAATGTAGCCAAAAATATGGCCAGAAGGTATATTTTTTTTCACCAATATGTAAAACATAAATGCAATTTGTGACATTGGTGAAGCCCGGCGCAATCACTGTTATTGATTTCATTTCCCGTTGTTGCCATATAAATATTGCCCACGAACTCAAAATCAAGAGACTTGGACAAAATGCTGCTTGCAAAGTTAGAGAAGTGTTCTTATAGTTAAACGGAAAGATGATGAAGATTTCAACGAAATTCATAATGTGCTAAAGTTGCTATAACTGATAGTTCGGATGTGACCGTAGCCAATTGTAAGAAAGTATGTGATTTCCTGCTTAGATCGGGCTGCAACTTTTGCTGGTGGACTGCAACTTTTGCTGGTGGGACTCCTATTTTTACCAAATTAGGAGTCATGGACTCCTAGTTTTAAAATCCTAGCGAGACCTCTGACAGACATGGTTCATTGACTTGGCTTAACCCTCCCCTCACACCCCAATAGACATAGTTCATTGACTTGGCTTAAGCAGATGAACCCAGGAGATTAATACCAAGAATGATGGATCAACTGTTGCAGCAAAAGCAATCTCTGCTTGACAACATTGCAGATTCTTCACTTTTACAGTAAGACTTCATGCTTCAAGCAAATTTGCAAACTGTATTGTGATGACTGGGACAGTTACTTCTAAAATTTACAATGCAGAGTACAGGATTTTCTGTGATTCACGAAGTAGGAAATGTGTTAGTCACAGGTGTTCCTCTTTGAAGTCAGTTGCAGATTTTGCGGCTATCTTTTCAGAGAGAACCTTATTCAGTTAACACTGTTAGGGCTATAAACATCCATGTCTAACACAAGTTCTCTAGAGGTCCTTACCACTAGGTCACACCCTCATCTTTCAGCTCTAAAATACATCTGTAAATCAATATCAATTAATTGGAGGGGGGGTCTCTAGAGGTCCTGCCACTAGGTCACACCCTCATCTTTCAGTTCTAAAATACATCTGTGAATCAATATTAATTGGAGGGGGGGTGCATTCTAGCTTGAATGCGTGACTTTCAGACGGGGAAAAGGAAAGCAATGCAACAATAATATATAATAGCAATATAACACACCAAAAAAAACCCTACCATTTAGCATGATTGAGCAAAAACCTTGAGGTACACAATGAAACTTGATGGACATGTTTTTATGCATCTGTATCATACCTAAGTAGATTTTTATTCTATTTTGTTTTTTATTACTAAATTTGACATATATATTGTGATAGATCATAACTCTCCATATTTTCCAAATTGGTGTTTCTTGTTTTTCATGTGACTCCATCAACACCAATTTGGGGTCATATTTGATATGTTTCAGGAATTTGAGTGAAGGATTCAGATCCAGATTGCAGCCTCAGAAGCTGTAATTTGGGGGTTAAAGGTCATATTTTATAGGAAATATGGACTCTTCTTTGTGACCTGAAGTCCTTCTGGACCGAGTGAGGGAGGTGATAATATTTTCAATGTTTCAGAAAAATAAGATGACATCAGAAATATTTTGAATCCTAAGGGCAGAAAGAGAGGTGGATTGAGGTAGATATAAGGAGGTAGAGGGTGAATAAAAAAAGTGCATCCATTTTTTATGGTTGCTATCATTTGTTTCTGGAATTTTTTTAATACATTCATTAACTTTTTTAATTTGGACTTATAGTCTGCTGTGAGGGCATTGTTGCCATATATAGTCATCAATCACTAATTTCCAAGAATTATTTTAAAACCATTTAAAAGTAGGCCACATTGACATAGCAGGCAAGTTATTGAAAAGATTCACAACCATTCACTTCTGCAGATGTGTTAATTCTCCAGGGCCTCTTGTTCTATTCACAGCGGTTACATCTTGAGAAAAAGACAGAGAGAAGAGAGAAAGAAAGCCACACAAGAAGTGATTAACATGATGCGAGAAAAGCAACGAAAAAGTGAAGTCATGAAGAAAAGAAAATCTTATTTAAAGCCATTAACAGTGGGATTAGCTCTTCTTATAGGAGGAATCCTATTGTACAAATACTACTGGTGACATTAGTTTACGTTTATACAATTGTACAAATACTACTGGTGACATTAGTTTAGGTTTATACAATTGTACAGATACTACTGGTGATGATAGTGTAGGTTTATACCATTGTTAAAATAATACTGGTGATGATAGTGTAGGTTTATACCATTGTTCAAATTCTACTGGTGACGTTAGTGTAGGTTTATACCATTGTACAAATACTACTGGTGACATCATTATAGACTTATACTACTATACAAATGCTACTTTCTGCATTAGGTTTATACTATTGTACAGGGACTACTGACCACATTAGGTTTATGCTATTGTACAGGGACTAATGGTGACATTAGTGTATGCTTATACTTTTGTACAAGTACTACTGGCAACATTACTATAGGTTTTGTACAAGTACTTCTCGCAACATTACTGTAGGTTTTGTACAAGTACTTCTGGCAACATTACTGTAGGTTTTGTACAAGTACTTCTGGCAACATTACTGTAGGTTTATACTATAGTACAGGGATGTCTGGTGTCATCAGTGTAGGTTTACTGTTTTATAAGAATAACTGGCAACATTAGGTTTATACTATCGCACAAGTTCTACTGGTGACATTAGTGCAGGTTTATACCATTGTACAAGTAATACTGATGACATTAGTATAGGTTTGTCATAACAGTTATATTGCTATGACAACTGTGTAGTCAGGGTATATTCAGCAAAATGCAATAATAGTACACTTCATTGTCTCCAAAATTTACAATATATTGAGAAATATTTTTAAAAAACTTAACAGAAACATTAGAGTAGGATTATGTATTCACATTCACATTCTGTTATGCGTTTGTATTAGGAATTTTTACTTTTATACCTCAGCAAAGAAATGCAGAATGGGGTTATATTGCCTAACTCTTCCTATTATTTCTCATCCATAAATCTACCAGTCCTAAAGGAACCATAGTGGTTATTGCATGAAACTTGCAAGCACAGTGGACTAATGGGAATTCCATTGAACTTGCAACCAAAAGGGTGAGGGTTCAATTCCTGTCTCGGTTATCCCAAGGTCAGCTACTGAGGTGTGTTCACGGGCAAGGCACTTTACTATGGATATCCCATGTACAGCAACTGTGGTATGTACTTGGGGAAGGCACTTTTCCTTGGATTTCCCAGGATCAGCTACTGTGGTATGTCCTTGGCCAAGACACTTTGCCATGGATATCCTGAAGTCAGCTGCTGTGATATGTCTTTGGGCAAGACATTTTTCCTTCAATATCCCAGCATTGGCTACTGTGGTATGTCTTTGGGCAAGATGCTTTACCATGGATATCCCTTGGGCAGCTACTGTGATTGATATGTCTTTGGCCAAGGCACTTGACTCCAGTTGCTGCAGTACAATATAACCTTAACTTGTTGATGTGCCATAAAACACCAAGCCAGATCAAACCATCTGTTCTGATACAATTTGATTTCACCTAACAGCTTCAGTTTGATTTTGTCAAATTACATTGCTTACATGAAGAATTGCTTGTATTAAATGAAAATGACTTGATTAGAGTTCATGCTATTTTTACAGGTAATGAGTTCCATTTTTACATAAAATATACAATTTGTAATTTCTTATATTTGATAGATTTTGTGGTTTCTGTTTAAGATAAACAGTTTAACTTACAAACAAAAATCTAATAGTCCGATCTCAGCATTACAGTTGTGTTATGTCTTAAGATAGTCTTTTAAATTTCCTCAAACCAAAACTTTTCTTGTCTTATTTTTCTTCAGTAGAAGAAGAAGAAATGCAATAATTTGGAAACAGTATACTTTTTATTGTTTACTTGGAAACAGTATGCTTAAGTGTAGGGCTGAAAACAGTATTCTTAAGTGTAGAGTTGGAAAACTTTACTTAAGTGTAGAGATGGAAAACAGTATATTTAAGTGTAAAGTTGGAAACAGTATACTTGAATGTAGAGTTGGAAACATTATACTTGAGTGTAGAGTTGTAAACAGTAAACTTAGGTGTGGAGTTGGAAACAGTATTCTTAAGTGTAGAGTTGGAAAACTTTATTTAAGTGTAGAGTTGGAAAACATTATACTTAAGTGTAAAGTTGGAAACAGTATACTTGAATGTAGAGTTGGAAACATTATACTTGAGTGTAGAGTTAGAAACAGTATCATTAAGTGTAGAGCTTTAAACAGTATACTCATGAGATGGTGGATAATTAATACCAGTAATGCACAGTATATTATTTAGGACAGAGTTGGAAAAAGTGATAGATAATAATGCCAGTAATGTACAGTTTATTATTTTGAACAGAGAAATATTCATGTAATTTAAACTTGATAATTTCTTGAAATATATCTTTGATAACAAAATATTTATCATTAAAAGTACTTATTGTTGTAACTACTAAATAATATTGCATATATATAGTACTACTTCAAACAAAACCATGCAAAAGCCACTTAAAAGGATAAAATGCTGATTGGAGTATTCATGATGAAAATTTAAAGTATTAAATATAGATCAGTGTAGTTTGCTGACTTGGCTGAGCAAAAGAACATAGTAGAATTAAGAAACTTGTTCACAGCAGAATTCATACGGGTAATGACGTGTGGTTAAACCTGTAAGAATTTAAATATCTTAAAATAATTTGTTGAAGTTTTGAAAATTGAACTTTTTAAGGTATTATTCATATTTTTTGTTTCTCTTTAATAATTTCTATTATCACAACAGGAATTCAACATCTTTGATATTGTTTTTCATTTGCCATAAACTGTAATCAGTTACCAATAGGAGCAAATTTATTGAATTTCTAGACAAGACATTTTATTACAAATGTTTGTTAAATTAACATTTAGCTATAAAAAAGGTTTGCATATATAGAAATGCTTTTGTTTTTTATGAAGTCACTATGACTAAGCATATAGTACTGTTTTTGATTGATTTTTCCAAAAGTACAACAAAGGAAGACAGTTTCTACAACAAGTTCTGTATTTATTGTGAGAGAGAGAGACAGAAAGAGATACCCTGTTGTAGTTTACAATCATATTTGCTCATGTGGAATCTGTACACAGCTGAAATTGTCTTGAGCCAGATCTTTTGTCATGCCATATGAGCAGATTATTGTTTTCACTATTTGTTCTATTTAAAATCAAATTTGTAAACCCTAGCTGCTGGCATAATATATGATGTCATATCATGGTCTACACTGTTGGCACCTTTGTGTACATGTTCTTGGGTAAATATGATAATCTCTTTAATTTACAGTTACTTTACAAATAATCAGATATCTCTTTTTTCATTGAACATTATAAATGTAATGAATATGAAAATTACATTTTTTTTTTATAATTCTATAAATCTGATCTTAAAAATTATCCATAGAAAGAAAAGTGTGAATCACTAGAGGGAAGTAATAGTTTGAATCACTACAAGTTCTTAAATCCTTGAATCACTACCGATTCTTAAAGCTTTGAATCACTAATTACTACAGAGAAGTAAAGCTTTTATTCACTACAGGG
The DNA here is from genome assembly GCA_016746295.1 of Potamilus streckersoni. Lineage (NCBI taxonomy): Eukaryota > Metazoa > Mollusca > Bivalvia > Unionida > Unionidae > Potamilus > Potamilus streckersoni. The sequence continues at coordinate 435,700 of JAEAOA010001366.1, forward strand.
AAGTAAAGCTGTGAATCACTACTGGGATGTAATGCATTGAATCACTACAGGGAAGTAAAGCTGTGAATCACTACAGGGATGTAATGCTTTGAATCACTACAGGGATGTAATGCTTTGAATCACTACAGGGATGTAATGCTTTGAATCACTACAGGGAAGTAAAGCTGTGAATCACTACAGGGATGTAATGCTTTGAATCACTACAGGGAAGTAAAGCTGTGAATCACTACAGGGATGTAATGCTTTGAATCACTACAGGGAAGTAAAGCTGTGAATCACTACAGGGATGTAATGCTTTGAATCACTACAGGGAAGTAAAGCTGTGAATCACTACAGGGATGTAATGCTTTGAATCACTACAGGGAAGTAAAGCTGTGAATCACTACAGGGATGTAATGCTTTAAATCACTACAGGGAAGTAAAGCTGTGAATCACTACAGGGATGTAATGCTTTAAATCACTACAGGGAAGTAAAGCTGTGAATCACTACAGGGATGTAATGCTTTGAATCACTACAGGGAAGTAAAGCTGTGAATCACTACAGGGATGTAATGCTTTGAATCACTACAGGGAAGTAAAGCTGTGAATCACTACTGGGATGTAATGCTTTAAATCACTACAGGGATGTAATGCTTTGAATCACTACAGGGATGTAATGCTTTGAATCACTACAGGGAAGTAAAGCTGTGAATCACTACAGGGATGTAATGCTTTAAATCACTACAGGGAAGTAAAGCTGTGAATCACTACAGGGATGTAATGCTTTAAATCACTACAGGGAAGTAAAGCTGTGAATCACTACAGGGATGTAATGCTTTGAATCACTACAGGGAAGTAATGCTGTGAATCACTACAGGGATGTAATGCTTTGAATCACTACAGGGAAGTAAAGCTGTGAATCACTACAGGGATGTAATGCTTTAAATCACTACAGGGATGTAATGCTTTGAATCACTACAGGGATGTAATGCTTTGAATCACTACAGGGATGTAATGCTTTAAATCACTACAGGGATGTAATGCTTTGAATCACTACAGGGAAGTAATGCTTTGAATCACTACAGGGATGTAATGCTTTGAATCACTACAGGGAAGTAAAGCTGTGAATCACTACAGGGATGTAATGCTTTGAATCACTACAGGGATGTAATGCTTTGAATCACTACAGGGATGTAATGCATTGAATCACTACAGGGAAGTAAAGCTGTGAATCACTACAGGGATGTAATGCTTTGAATCACTACAGGGAAGTAAAGCTGTGAATCACTACAGGGATGTAATGCATTGAATCACTACAGGGAAGTAAAGCTGTGAATCACTACTGGGATGTAATGCATTGAATCACTACAGGGAAGTAAAGCTGGGAATCATTACAGGAGCATAAAGCTTTGAATCACTAGAGAAGTAAAGCTTTTATTCACTTCAGGGAAGTAAAGTTTTGAATCACTACAGGAAAGTAAATCTCTGAATCACTACAGGGAAATAAAGCTTTAAATCACTACAGGGAAGTAAAGCTTTGAATCACTACAGGAAGGTGAATCTTTGAATCAATACAAGAGAGTAGAGCTTTGAATCACTACCAGGAAGTGAATTTCTTCACCCCAGTTTTACATGGTGTGAATTATCACAGGTTTTACTATATACTTGCATCATTTCCAGGAATACTAGTTAGGTCCAGCCTGTTGGATATGCATGAGAGACTTTCATTGGCAGCACTGTGTATATTGGATATGCATCAGAGAATTATCTTGAAAGCAGTGTGCATAGTGGTTATGCATCAAAGACTTTTCTTAGCACTCTTCTGATAATTGTTGCAATGTAATTGAAAGGTAATACAGTATGAATCAACCAAAAACTTGGAAATCAAATTATGTAGAGGATGTTCAAAAGATATTGTATCATAACATTTATTGAGATATTACCAATTTCATATTTGCATCACCATGGAGATCATAACAGATTTTGGATGAGAATTATCCACACAAATGTCAACTGAGAAGTCTGAAAGTGAATGTAAAGTAGTCAACATTTTATTCACATTTGATACTTGATATAATGTTATGTATATCTGTACATTTTGTTAACACAAGGATAAATTGTTTTGAATTTAATTTTATGGGGATCTTTTGTAAATGTTCATGAAGCTTTTAAAGATTATGAGAAATACCTGTAAAAATACAGAGTTAAAAGTTGTATTTACAGAATCATGTCTGCTAGAATCAAGACAACAGCTGACAGGTGTGTATATTTTGGTAAAATACATTATTAGCTACAGTCAACTATTTGTTCTTTCTTTGCCCTAAACTGAAGTCAATGCAGGAAATTTAATACATATGAAGTTTTTGCATGATAGAGTGAGGCTTTCTTTATCCAGACCCAGCTAGTCTAGGCCCCCAGATCAGGGAACTGAACTTGGTTGATGTTGGGTTTAACGCAATTATTCAGCACACGATAGGCTATACATGGCGGCCAGTATTAATGGTGGAGGAAGAAACCGGGAAATCACCGGAAAGAACCACCAACCCACAATAAGCTACTGGCAAGCTTTCTCACATATCCATATTCGCCGAATCCTAGACTTGAACCCATGCAGACAGAGGTGAGATGGCAGTGATCTGTAACAGACAGCGCTTTAGACCACTCAGCCACTCAGGGCCCCTGGAACTGAACTTGGACTTCAAAATTAATTCAGAATTTAAGATCAGACTTAAAGCCTCCATTTTGTTGAAATCTGGGCTTCTATGTAACATAATTTTTTTAAAAAAACATCTGTTCTAATCTCTTATTTATTTTTATCTTGCACTAATTGAAATTGTAAAAGATTTTTATAGTATACTGTATCTATATAAATAAGTATGTGTTTTGGTCAGCAAAAAACAGTATTGTAATGTACATACCTGATTATTATTAAATATTCATCAATATTGGAGATAAAATTGTGAACTTTCAACTTAAAATGCATACAAGTCTTGGAACAGTGATTACCCATCAATCATTTGGTTGACACTTTATATTTGGCAAAAGTTGTTACTTCTGAGACTACAAACTCAAGCTGAAATATACAAGGAACAGCGATTGCTGACTTCTTGATGTGTGTGTGTGTATGTATGTGTGTGTATATATATATATATATATATATATATATATATATATATATATATATATATATATGTGTGTGTGGTGTGTGTGTGTATGTATGTGTACTTGAAAAATTGAGAAAGTTTGAAGATATATATGAATGAAATCCTTATCCACACAAATTTCTGAATTGTACATTCATACATTCTTTTTTCTGAATAGAACCTTTTGCGAGTTGCCTAAACAATTCACTCCATCTTCCCCCCCCTGTCCCTGCATAACCAAAGCTTATGAATATGATTTTTTATTGAGATGGAACTAGAGTAAAATTTTGGAGCTGTGATGCATTTCTAGAATGATAATCAAATTACTAATATCAAGCATCTTTGGCAGCAAGTGAAAAAATGTTTGATGAGAATCAGAGGATTACAAGGATGCAAAACTTCAAAACATATTGATTCATTGCACAAGAAACTTAAAAAAAAATTTTGTTCAAAAAGGTTTATGTCAATGTCATTTTAAAATAAATGACATTGTTGATATGTAATCATACCAGATGGATAATAATGGATATAAGTACATTTTGATTGTGGTATATCTCAGCAAACCAAAGGGTGGCTACACCTTCTTCTGGAAGGGGAAAGCAGAAGATGAACACAGAATCAACGGCATCAGTTTTGCCATTGGTACTGCACCTTTGCATCAATTTTCAGCGATTCCTACGCATGTGAACAAACGTTTGATATAGCTCAGTATCCCCGTCTCTAAATCACGGTAAATCACCATCATCAGTTCGTATACACCCATGTTGACCAGCAGCGAAGAAGACAAGGAGGCCTTTTTTGAAAGTCAAGATCCCCCTGTAAAAGCTACACAAGTTTGTGACAAACTCTTTGTACTTGACGATTTTGACGCTCGAGTGGGTCATGAATACGAAAGTTGGAATGGCATATTTTTGGGACAGCATGGAATTTGAAAAATTTAACAAGAATGAACTCCTAATGATGATGTGTGCAGAAAATAATTTGGCTATCTTGAACACACTATTCCATCAGAAAAACAAGTATAAAACTACTTGGATGCATCCCAGATCCAAATAATGGCATCTGATCGACAATATATTCATCTGTGACAGAGATGTCCATGATGTAGGGATAAGAAGAGCCTTGAGGGGAACCAAGTGCTGGACGGACAATCAATTAGTCAATGATCTCAACATCATTAAGCTCAAAAAGACTAACATTACCAGAATCAAGTTAAACACTGCAAGGCTGAACCATCCACAGGTGAGAGAACAATATCAAGCTCACATTGAAAACCTACTGACTGTGCACGGACCTCTGACTGGTGACCCAACCTCAAAGTAGAACCAACTCAAGGACATGATGAATGAGTCTGTGAAGGTTGTCCTAGGACACAAAAGACACAAAAGAAAACTCCACCAAGACTGGTTTGACAAAAATAATGAAGTGATAAACATCCTCCTTTAACAAAACGAGAGGCCTATAGAGAATGGAAGAACATTGACTCAGTCTCAAAAAGTGATCGCTTCAAACTCCTGCACAGCAAAGCCCAGAGAGAACTCCACATTATGCAGAATAGCTGGTGGGAACGCAAAGCAAATGAAGTCCAGCATTACGCAGATACTAGCAACTCTAATGTTTTTCAGATCCCTGAAGGATGTCTATGGACGATCAAAAGCCTGCATTACCAAGCTAATCGCTTCTGATGGGACAACTCTGCTCAAGGACAAAGAGAGTATCACCCAAAGGTGAAAGGAACACTTTTCCAACCAACTGAAGATACCATCCACCGTAGACTCTAAAGCAAACTATCTTGGACCTGAAGTTGTCCCCTAGCATGGAAGAAACTCAAGAGAGCTATCATCATGATCAGTTCACTTTAAAGCAGCTGTCCCTAAGGCCCTTGGGAGGAGGAGTCCATGCCACAGGAGTTGAAAGACACAATGATTGTCACCTGATACAAAACAAAGGGAACAAAGCTGACTGCAGTAACTATTGAGGTATATCGCTACTGTCGATTGCAGGCAAGATTATGGTGCGCAGCCTTCTCATCCGTTTGGTTGGTAATGTCTTGGAAGCCACACTACTGGAGGTCCAGTATGGCTTTAGACCAGATTGGAGCACTATCAACATGATCTTCATAGTGAGACAAATGCAGGAAAAGTGCATTGAACAAACCATGAACTTCAGTGGGTCATCCAAGCACAACTTGGTTACCGTAAGAAATTCATCAAGATGATCCGACTTTTCCATGATGGTATGATGGGATTCGTTTACTACAATGGGGATGTATCTGAGCCATTCGATGTTTCTAATGGCATGAAGCAGGGTTGCTTTCTCATCCCAGTATTATTCAACCTCTTTTTCACATGTGTCATAAACCTTGCTACACGTGATCTCCAGAAAGTTTTGTACATAAAGTACAGACTGGATGTTCTCTGTTCGACCTTCGCTAATTCAATGCCAGTTCCAAAATAATGAAGAGACTTATTCCTGAAGTACTTTTCATATGCTTTCATAGCACACATTAAAGCAGATTTCTAGATCAATGTTACTCGCTTCATAGAAGCCTGACAACGTTTTGGACTCACTATCAGTCTGATCAAAACAGGTACTTAACCAACCTGTCTCTGGCACCATAGCTTGCCTCCAGATAGTGTCTATCGAAACACCCAGCTGGAAACAGTCGATCACTTCAAGTACCTTTGAAGTATCATATCCTCCAATGGATTGCTAGACAGAGATAACAGCAGGCATCAGCAGTGCCAGTCAGTTGCTACAATGTCTCCGCTCTTGTGTGGAATATCAAACTGTCTAAATAAAGGTGTACAAAGCATTTGCGCTAACAAGCCTCCTTCCTATATGTATGTGGGACCTGGAAAACATACAAGAAACACATCAAGCAGCTTGAGTGCTTCCATGCGAGTTGGGTTATGGGTATCAATCATATGGCAAGACAGAGTGAAGCAGGATTGACCAGTATCGAAACGATGGTTATGTGAGCCCAACTCCGGTGGACAGGTCATATCATCCATATTGAGAAGTTTTCAATGTAACGTTAGTATGGAGATCATTCTAGTGTGCACAGAAAAATTGGTCACCCAAAGAAGAGATTCAAAGACTCCACCAAGGACAGCTTAAGATGCTGCTCAATATCTGCGACAGACCTCGAGTCTTGTGTCAAGGATAGATCTGTCTGGTGTGCAACAGTTCGCAATGGGTGCAAAACCATTGAGGATGCCCATAGAATGCAAATTGCTCACACCAGGGAATGCAGAAAGGCCTTAATGTCAAGAATCCACCCATGCCTCCAGTACACACACTGCTCCAGGACATGTGCATTTTGCATCTGGCACATCACCCTCATGAGGACCCATCAGTGAATATCAGCGCATGATTGACTTAATGGAGCCCAGATGGTCAACCAATGATGATACATTTTCAGCAGATATGCATGGACTGAGGGATGTTCCATTAAGATCAGGGAAGGCATTTTCATTATTGAACATTCACTCTTGGATGCAGTTTAGAATTTTGTATCGTTTTCATGTGAGTAAGCAACATATGACACATTTCTAAATAAGTGCTTTACCTGGATACCCTGTATGTTTAAATGGAACAGCCCTGACAAAGTGAAGTTGAAAAAAAGGAGACAATATAGAAGTATCTATAAGGAATGAAAACCAATGATGACAGGAAAGAATTTTGCAATTATGTGGGTCTTGGAGAAAGAAAATATTATTGGTATTTGTTTACATATTCAGACAAGAAAACCTCTGTTGTGAAGAGTTTTAACAGGATTCTTAAGATTTGATTTTCATGTTGCAATGCTGTACACAAATTGTGAAAATGGTTCCATATATTAACTAGGCAGATTCAGGGATATAATAGCATCTATCGTAATCAATAGACCTGATCCCAAAAGCAAAGAAGTTAGGTATAATGTCTTGATTAGTTTATCTGGTTACCTAGGAACGGAGGATACCTTTGGAATACCAAACAATTTATTAGCTGACCTACAAAATTGGCACACTTGAAGAATAAGGAGGGTAACTGGTGTAAGACAAACATGATCACAAGGACTAGTTTGAAAAGATTTTGAAAATGAAAAGAATAAACAGTAAAAAAATTGTGAAATGAAAAAGATGTAATCATTTGTTTAATAGTTGATTACTGCTGTAAACTGTCACTAAAACAAGCAACAGAAAATTGGTCCCTCCAAACTTCCAAGCCAATCATCCTGTTCTATATGTACTTTAAATGTTTGTACAATTAATTTATTCCACGTAAAAAGTCTTGAAGTTTACTGGTATTTGAATTAATTTATACTTTCACCAGTAATGAAAAAGTCTAATTTTTCCTCTCAAACTTTTAACAGATAAGAACAGCATGCAGAAAACAAGGAATGTACATGTAGTGGCAACAGAAATAAGCCCAGCATTTTACCATGCAGTTGTATGCAAGCTGAATAGTTTACAAAAGGTTGAAGTCATCATTGAGCTGGATTGTTTGCATGGCACAGTGATTTTAAGTTGTAATGACTTGAGGTTCAACTCTACAGAACACAAATAGGAAATAAGAGTGACACCAATTGATGTGAGAGGGAATAAAAAGGCAAATGGTTTTTTTTTTTTACATGGATCTGAGAAGAGAAAAGTATGTATTAGATAAAATAAGACTGGTGAATATCATTGATCAGCTGGGATGCTAGAATACCTAGAAGTAGAAACTATAGCTGCACACATTACAACGTATTGTGGTGTTGACTTCTTATTTTCCCACTGTGATGTCATTAAATCTTGTGTTCCAACTTTTGGACTGAAATCGGTTGACCAATGAATGTCGCTGATCAACATCAGATTAATTTATATGTGAAGAATGGCGGGGGTTTCTCATTTCGGATGGAAAATTACATGCCTCATAATGGGATGAAACATAAATATTTCTTACTTTCAATAGAACCCAATGATGTTTAGGACTAATATATTCCAATATTCAGTATTATTTAGATGATTTGGCATATGTGACAGGAGCTTTGAGATTTTAAATAGACATTGATGAATTTGAAATTAACGTATATTTGATTCTTGATGAAGTTGCAGAGAGGCTCATATAAACCATTTAGAATCAAAAAAGGAAGCCATTTGTGTGAATTTGTTGATTCAATTTATGGAAAAAAAAACATAAAAAACAATTTGTCATAAGTTATACCATCTAAAATAAACAAATAGTTGAAGGTAATTAATTTTGAACTCTTCATATAAATAATATGAACACCAGATTATATGTTTTAGGGGTTTTGTGTGGGTATTGAATAGAACTTTCAACCCAATTATTGGCTATATCATGCCAAGGATTTTCCCATTGACACGTTGAAGCAGTCAACCAAAGCTGGCCTGGGCGGGTATTGTATCCTCTACCATTGGATTACAAGTCAGATGCTGTACCAAATGAGTTACAACAGCTCACAGAAGATTACATAATCAAGTAGACGAATCAATACACACTGCCTAAAATGAGTTGTGAAATTTACAAGTTGATGTTGTTTTATGTTCATTAGTATCCTGAACACCATACAGACATCCAAAGACGATTGTAATAAATTATGGACAGTGCAAACAGCCAAGTATACACCATCAGAATTTTGGTTCATATTAGATACATACACAAAGATAACAAGTTTATAGTATACAGAGGAACAGTAGCTTGTATTTTTCTACTGGCATTCGTAATGCATGTAATTGCAGACACTGTACTAAAAACTAAGACCAGTAACCACTGTTTAAACAATACTTACAAATATGAGAAACATTTCAATTCTACCAGCATACATCATATTTTAAAATTAAAACCGAACAAAGCAAGAGATCATTGTCAGGTAGCAGATTTATCGAGGCATTGGTGAAAATGATGCAAATCAGAAAGCGAGTTTCCGGTATACCAAAATTATGAAAAGTACATTTTATTTAGCAGGGATTTTAAAGTCGATAGAGTTGAAAAGAAAAGGAAAGAAATGCTACAAAGATAACAGATTCCTAGTTTATGGTACATAGGACAATCCTTAGAACATCTGTCCAAGAGACTACATGATGTTAAATCCATGGAAACCATAAAATTGTACGAAATTATGAATATCAAGTATTTGATACAAAACATTTACCAATGCAAGAAAAGTGGATGATTTTAAAAATTATGTAAGCTGCAAATGATTGTGGATAGCAGGAGGATACCAATATGTAAATTATTCCTTAAAGTATGTTAAATTGAAATCAATAGGTGACTTCATACTATTATAGATATAATATTAAAATCTCAAGAATAATCAGCCATCAAAACTATAAACTAGCACACTGGGACTAACTATAATATAGCACACTGAAACTAGTTTTAAAATAGTACACTTGGACTAACTATAATATAGCACACTTAGACTAGTTATAAAATAGTACACTGGGACTAACTATAATATAGCACAATGAGACTAGTTATTAAATAGTACACTGGAATAGTTATAAACTAGCACACTGGGACTAACTATAATATAGCACACTGAGATTAGTTATAAAATAGTACACTGACTAGCTATAAACTAGCACACTGGGACATTATAAAATAGTACACTGGGACTAACTACAATATAGCACACTGAGATTAGTTATAAAATAGTACAGTGGGAATAGCTATAAACTAGCACACTGGGACTAGTTATAAAATAGTACACTGGGACTAACTATAACTAGCACACTGGGACTAGTTATAAAATAGTACACTGAGACTAGCTATAAACTAGCACACTGGGACTAGCTATAAAAAGCACACTGGGACTTGCTATAATATAGCACACTGACTAATTATAAAATAGTACACTGGGACTAGTTATAAAATAGTACACTGGGACAAACTATAACTAGCACACTGGGACTAGTTATAAAAAGCACACTGAGACGAGTTATAAATAGTACACTTGGACTAGCTATAAACTAGCACACTGGGACTAGTTATAAAATAGTACACTGGGACAAGCTATAAATTAGCACACTGGAACTAGCTATAAACTAGTACACTGGGACTAGCTATTAACTAGTATACTGGGACTAGCTATAAACTAATACAGTGGGATTAGCACACTTGTACACTTGGACTAGATACAACTATTACTCTGGGACGACTATAAACTAGCACTCTGAGACTAGCTATGAACTAGTTCTAGTCACAAACTAGTACTAGCTATAAACTAGTACACTGAGACTAAATATAAACTGGTACTCTAGTGCTAATTATAAGCTAGTACACTGGAATTGGCTATAAACTAGTATACCAGAGCTAGCTATAGACTAGTACAATGGGACTAGCTATAAACTAGTACTAGTTACACAACTAGAACACTGGGATTAGCTATAAACTAGTACACAGGACTAGTAAAAACTAATTCACTTGGACTAGTTATAAACTAGTACACTGGACTAGTTATGAACTAGTGCACTGGGACTAGTTTAACTATCACCCTGAGTATAGTTTTAAACTAGCACACTTGAACTAGTTATAAACTAGCACGCTGGATGATGTTTGATTGGCTCTTGCTTTTTGTCGCTGAGAAATTGATGACATTCATGTTGTAGGAATATGGATTTATATTGTGTTTGATGCAGAGCATCGATCCCCGCCAGTGGATTGAAAATAATAATGACGAGGAATAAAAAGCGTGCACTTACAGGTAAGTGTGTGAAATGTACAAAAAATTTACAAATTTATATTTCATGCATCGCTGCTTTTCACTAGTAAAAACCACGAGCTCCATGGGCTAAGTATCCTGGCAAGAAGCATATTTCTGGATATAAATATTGTGGTCCTGGAAACCGACTTGATATCCAACTTGATGAGAAAGATCAACCAAGACCTGGATAGTATCCAATAAATGTAATTGATCAAGCATGTCACGTTCATGATGTTGCGTGGTTTTTTTTTTAAACCCAGATCAACGATGACATATTGCAGACATGAAATTTAATTCACGCTCTAAAGTCTGTAAAAATAAATCTCTCAGAGTCGCTTGCTATTTTTTTTATAAGATCGGCGATGAAAGATAAACTAGTGCTGTAGGCCAGTAATTAATCATAGATAACTATTGTAATGGACTCAATTTATTATATCCCAAGAGGATATTGGAGGGGTGGAGTAACAATCAGTAAACTGACTGATGCAGCAGGTGTCGAACATTCTGTTGCTGCAAATTGGTTAGCACGACAGGCAATATGGCAAATGTACCTAAAATATTCAGTATGCACAGTTTGATATCAGCACTCCCAATGAAGTTCATCAGGCAGATATTTTGTTTTTCTACATTATACTATTAAAACTGGTAGACGTCGATCGTGTACATACTGATACGCGTAGACCATCGTTGACGTTGCAAGTACATATAAAGGAACAAACCAGTATCAACAAAGACAGCAACTGGAGTCTAATATGTGTTTGAACGAATTTATCAACGTGGTGGCCACATTTGCCACAGGTTGATACTGACAAAGAATTTCTTGGTGCAGTAACATTGCTGATGCAGCAACATAACGTCAAAATCAGACGAGGGCACACCGCAATTCGTCGCGATCAGGTAAGTGTGCATCCTGGTGTTAAACAGGGATGATGACCATGAAGCAATAGCACCGATAAACCAATGAGAACGATATCACTGTAAGTGATAGTTCCATGACATACGGACAAAGTCCTTGTTTAAAGAGAAGGGGTGTAAAACACCAGAGGGTACATTAATAAAAAAAAAAAAAGTACCACAATGACCAAAAAAGTAAAACAAAATCATTGTCTAATAGCAATGGATGTAAAACACCAGTGGGTGCAAATTACCCATATTCACAAAGCAGTATCACCGGTAAATATATAAGAACGGTAGCGCTGTAAGTGATAAATAGTCGCACACAGCTCTCTCAGTCCGTGTTTTGTTTGGTTTTATTTTAAACATATATTTATTATATAATAAATCACACAAAAATTAATGCGATTATTTCTGCGATTAACACAATTACATGACTCAATCTCATCAACTTGATCCTGAAAAAAAAATCACAAATGATTTTGAAATATTACAAGAAAGAAAATATGAAGATACACACTAGCAGGCGAATACAGATTTATTAAATTACTCCAGTAGGCAATGAAATAATCGCTAGCTTATGTATGTGATGATACAATCATCCGTCAATTCGTTTCACTCGCACAGGCGACTGAGAGCATTAGATCAGAGTTGTCTCAAGAAAATGAAACAAAAAAGACTGAGAGCACGTGTAAGACAGTTAAAAAAAATTATGTACGATTGTAAACAATCGAATTGTGAGAGTGGAAAGTTGTAACACCGAATGTAATATTATATAACATCAGTATAGCAGTATGCAACATTCCTACATCAGTATAGTAGCATGTAACATTCCAACATTAGTATAGTAGTATGTAACATTCCAACATTAGTATAGTAGTATGTAACATTCTTTCATCAGTATAGTAGCATGTAACATTCCAACATTAGTATAGTAGTATGTAACATTCCTACATCAGTATAGTAGCATGTAACATTCCAACATTAGTATAGTAGTATGTAACATTCCAACATTAGTATAGTAGTATGTAACATTCTTTCATCAGTATAGTAGTATGTAACATTCCTTTCATCAGTATAGTAGCATGTAACATTCCAACATTAGTATAGTAGTATGTAACATTCTTTCATCAGTATAGTAGTATGTAACATTCCAACATTAGTATAGTAGTATGTAACATTCCTACATCAGTATAGTAGTATGTAACATTCCAACATTAGTATAGTAGTATGTAACATTCTTTCATCAGTATAGTAGTATGTAACATTCCTTTCATCAGTATAGTAGCATGTAACATTCCAACATTAGTATAGTAGTATGTAACATTCCTACATCAGTATAGTAGTATGTAACAATCCAACATTAGTATAGTAGTATGTAACATTCTTTCATCAGTATAGTAGTATGTAACATTCCAACATTAGTATAGCAGTATGTAACATTCTTTCATCAGTATAGTAGTATGTAACATTCTTTCATCAGTATAGTAGCATGTAACATTCCAACATTAGTATAGTAGTATGTAACATTCCTACATCAGTATAGTAGTATGTAACATTCCAACATTAGTATAGTAGTATGTAACATTCTTTCATCAGTATAGTAGTATGTAACATTCCTACATCAGTATAGTAGCATGTAACATTCCTACATTAGTATAGCAGTATGTAACATTCTTTCATCAGTATAGTAGTATGTAACATTCCTACATTAGTATAGCAGTATGTAACATTCCTACATCAGGATAGCAGCATGTAACATTCCTACATTGGTATAGCAGTAGGTAACATTCTTATATCAGTATAGTAGTACGTAACATTCCTATATCAGTATTATATAACATTTTCTGATTATTGTCTCCCTGGCTTTTGTTGTCAATGTCTATTGTATTATTTTTAGTCCCTGACTATGTCAGTGTCACAGTAATCTCACTGACTATTGTGAGAATCTCACCCTGTCTGACCTCACCCATGTGTACACACCTGCAAAATACTTACGCTCCTCATCTGACAATCGTACACTCATTATTCCCACTATGTCATATTGGCAACATTCTTTTGCATACCAGGGTCCAACAACGTGGAACGAAAAGCCCAATGAACTTAGACTCAAAGACACAGTGATCTAATTCAAGAGCGCTCTCAAAATTCATCTATTTCGACTGCAAGAACAAACTTAAAGACCTAATAATTATTCCTACCTTAAATACTTTCAGCATGTTTTATGTTTTCTAATTTCATGGTGTTTGTTTTTATGTAATCATATCATCAAATATGTTTGTCTAATGTTGTAAAGCGCTTTGAGCTTCTAAAGATTAGGCGTCATACAAAGTCCTCATTATTATTATTATTATTATTATTATTATTATTATTATTATTATTATTATTATTATTTCTTTAAAAATTTGATTTTTGGCAAAATCTTTACATCATATATTGTAATCAGATTGTTTTATTATCGTTCTTAAACAACGTGGTTTAGAAAAAGGACATTTAACGTAGTACTATAAATAGTACCGGATTTAGCTACAGCTACAGCTTAGGGTCTCAAAGTCTGAACTCAGTCTGAAGACCCCCTCAAATTTATTTTATACCAAATATGGCTTCGATAACTTCCCATAGCTTAGGGAATCGCTGTCTAAATCCGGCACTGTGTATAAACACTAAACTTAATCATAGTTTTAAAAAGGTCTGTTTTTTTTTTCAATTTCAAAATTAATATTCTTGTTTTTCTTCCTTTAACTCTCTTATGAAAGTCTGTTATTGTTTCGGACTGTGGGCATCCGCTTGACTGGGCGTTAGCGGAGTTCTTTTGCAGTGGGGGAGGGGGTCAGGATTTTTTCAGAGGGGTGGGGTGGGTCAGGATTATTTGCAGGCGTGGCCGGGATTATTTTCGGGTGTGGGGATCAGTCAGTCACAGCCGAGAGATTTAGTGTAAGAAGCAGTCTGAAACTAAAGCTAATATTTATTAAGCGTTTGGAACAGAATCTTGTGATATATATATATATATATATATATATATATATATATATATATATATATATATATATATATATATATATATATATACATACATACACACACACACACACACAATATGGAGGGGTCACGTGACACCCTCTTTTTGGACCCATGCTGCGGGCGCCCATGTTTCTGATTGAACAATTTTATGACTAAACAATGGTCCATGAAAACCCAAATTGGTTGATATAATATTGATTATCCAAATGATTTTATTTATTTTTTTTTTGTCAGAGAAGGGCTTTGCTGCGTCAGTACTCATCTCTTAGACGAAAACAATTAGAAATAAATAAAGCCGCGCCGAATATTTTATTCAGTGCAATTAAATGTTAGACCTAAATGGGAAAAAGTATTTATTTTTTATATTTTGATTTATTTATATTTAATTCATATTCTACGTATTTCTTTCAAATTTAAACTCAAAGAATTTTCACACATCCATTTCCCTCTGACATGTTATGGAAAATTATTCTTCTGTCAGGCGACGAATGAGATGGGATCAATGTACAAAACTTGCGACAGCTCTCTAGCGTGAAGAGTACAAAAGTTGTTCAGAGGATTAACAGAACGCCTCTGTTGTAAATAAAAATATATATATATATTGAGACAACTTGTTAAACTGTAAATCATATCGCAATGTCAAATGACACTTGTGAAGAGACAGCTGAAAATGAAAACGTTGAAAAATCGATTCGTGAGCTTTCAAAAGACTATTCAGAGTTTATCGAAATCGATTCATCTCGTGAGGTCTCTCTCTCTCTCTCTCTCTCTCTCTCTCTCTCTCTCTCTCTCTCTCTCTCTCTCTCTCTCTCTCTCTCTCTCTCTCTCTCTCGATAGATCGATCGATAAATAAAATTGTTTAAAAGTACTGGACTAAATTCTGGTTTATTCTGAGACGTGACTGCTTACCTGATGGACAATTTACTCAAGTGCACACACATGCCTAGCTACGATGTATTGGGATTAAAAAAACAACACAAACGCCGATAATTCCGTGCAACTAGTTTCGCATATAATATATGCTTCTTCAGGCACAAAATGTTTTGAAATAAACGGATGACGTCTTTACAGGCTAAAATAACAATTACGTCATTACGTAACTTCATAAGAAATTATGTCATTAGGTAACGTCATAAAAACAATGCATAATCACAACTATATATATGACAGGATCTAAAAGATACACGAGTCTCTAATGAAACCTGAATCAGTAAAATAATAAAATATAATAGAGACAAACAGTCATACATACAATTATAGTGTTATAAAAGATATACAATTTCACAATTGAAAAGAAAATTATACAATTTTATATAATACATTGGTATTAAGGCCATTAGGATACAAAGTATCTAATTTATGTATCCAATAAGTCTCTTTTATAAGTCTGTAAATGTCTCCATGCACAATATCTATTGGCATGAAAGAAAAATCGAGTAGACAGTGATTATGGGTGTTAAAATGTGTAGAAATATTAGATGAAAACTGAGGATCTTTATAATTTTTAATATGAAAGCGATGACTATTCATTCTTTTAGAAACTTGTTGAAGTGTTTGTCCAACATATTGCATGTTACATTTTTGACAGGTTATCAAATAAATCACGTTAGTTGATATGCAGTTAGTGTTAAAACGTAGGAAAAATGTCTCTTTTGTGTTAGCGCTACTAAAAAAATTACTTTCTTTTATGTTTGCACATTGAGAGCATCGATGTCTATTACATTTAGATGACAAGAATTGTCCTTTATTATTTTTTTCTGTATGTTTAGGTCTAATTAAAAAATCTTGCAAATTCTTGGGTCTCTTATAATCAACAATAGGCTTATTATTGTAAAGGGATTTTACGCTGTTTTTATTTGATAAGTTTAGGAGACTCCAATATTTATTAATTATAAGACCTTCTGTGTGATATTCCTGAAAATTTTACTTTCATTACACATCAAAACATGCTCTACTGTGCCATTAGTTAGGCAGTAAGACCCATCAACCCTGATGGGTCTTATGTGGTAGGACTACTATATTTCCTACTTCCCAGGCCCTAACACCAGACATATATGCTTCCCTGGCCCTAGCACCACACATATATACTTCTTTCACTTTAGCACCAGACATATCTACTTCCCTGGCCCTAACACCAGAATACCTACTTCCCAGACTGTAGCACCAGATATATCTACTTTTCAGACTATAGCACCAGATATATCTACTTCCCTGTTCCTAACACCAGACATACTTCCCAGATTGTAGTACCAGATATATCTACTTCTCTGGCCATAACACCAGACATACCTATTCCCAGACTGTAGCACCAGATATATTTACTTCCCAGACTATAGCACCAGATATATCTACTTCCCTGGCCCTATCACCAGACATACTATCTACTTCCCTGGCCCTAACACCAGACATACCTACTTCCAGACTGTAGCACCAGATATATCTACTTCCCTGGCCCTAACACCAGACATACCTACTTCCCAGACTGTAGCACCAGATATATCTACTTCCCTGGCCCTAACACCAGACATACCTACTTCCCAGACTGTACCATCAGATATATTTACTTCCCAGACTGTAGCACCAGATATATCTACTTCCCTGGTCCTAACACCAGACATATCTACTTCCCAGACTGTAGCACCAGATATATCTACTTCCCTGGCCCTAACACCAGACATATCTACTTCCTTGACCCTAGCATCACACATATATACTTCCATGACCTTAGTACAAGACATAAATGTATCTGCTTCTCTGACTGTAGCACCAGATATATCTATTTTTATATATATGCATTTATATAATCAGCCAGTGCATGACAATTGTGGTCATAAATGCCAGGTTATCTCATAACAGGGGGCTCTCATGACAGGTTATATTGTATATGTTTATCTTGTTTGGGTTTCCTTGGGAAATTATTGTGGTGTATTTGGGTATATTGGGTAAATTTTCCTGCCCAATGCATACTGTGCCATATCATCAATAAGATGTGTTCCTCAAAGTATAGTGTAAAGCTTGCAAAGATTAAGTAATAATATTAATATAAATAATAATAATAATAATAATAATAATAATAATAATAATAATAATAATAATAATAATGATAATAATAATGATAATATATATATATATATATATATATATATATATATATATATATATATATATATATATATATATATATATATATATATTTATATTTATATATATATATATATATATATATATATATATAATCTTATGTAACTTGGTTGTAAATGAAAATGGTGCCAATTATACTTTCAATATGGCTACCACTGTGGTCATCTCAAAATTTTTTTTGTGACTACTGCTGCCAATGGACAGTCATATTGATATGTTGTTTTAACTGAGGATAGTCTAATGATGACTACCTGAGTCCAAAAGACAATGTTACTAATCTGACATCTAATGATGACTGGCTGGTTCCAAAAGAAAATGGTACCAATCTGACATCAAATGATGACTGCCTGGTTCCAAAAGAAAATGGTACCGGTCTGAAATCAAATGATGACTGCCTGGTTCTAAAAGAAAATGGTACCAGTCTGACATCAAATGATGACTACCTGATTCCAAAAATAATGGTACTAGTCTGACATCCAGTATGGTCACTTGAAAATCTTTAACCACTGAAGAATATCAGTGATATTTTCAATACTGCCATTAATTGAAGAAATGGTGTTGAATTTCTGAATACTTTTTTTAAGGCCAGTGGAGCATCAGTCCCTTGGAGTAGCTTTTTGTTTTGTTATCTTAGGTAGGTGTGTGAAAACCACACACACCTGTTTGGGTTTTATAGTGAAGGATTTTGCAGGGCTGATAAAATATTGTTTTCACCCACTTGTCCAGGACAAATGGTGTGGTTTCCAAACATTTCAATTGTCCCACATTACATTTTACTTAAATGAAAATTGTAATTACTTGCCCAGATTTGATGAGATGTACATATTTAAATGCATAGAAATAAAAAACAAAATAATGTGTGACATTTATTTATTTATTTATTAAAACAATTTGCATTTGTCAAATTATTGGTTGACACAATAAAATTTGACTACCTCAGGTAAATATCTTTTAGCTGCTTTAAAAAAAATGTACGTGCACATGATTTCCACCAGCACTAACGCAAGAGTTGATTGCTGTGTCTGGGTTAAAGTCCTCAATGCTGGTCTGTATGCTAAAATCTTATTTAGAATATGTGAAGTATATTTGTTTCATGAATGCCTTAATGAAGTCTTGATTAAAGTCTTGGAACTAAATCCCCATTCACACTTAGCAGTGGATGGACTTATAAGAAACATGATTTCGAAAGGTTTGCATAGCAGACAAAGACTTATATGAAACATGATTTCTAAGTTTTTATAACAGACAAAGAGAAATCTTGTAGTCAGATGATTACTGCCATTTAAAAAGTGTTCAAAGAATTTCATCAGGTTGATCCTGTGACTGATTGTATGCCCTTATATTCACTTTGAACATTAAATAATGCTAATGAATGAACGGATGGTATGCCTAAAAATAAATTAAAAGTCATTGAGATAAACCTTAAAGCCTTCTATCCCTTCATATTTCACCAATGGAAAGCGCATATAGTCAAAGACATGTTTGGGACAAGTTTCATATAGTCATGAACAAATACACTAGTTGAATCTACTAGATGTGCAAGTTTGGGATATTATTTACAGTAACTGCAGTCTTTCCTTTTAAGTCAGTAAATTCAACCTATATATTCGTATCTAACATCATCTACTGCCACAGATTCAGGATTTTATCTCTGGACAAATCCTTACACTCGGCAGCTCTATTACATTTTATCTCTCTACTTTTATGTGAAATTTCACTTTTCAAATCTTTATATTTTACTGTCCTTGCAAAATGAATTTAGTGAACTCATTTTATCCACAGAGTAAATATCATTTTGCCAGAAAACTACTTCTTATATGATTATGAAATACATTTTGTTGTTAATATGTAGAGAGGTAGCTCATTAATTAGCATAATTGTTAAATACATATGCAAATTAATTCTCTGTATATTATTAGTTAAAATGTAAAGAATCGTTATTGTCATTTAATCATTTAATTAAGGAAACCATCACTAAAGTCAGTTAAGTTCCTTTTATTAATTTAACCACTCCGGTGGCCTAGTGGTTAGAGCATCTGTCTTGGATGCTGGAGGTTGTAGGTTCGATCCCCGGTCGAGTCTTACCAAAGACTTACAAAAATGGTACTAACAGTTGCCTCGCTTGACGCTCAGCATTAGAAGGTTAGTGTTAGGACTGGTCGGCCTGGTGTCAGGATAATGTGACTGGGTGGGACATCATGCTACATGTCTGCAGCATGATGCTCCAGTGCTAGACATCGCTATAAACTGCCACACTGCAGACATCGTAGTGATATGACTGAAAAATTGTTAAAAGCTATGTTAAAAATTATAAACACCACCTTTCATTAATTTAATTACACTCATTGGATTAATGTAAAGTTAGCCATTTGTGAGGATGAGGTTGAAGTAAATACAACAACGCCACTTAAAATACTGCAAATTAATCATGGCTGCCTTTGTTTTGTTTTGTGTGTTTTGATTTTGACACATTGCCCAAAATGAACTCAAGCAGTAATAGATTGTATTTACATGAACCAGTTACTCCGTGACCACAGTTATATGTGATAGAGGATATAAAAGCATGCATTGAGGGGTGGAATTAAATATTAAGTATTCCCTGAGGGAATGAATGACCAAAAAGAGGTTGATAAAGTAATTGAATCCTAAAAATACAAACATTTCAGACTTTTTTAAATTTGGAAAAAGGCACTTGTGCCAGACTAGCGACTTGGAAAAATTTACTTGTCTTACTTTGAAAATGTGTGTGTTTGTGTGTATGTGTGTGTGTGATTTAGATTTTTAACATAGCTTTAAAAAATCTGTCATATTGTAATGATGTCTGTAGTGATACACTTTATAGTATTTTCTAGCACTGGGGCATCATGCTGCAGACAAATAGCATGATGTCCCACCCAGTCACATTATCCTGACACCAGGCCTACCAGTCCTAACACTAACCTCATAATGCTGAGTTCCCAGTGAAGCATCTGTTAGTACCATTTTTAAGTCTTTGATATGACTCAAATGTGGTTTGAACCCGTGATCTCCTGCATCAAAGGTGGATGCTCTAACCACTAGGCCGTTGGAGCGGTCTTGAAGATGAGTAGTATGGGACTTTTTCATGTTTGTACATTAAAATGTCAAAACATTCACTGCCAACAGGTAAATTGAAGAAACTGTTTCCAGATTGGTATTCCAATTTGGGACTGCCAGAGATATGTAAGATAAAGAGAGATGGTTGCATGAACAGCTGTATTGATGTTGTATGACTTATCTTTCTCCTCTCT
Organism: Potamilus streckersoni; assembly: GCA_016746295.1. Classification (NCBI taxonomy): domain Eukaryota; kingdom Metazoa; phylum Mollusca; class Bivalvia; order Unionida; family Unionidae; genus Potamilus; species Potamilus streckersoni. Next base: position 456,840 of record JAEAOA010001366.1, read on the forward strand.
GATTGCAGCAGCAGAAATTTAATGACAGTATAGAGGAAATGCTGACAAAACTTGAAGAATTTTCAGGACTTGTTGATATGGTAAATACAAGAGCAAGAAAGATTTTTATCCACATTAAAGCATGGAGTTTAATTTTCTTTAAACTACTAAGATTGTTTTTGTTCTTAATTTCATGTGCATATTTTCTAATTTTTCCAATATGAAATTAAATAACGATAAAGACTTCAGAATTCATTGTGGCCAGTTTACCTGGGAGACCAGGCTGTACTAAAATTTAATCATTGTTTATTCCCAAACATATTAGACACAGATTTTACTTTATACACATAGTTTCAACCAAATGGCTTTCTTTCAGAAAACATTTCAGCTAGTTGTTTCATTTACATTGATCCACGCACTCATGGGTTACTCTTATTCATTGATACAAGCGATCCTACAAATTGAGGTAATATTTATCAAAAGGTTTAATTGTGCATTACCAGCATATATTCATGTAATTGGCAGATTTGTCTTGTTTTCAAACAGCAGTAGGACAGGTAATCATTAAAACCCTGAAACTGGCTAGGGTTACGATGGAATTTTGTCCAGCAGTTGTACCAGTACGTTGATCTGCATTTGCTTTTTACTCCATAATATTAATACGATTACTGTAGCTGTGTGAAATAGTATGTAAGGTCGTTTGCATCAAAGCAAACTAAACTCAGTTTTTAGTTATTATAATAATTTTTGAGCATTATTTTTGAAACTATTATTTTATCTTGGATATGTCATTCAAGTTTAGTGCAGTGGTGCTTATGATTTGAATCCAAGGGATGTACTTCATTCAGTGCATGTTCAAACCTTCAGTGTACATGTGGTGGTGCCATTATGTATAATATGTGTACTGGCCTAAATGCATCTATCCAAATCCAATTTTTGTTGTTTTATCAGTATCATTTTTTAATGAGTTAGCTATTTACAATATGGCAAAATAAAAATGTAATTACTGGTGCATTGATACAAAGTCTAATCCAATAATTAAGTAATCAAAACGGACAGGTAGTGTTACAGCAGTCTGCGAATTCTCAATTCTTGTAATTGTGCAGTCAAATTATACACAAATCTGAATTAGGCAGAAACAGTAAGAAAACAAAATTACATAAATTTCTTGACATTTCAAACAAATTACATGTACCGATTTCATGTAATTTTTCATACACAAAAAATATTAATTTCAGTGTAGTAAAAATTATATGTAAAATAATTGCTTATAATTTGGTGGAGCTGACTGTGTACAAAAATTAAAGGTATCATACCAAAACAAGTTCTACAGTGCACATGCTTCTCAAAAACCTAATGGTACAAATGTACAAAGTAAACATATTTTCTGTCTCATTAATCAAAAATACTTTTCATATGAGAGAGAGAGAGAGAGAGAGAGAGACAGAGAGAATTATGTTCAATGTGCAAACTAATCTGCATGTAGAACATATGATATGTACCTGTTATGTTGTGCAAAATCATAAAGATGGTTTGAACATTAATAAGTTATGGGTAATATTTATTAGTAAATTATACACAATGATAAAACCCCTCATCATCAGGAAATTAAGTGCAAGTTGTATTTTTACTGCAACAATAATCTCATTATCAAATTACAAAATAAAAAATCAAGAACTTGAAATCAACTCTAGTTAATGCATGTGTGTGTGTGTGTGTGTGTGTGTGTGTGTGTGCATGCACGCCAGAGAAATCAGTAAAATAAAACATTTTCAGTGTACAAGACCATGTTTATTCAGTGTAGTTTTTATTTGTAGCTTTCGCAAAGAGAAAACAAGACTATTTTTAGTTACCTGACAAGTGGGATAATCCTCATGCATTACGACCGTACTATATTCCATTGCGAAAGAACACCGCTAAATCAGTTTAATTTCTATGTACACTGTCACAATAACCACTTGGCTATAGTGTTATTTACATGATAATTAAACATGCATATCACTTTGTTTAGTATTGTTGAAACCTTATTGATAGCAAGAATCGACTGAAGAGGTCATATCATCAAGGCTGCCGGTAGGGAATCGAATCTCGCTTTAGGGAATTGTCCATATAGCAGATATTATCAGGACATTATTTGTTATAAAAACTCAACAATAAAGATAATAGTCAGGTATATCATAGAAAGATAAGCAATAAAATGTTAATTATATCCAAGTCAAAACAGAACAAGCACTGAAAAGATAGTTCAGAGATCTTGGAAACGCTCAAATACCCATATTTGGATGCAAATTTTTTATTTGGGATGCAGAATATTTGTATGCACGTTTTTGTTGCAAACCGGAAAGTTTTTGCAGCAGAATAAATGTTCTAATCACTATGAAACTGAAGCTATGCTTTTGTTTTAGTTTGTTGCTGACTTTGATCAAAGGTAGCCAGCTTGCTTTGATCAAGGTACATGTGTTACTAGAGGTGCCGCTAAAGGCTCCATTTGAAGGACCAAACAAATACCCATTTGTTATTGCTGCAGCAACATCAAATAATTGTAGAACATTGCGACAATTTTTTTAAAAAAAAATCCTTTTTATATATTGGTGCTTCAGAGGTTTTCATTGAAATTGCAGCAAAACTATTTTTTCTGTTTTTTTTTCTTCTTTCTAATTGCTGTCGTGTGGTCCACTGTAGTCATATCATGTTCCTGCCCTCAGATTTGGTTGATTGTAGCTAGTCAGTTGCATGGCTATTTTGATTATAATAAGGCATACAGTATCAAGGCTAGATATCAGCATAAGCAGATTATGATACAGTATAACAATTAACTGTTGGTTTATCAATATGAAATAAAGTTTTGTTTATGTGCCAATAGATTCCATTGCATTTTATATCCAAGTTTGCAGCTTCCTGTCATGGTGCTTTTGAATTTCTGCACTCCAACCCCGAGACAGTATATACATTTTTTATCAGCCAAATATGTCGCCAAAAATATTGCCAGATGGTATATTTTGTCGCCAAAAAGGAAAACAAAATTGCAATTGGCGACACTGGCGAAGCTCAATGTGATCACTGTAATTGATTTCCGATTGTTGCCATATAAACATTGCCTGTGAACTCGAAATTAAGAGACTTGGACAAAATGCCATTTACAAATTTAAACAAGTGATTTGGGGTTAAACGGAAAAATGATGAATTTTTCAATGATATTCAGAACTGTGCTAAAGTTGCTAGAACTGGTAGTCCATTTCTTCTTAGTTTTGTACTTCCTGAAATGAAGGCTGTTGGTAGTTATTTCATTAATGCAATAAACATATCAGTTAACCATGGAAGGGAATGGTGACTCACATTTTATTTGAAACATTTGACCCAACACTACTTTTTGAATCTTATGATAACAACCAGAATAAAGTAATACTGTTCCATTGGATTAATGGTGGATGGGGTTTTAGTGATCCATTGGCTGACCTTGGTTTTGCCAATTAGCATTAATTTTGAATGCTTCACTGAAGTAGAGGAGATGGCATTTGGGGCAGAGAGGAAGCACACCATTATATCTATCTGGTTGGAGCACTAACTACATAGCATTGTTATTTCATTTTTCAGATCCGTAGTGATACTTCCCTGTGTATGAACAAGACTTTACCGCAAATTAAAGCAAAATGTGACGGGATGAAGAAAATATTTACTAGGATTGACAGGCTTGAGGTAAACTCCCATGTGTTATTTAGTTATTGATGTGGTTCATAGTGTCCTACATTATTGCATGAGTTATTTAGTCATCAATGTAGCTCATAGTATACTTGCATATATGTAATCTTAATGTGTGTTTAGTTATCAATGTGGCTCATAGTGTCCTAATTTTTATTTAGCCATCACATGTTATTTAGTTATCATTGTGGCTAATAGTGTCCTAGTTTATATTTAGCCATCACATATTATTTAGTCATCAATGTAGCTCATAGTATACTTGCATATATGTAATCTTCATATTTGTTTAGTTTTTGATGTGGTTCATAGGAATCTACTTTATATTTAGCCATCACATGTTATTTAGTTATCATTGTGGTTAATAGTGTCCTAGTTTATATTTAGCCATCACATGTTATTTAGTCATCAATGTAGCTCATAGTATACTTGCATATATGTAATCTTCATATTTGTTTAGTTTTTGATGTGGTTCATAGAAATCTACTTTATATTTAGCCATCACATGTTATTTAGTTATCATTGTGGTTAATAGTGTCCTAGTTTATATTTAGCCATCACATGTGTTATTTAGTCATCAATGTAGCTATTGTATACTTGCATATATGGAATTTTCATATTTGTTTAGTTATTGATGTGGTTCATAGGGATCTACTTTATATTTAGCCATCTCATGTTATTTAGTTATCAGTGTGGCTCATAGTGTCATACTTTATATTTAGCCATCACTTGTGCTTTTTAGTTATCAATGTGACTTATAGTGTCCTACTTTATATTTATCCATCACTTGTGTTATTTAGTTATCAAGGTAGCTCATAGTGTCCTACTTTATATTTAGCCATCACATGTGCTATTTAGATATCAATGTGGCTCATAGTGTTCTACTTTATATTTAGCCATCACTTGTGTTATTTATTTATCAATGTGACTCATAGTGTTCTACTTTATATTTAGCCATCACTTGTGTTATTTAGTTATTAATGTGGCTCATAGTGTCCTACTTTAGGTTTCAATGGTAATCTTATATTGTTGCTAAAGATTGTAACTGACAATGTCTTATCAGAGTTCTGCATGAGTATTCTTATAGGGGTAAAAACATTATTATTATACTACTACTATTACACTACTAGCTACCTTGGGAATAGAGGTTTTTATGTAATTATGTTGTGAATGACTGTCCTTTAACTCTTAAAAGAAGCTGGTGTCATGGAAATGAAAGTTGTGTGTGTGTGTGTGTGATTTTTAAAATAGCTTTAACAATTTTTCAGTCATATTGTAAAGATATCTTCAGTGTGGAAGTTTATAGTGATGTCTTGCACTGGGGCATCATGATGCAGACATGTGGCATCATGTCCCCCCCAGTCACATTATCCTGACACCAAGACAACCTGCCTTTACACTGTCCTCTTGTCTGCTGGGCGCCTAGCGATGCAGCCATTAGTACCTGTTTTATAAGTCTATTTATGACCTGGCCAGGGTATGAACCTGTGACATCCCACATCCAAGGCTGACACTCTAACCACTAGGCCACCGGAGTGGTCAGAAATGAAGTTAGTGTGCAACATTTAATGTAAAATATCATTTTATCAACAGCCATTATCTTGACTTGTATCCTGTGGAGTTGTTTAATTTCATGAATTTCAATTTTGGTTTTTTAAAACTGGACTGTTTTGTATAAATTCATGGAGGTCACAGCGAGATATACCTTTCATGGAGAATGAGATCCTGTTCTTTATGTATTTAATTCATTTACATTGTGTCTTTACAGTTTGCTTTCCGGCAGTAACAGAACTCCATAAGCTTGGTAGCACACAAAGAAAAGTTTATCTGTAGTGTGCTATCTTATTTTTGACCCAAAATGAGCATTTTGGTTTGCTTGACATACAAAAATATATAAATATGTACCTCCATCGCTTGAAAAAAGACTTTATGGTCTTGCTTATGTGCAACATGTATTGGGTCAAAGGTTGAACTTATACTTTTAATGAAATCAACATTGTGCAAATAATGACTTGAGTGGAACAGCTTCAATGACAGGGTTTTCAGAGCTTACATGAGGTGTCTATAAAACAACAACAATGTCAGAAACAAATACCATGTTTACTCTGGTTAAGATACCAGTCCTTCAATGTTAATCTCAAAATTGAGTCTTCTGATGTCCAAATTCTGTTAATAAGCCATGGCCAATTAAAAAGTCAAAATACTTTGAAGATTGCTGAAAAGTTACGTTGGCTGGCAAATGCTTTGCCACATTTCTTGCAGCAAAATGTTGACTTTATATTAGGCAGTTGGCTCTGACATCATCCATGGGCAAAGCAACATGACATGAGAAGTCTTCATTTACTACTTACTTTGATTTATAGCTATGTCAACAGTTTTCATAAAGTGCTTTCCAATGTATGCAATAAATGTTTCTAAGTTCTTGAAATAATTTGCTCCAGTGACTATGAGACCAAAGTGTTACTTATCCACAAAGACCTTTGTACTGTCATTTACACTGCCTCTTCCAAGTCTTAAATTCATTATCCCTTACACCATGAGACCAAATTGTTACTTGTACGGCCATAAAGACCCATTTTACTGCCATTTACATCTGCTCCAGAGGCCTAGTGGTTAGAGCATCTGCTTCAGATGCCAGAGGTTGTAGATTCAAACCCTAGCTGGGTCATACCAAAGACTCAAACAGATATTACTAACATTTGCTTTGCTAGATGCATGTCATTTCAACAGTTTGTGTTTGGACTAGTTGGCCTTGTGTGAGGATAATGTATTTGGGTGGGACATTATGCTCATGTCTGTAGCATAATGTCCCAGTGTTGAACATCAATATAAACTGCAACACTGCAGACATCATAGTGATATGGCTGAAAAATTGTTAAAGCTACGTTGAAAATGGTCCCAAAGCATACCTCTGTTGAGCACACTTTGAGGCAGCTGCTAGTATCATTTTTGATATGACAATTTCATTACACAGTGCTCCCATCCATCCATCTTGTTGCTTGTTATGTCCTGTCCATCATAACCTTTTCTTCGGCTCAGTAAGTTTTGTTTTATGGATCAGAACTAAATTTTTTTGAGGCTTTGCATTAAAAGGACCTCAATAAAGTTTTATATTCATTGTTTTCCAGCAAAATTCAGCAGAGTTATGTCCCCTGTGTTACCTAATGTTCTTGCTTCTTGTTAAGTTTTTGCGTTGCTTCTTGCCCTGATTTGAATGGATTCCCATACATTTTGTGGGTTTCTGAATTTGCCATTGACAGTGGAATAATAATAATTTAATATGTTATCATTTTTATTTCAGGCATTTGCAGCATTTCTTAGAGAGCAACTTAAGATGATGGAAGAATGTGTCAACAAGGCCGAATCGGAGATGGGGTCATTGAGTGGAATTAAAAAAATGTTCTCTTCACTCATAAGTCCAGTAAGTGTCAGTCTAAATTAAGGGAGACATATAACTGACTTATAAAAATGATTTTTGTTCACTGCAGGCTACTAATTTGTAACCATAGCCAAGAGAAGAATTAGGCATGTGATGCTAGTGATGTAATAGATTAAGTATTGAATAATACAAACAGTTATCTCAGTTGAAATTTAATAAATAAGTAAATACAGGCAAACTGGTGTAACCAAGTCATTATGGAAATGAAGAAAAGTAAAGTTGTTTTGGATCATGCACCAGAATAAACAATTTGGCAAATTTTTCCCACTCAGCACGTAATTGCTCATCATTATAGCATACAGAGGCATGTTGTAAACTATTCCCCATTATAGAAACATAACTCTGACAGTATGGTTTCAAATTACATGTTTCTAGACTAATTTCACCCACAAAGTTAAGTGTAACACATCAACTGGAATGTGTGGTTGTAAGTTTAGGAAATTATGATGTTTGTGGTGGGTGTTAAGCAGCTACTTTTGCTTCCATGAAGTACATGAAAATCAAGTCACATAGTAAATCATGCAAATCAAGTCACATAGTAAATCATATAAATCAAGTCACATAGTAAACCATCTAAATCAAGTCACATAGTAAATCATTAAAATCCAGACACATAGTAAATTATCAAGATCAAGACACATAGTAAATCACGAAAATAATAACACTTAGTAAATCATCAAAATCAAGACACAGTAAATCACGAAAATAATGGCACATAGTAAATCATGCAAATCAAGTCACATAATAAACCATCTAAATCAAGACACATAGTAAATCATCAAAATCAAGTCACATAGTAAATCATTAAAATCAAGTCACATAGTAAATCATGCAAATCAAGTCACAAAGTAAACCATCTAAATCAAGTCACATAGTAAACCATCTAAATCAAGTCACATAGTAAATAATCAAAATCAAGACAATAGTAAATCACGTAAATAATGTCACATAGTAAATTATCAAAATCAAGACACGTAGTAAATCACGAAAATAATAACACTTAGTAAATCATCAAAATCAAGACATAGTAAATCACGTAAATAATGTCACATAGTAAATTATCAAAATCAAGACACATAGTAAATCACAAAAATAATAACACATAGTAAATCATCAAAATCAAGACAATAGTAAATCATCAAAATCAAGTCACATGGTAAATCATCCATATCTGAGTCTTACAGTATATCATCAAAATTGTAGCAAATTATGAAATCATGGTGTTCTTTGTATGTTTGTGTGGTGGTTAGTTGCCACTTTACTTTAACAAGATATGTCCAGAGTGAGAAACATGGTAAGTTCCAAGTAGCTCATGATGTTCTTGGTGTGGTGGTAAGTTCCAGATAACTTGTGATGTTCTTCATGGGGTTGATAGGAGGGCTGGTTTAAGCATTCAGTTTTCTCCTATGAGGCATGTTCTGACTAAGCCTATGAAATCCAAGAAACTCACAAAGTTGTTGTGGTATATGTTTTTATGTAACTACTATTGTAAAATACTTAGCACTTCTAAGGTTTAGGTGTTGTACTAAGTCCACATTATTATTATTATTATTATTATTATTATTATTATTATTATTATTATTATTATTATTATTATTATTATTATTATTATTATTTAGCCATAGTTTTTTCATCTTTTGTTTTAGAAAAAATTGCAGCCCAAAGGCAAGGAGTCTAAGCTAGAGTTCCTACCACCAGAGATGTTTGTGACTGAGGAATATGTTCACAAAATCACAGAAGTCGCAAGTACAGAGAAAAGTCCTGACACAACCTCACACAATACAGAACAAACTATTTAATATGTTTGTTGTGCATTACTGTGGTCTTGCCACAATTTATACGCTATTGCTGAATCTTGTTCTTGGCACTGAGAGAGTTATTCTAGTATATTTTACATGTTTATTTTATCAAGCTTGTTCTTGACACTGACAGAGTTATTCTAGTATATCTTACATTTTTATTTTATCAAGCTTGTTCTTGGCACTGACAGAGTTATTCTAGTATATTTTACATGTTTATTTTATCAAGCTTGTTCTTGACACTGACAGAGTTATTCTAGTATAATTTACATGTTTATCTTATCAAGCTTGTTCTTGGCACTGACAGAGAAATTCTAGTATATTTTTGATCAGTCTGCCCCACATCATACTCTTCAGGCAAAGAAACAAATTTATGCATGTATTCACTCACCCTTATGGGAAGACTTAGGTGCAAAGTTATTCCATTCCACTGATGTACATCTCAACTGTCTCTTTCATTTTATTATACTTGAGAATATATTATCCATGTGCATCATATAGTTATAATTATAAACATATTATCCATGTAAATCACTCGCATTGTTAAGAAAACTAGTTTGCAAAGCTATTTGTCTGTTATGAAATGATATCTCATCTGCCTGTCCATATAACTATCATTATAAATATTACTCATGTAGATCACTCTGTCACCCTACGAAGAACACTAGTGGGCTAAGCTGTTTCAGTCTGTTATAAACGTGTATCTCGTCTTTTGTTCTGCATCATTATAGTGGAAAATGCAATACCCATGTTGATCATTCACTCAATTAGGAACATTTTGGGTCCAGATTTGGTGTCACGTACAGCACTAGCAAATTTGTGTCTAAGCTGTTGTCTTGTAACCTTAGTAACAACAAAAACACATATCCTTATCTGACAATATTTTATAGAAAGCAGATATGGGTCTTTGTTTTCCATATTCAGGTGAGCAGCATACTTGCTGAAAAGTTACACACAGAGCAGAACTGAATAAAAACTGTAGTTTGATTGTCATAAAAAAAATTCTGAGGAAAAAGTATTGTGGCCTTAGGTAGTTGCCAATTTGTCTGCAGCTTTCCTGACAGCATTACATTTGCTGTTCTATTTCATAAATTACATTTTCTTGATTTTTGGAAGCAAATTGATTCCTTGAATTTAATGTCTTCAGCCTGAAAATGACCCTTTTTTTGTGAAGTTATGAATTTAGTCATTACTTTGAAATATTTGAATAAGATTCCACGCTAAAGTTATTAAGTATTTCTGAAAGTGGGGCAGGTTTAAGTTGAAGTTATGTGCATTTGTTTGTAGTAGAGAAACAATCCTATATTGATACTAGGGAAACATAATGTATTTGGTATAAATAAAATAATCCTGTATTTAGTACTAGGGAAATAATCCTGTATTTAGTACTAGGGAAATAATCCTGTATTTAGTACTAGGGAAATAATTCTGTATTTAGTACTAGGGAAATACATCTGTATTTAGTACTAGGGAAATAATTCTGTATTTAGTACTAGGGAAATAATCCTGTATTTAGTACTAGGGAAATAATTCTGTATTTAGTACTAGGGAAATAATCCTGTATTTAGTACAAGGAAATAATCCTGTATTTAGTACTAGGGAAATAATTCTGTATTTAGTACTAGGGAAATAATCATCAGCCTAAAGCAGTCGGCTGATCAAATTGGCTGTTTCCATGTGCTTTAGAAATGAACTAGTCTAAAGTGCACTTGTCAGAGTATACATTACTAACTTCTGAAAGAAATTATAAAATATTTAAAAAAGGAAAAAAAGCTATCAGCTAGTTTGTTTCTTATTTACTTCTGAAATCCAGGAAGTGGAAATGACCAAGCAGCAATCACAGTTATTTGAGAGGTGCACATCTCAAGTAAGACCAAGCTGTATACTTTATAACTCAAAAAACATTCAATCATACACCAAAATAAAGGGAATTAGATGCTATTTTGACAATACCTCAGATGTACAGTCTTTTTAACTTGCCAAGATAACCAGAGAATTAATTTTCGTTAAAATTCAAACCCAATGCAATTTATGAAACTAGAACAAAACCTAGCAAACTTTCCACTCCCACTCTCAGTACACCTTTTGACTCTCCAATGAACATTCACTGTTAAATGAAAAATAGGAAAAACATGGTAACTAAAGCTGCTAAAATTATTTAATTTGCAGGGAATTAAAGCAAATGATTTACATGCAATTTTTCTGTGTGAAATAAAACATGAATCTAGCAACATATATGGACCCATTTTATTAGAATTCATGGAACCAATGACACTCATATGGACTCTTTTTAGTAGAATTCATGAAATCAATGACACTCATATGGACTCTTTGTATTAGAATTCATGGGACCAATGATACTCATATGGACTCTTTTTAGTAGAATTCATGAAATCAATGACACTCATATAGACTATTATTAGAAATCATGGAACCAATGACACTCATATGGATGCTTTTATAAGGAAATACAAAAACAATGACACAGATATGGACTCTCTCTATCTGAAATCATGAAACCAATGATAATCTTATGGACCCTTGAAATAGTGACCAAGATATGGACCATTTTCATTAGAATTCATGTATTTAGTGACATATGGACTCTTTTTATTAGGAAATACAAGACTAATGACACTCATGAATTCTCTTTATTAGAAATCATGAAACCAGTGACAGTCATATGAACTCTTTTTATTAAGAAACAAAAACAGTGACAATCTATGGGCCCTTTTTCATTAGAAATCATGAAACTACTGACAATGTTATGGACTCTCTTCATTAGAATCATGAAACTAATGACAGTCTTATGGACTTTTAATTAGAATCATGAAACTAATGACAATCTTATGGACTTTTAATTAGAATCCTGAAGACAAAGATGGACTACCTAACTGATGCATATTATCTCTGTACAGTTGAAGTAGATGTTCTTTTCTGCTAGCTTTTTGACCAATTTGGATGTAGTCCAATTTTCTGGAACGTCTGCCCAGGTTGAATTTGTCGAAGTGATGACATCATTATAATGTTCTATATTGCGCACACTAGTCAAACGATCAACAATTCGTCTGTCTTGAACGACGAGCCATTGTGGGCAGGATAAAACGTATGTTCCCAAGTAACACAAAAAGTAACTCTGGTATCTTGCACTCTTTCCACCGATAAATTGCTAAAGTTAATTGTGGCGTTTATAATTCTCACTGGAAGGCGCACCCTTCACACACATCCCAAGCTGCTCTATGAATTCCTGGGACAACTTAATGCATGATCCCATGCTCCAGACTCAGTAATCTGATTGGTTCAACATGACGACATACTTCAATTTAGTTACTAGCTTATTGACATAATACTGACTACAACAACATCACTTATGGTAGTGAAACCCTCGTAGACAAAGAGGGGTCCACAAAAAAGGGGCTAGAGAAGGATGCACTGTGTATTATTTAAACTATATTTAATCACTTAAATTACAATTAATGACAATCTTATGAACTTTTAATTAGAATCATGAAACTAATGGCAATCTTATGGACTTTTAATTAGAATCATGAAACTAATGATAATCTTATGGACTCTTTTCATTAGAAAACACAAAACCAATGAAACTCATACGGACCCTTTTAATTAGAAATCATGAAAAAATGATTAACAATTTTACACTTTTTAATATTAGAAATAGTGAAACTGATGACAATCTTGTGGACCATTTAAGAAAAGCATGAAGAACCTGTTCTTCAAGTCTGCAGAAAAAAACCATGATTGGCATTACAAAATAAATCTCTTTTTTTTTCATTTATGATGTGAATCTTTTGCAAGAGTGTTACTGTCAGGACAAGACTTTTTCGAGGAAACTAAAAATTTCTATTTATTACACATGACTTTCTGTGTTCCAAGGAAACTAAAAATTGCTATAGAATTTATTACACAGGACATTTTCTGTGTTCCAAGGAAACTAAAAATTACTATAGAATTTATTACACAGGACATTTTCTGTGTTCCAAGGAAACAAAATTACTATAGAATTTATGACACAGAACTTTTTCTGTGTTCCAAGGAAACTAAAACTTACTATATAATTTATGACACAGGACTTATTCTATGATCCAAGGAAACTAAAAATTACTATAGAATTTATTACACAGGAGATAGTCAGGATTACTTGACAGGGGGTTGGTGGATGTATTGATTAAATGACTGTGCAGCTGACATAATTAGAGATTAAGAAAATACATTTTGATGGAATTAACATTATGTAGGTAGTAGAACTAAAGCAGTGTAAAGGAAAACTAAGGTGATACATGAATTTATTCACTATTTCCATGCATACACACATACATGCATACATACATATATATACATACATACATACATACATACATACATACATACATACATACATACATACATACATACATACATGCATGCATGCATGCATGCATGCATGCATGCATGCAGACAGACAGACATGCATGCATGCATACATACATATATACTTTTTGTACACATATAAATTCAATTTCATTTATAGAATTGTTTGTACTTCCTGTAAAGACTGTTTTTGAAGGTTATAAAGTATATTTTTTTTGTTTATTCAGAGAGAATTATGCAGAAAGTGCAATAAATGAACTTGATTGATTGATTAGTGTGTATTTCTTTCCATGTTTACTTTCTTTCTTTCTGTAACCCATATAATCAGTTAAACACAACTTCTGACTTTGTTTCTGAGATACTTTAGGAATTGGAATCCTTTATGGTAAACAAAGGAATTGGACTATTTAACTCTGATTTTCTTGTGTGGGTGTTCCTTTTCTCAGCCAAAGCATGTCTAACATGGTATGGTTTATTGCTGAATAACAGTGGTTATTGCTGAATAACAGTGGTTATTGTTGAATAACTGGTTATTGCTGAATAACATGGTAATATTCAATTTATTGAAAAAAAACCAATGTAGTCTAACATGATGTTATACTCGGCCCATCAGGCCAGATAAGTTATTTTTAAAGCCGCACCTTAAGATTTAAATAAATAGATCATACCAGGTCACAGGCTTAATCTGACCTGTATTCTGCCCATCCCTGTGTTATACAATTTATTGTTGTGTCATAAGGTATACACCTTTTTATGCACATTGTGTTATACAATTTATTGTTGTGTCATAAGGTATACACCTTTTTATGCACATTCTGTTATACAATTTATTGTTGTGTCATAAGGTATACACCTTTTTATGCACATTCTGTTATACAATTTATTGTTGTGTCATAAGGTATACACCTTTTTATGCACATTCTGTTATACAATTTATTGTTGTGTCATAAGGTATACACCTTTTTATGCACATTCTGTTATACAATTTATTGTTGTGTCATAAGGTATACACCTTTTTATCAAATAGTCGGTATTGTTTTCCTACAGTGCCTGCAGGTTCATATTTTTGATATTATACGTGTGAACATATCACTTTATCTGATTCTGATTGGTCTAGATGAGTTCATGAAATTATTGTGCATTAGTGTCTTTAATGATTGGCTGTGACCGTGTGAAAACGTTTTTAACCTTGCTTTCTGGAATATTTTGATCTGAATCAACATTTTTTGGCGGACATTTTTTTTAACTCTACTCACAAATGGAAATTGAGGAAATATCATATCGGCTGTCTCAATATAGATATGCTACTACCACAGGGGTTCATTATGTCATGTTTAACAATATCAACATAAGAAAAATGGCATAAAACTACAAGACAAGAACGACAATAACGAAAAAAACTAAGGGTCCACGTATATTCTACTGTCGGCCTGCTGTACTGTGACTGCTTAAGGTAAAACAATGTGGCAGCATCACATGACATTTATAATTCTATTTTGAAAAATGATTTTGTGGTTACAAAATATTTTGTTTATTCGGATGGAAGCTTTCTCTTTGATTTATAGTTTGTAAAACAGTACAATCTAATTTTACTAGTTCAACTTTGTTTGGGACTATATTTTATGCACAACAAATGAATGGTACACCATCTGTCAGAATGAACAAAATTATTCTATCAATCTAAATAATTTCCACTGAAATAAAAACTGTGATAAAAAGAATCTCAAATGGGTAACAATTTAATATTAAATTTATGAAACTTGTTGAATAATGTCCAGCTTTTGTGAGCCTTGGCAAGCAAAAGCTGGAGATTATTCAACTTGTTTCATAAATTCAATATTAAATTGTTACTCATTAGTGATCCTCTATTTATGCACCATGTATTATACAATTTATTGTTGTGTCATAAGGTATACACCTTTTAATGCACCATGTGTTATACAATTTATTGTTGTCATAAGGTATACACCTTTTTATGACCCTGATCAGCTGCATGATGTTTGTGAATGTTTGTTCTAATCAGGTTCTTAGAAGTGAGATAGTGACCAAAACTTAAAGACGGCCATCCTTTCATTGTAAACCCTCTTCGGAATTACATCATTAATAGCAAATATATTGCTATTACTAACCTACCAACCTAGAGCTTTGCAGTAAGGCTTATTGAAATGACCCTTAAGTTACAAACTTATGGAGTGAAAATACATAAATATGATTGCCGTACTATTAGCATTGGCTTGTTAGTTTTGGTCTGGATCATGGTTTTAGAATCAATGGACCAGACCAGGGTTTTAGACTCAGTGAACCAGACCAGGGTTTTAGACTCCATGGACCAGACCAGGGTTTTAGACTCCATGGACCAGACCAGGGTTTTAGACTCAGTGAACCAGACCAGGGTTTCAGACTCCATGGACCAGACCAGGGTTTTAGACTCCTTGGAGTTTGTCATGGAACCAGGCTACATTTTTATAGGGCATACATTAGACAGTTTAATCCTTCAATATTCATCTAAACTGCCTGCATGATCAAGCTTTTGCATTGTCTAGAAATGTCATTGGGCAAAAAGATGAAAGTAAAGATTAGCCTTTTAAAAGTTCCAAACAGCACACATTGTATAAAATACAAATTCAGGTACTTGGCTGTGTTAGGAAATGAGAGAAGAAGTAACCAAAATTACATTTATTGACATAAAACCTAGATTGCATTTATTGGACAAAAAACTTAGATTGCATTTCTTGGTCATAAAACTTAGATTGTATTTATTGGACAAAAAAACTTAGATTGCATTTCTTGGTCATAAAACTTAGATTGTATTTATTGGACATAAAACTTAGATTGCATTTCTTAGACACAAAACATAGATTGCATTTATTGGACATAAAACCTAGATTGTATTTATTGGACACAAAACCTAGATTGTATTTATTGGACATAAAACCTAGATCATATTTATTGGACAAAAACTTAGATTGCATTTCTTGGGCACAAAACATAGATTACATTTATTGGACACAAAACCTAGATTGCATTTATTGAACACAAAACCTAGATTGTATTTATTGGACATAAAACTTAGATTGCATTTAGTGGACATAAGAGTATGTCAGTTTGAATATTGTACATTGTAGGAGAGATGATTTCTACTGTCATTTGAATTAAGACAAAGATTACATAAAGTTGAGACAGCTAATCAAAATATATTGACCTCCACAAGGGTCTCAATCAGAAACTGAAATAGAAAACATTATGTCTAGAATGTACTTTATTAAACAGTTTAGTTGAACATAATCTAGCCTTTTTTTGCTTCAGACCAAATGTATGTTTTCCAAGTCAACAAATGAGTACATGATATTTCATTACACCAGACTTAAAATTGCTTGAGGGAATATATTGCAGTGGCATATAGTATTAGGTTTACCCATTAATGCCATACACACACACACAAACACACACACACACACACACACATATATATATATATATATAAAGAATACAAATCATATGGCGAATAACAACCCTTTCAAGCATACTGGATCCACCAAGGGATTACTTGTGTCAGGGATTATTTAAAATAGATGCAATAAACTGACGACGAACAGTACGAAACTAGTAACTAACTAGCCTAAGCGCTTTCGACTCTTAATAAATCTTTTTTAAAGGCAAATACAAAACATATATATGACAAACAAATAAACACAAAAACGTGTTTGTAAACCTCTACATGGCTGTCTTCACATGTGCTAAAACTATAAATACAACCATGACTTATATTTCATGTCTCAGTTAATTTTTTAAAAAGTTTTGTATTTGGGCCAGTTTCTGAGACATTGTAAGATATCATGGTCACTACAACATCATATAACATCATACTACTATTGAAAATGGTCACTACAACATCACAACATTACCAATGGTCACTACAACATCATACAACATTAAAAATGGTCACTACAGCATCATACTATTAAAAGTGATCACTACAACATCATACTATTAAAAGTGGTCACTACAACATCATATTAATAAAAATGGTCACTACAAAATCAAACAACATTAAAAATGCATGCATTTGGTCTTTTTATATATTTTATGCTTTAGTGACTTTACTAAATTGCATCTAAGACTAATCCTATTAAAAGAGCTGCCTGGACATTCTGTGAAAACATAATTTCTATTTACCTTGTGAATGAATAAGAAAGAAGTACAATACAGTACAATGTTGCCTAAGCAAGCGAGTACAGTACAATGATACTCTTTCCTGTGAAGTGGATTTCAGGGATCCTAGTTATGTGATGGAAGCTACGATGAATTGACAGATCATGTGACTTGACATGAGCTTGCTCACTAAATAATATTGCTTGAATATCTATGTATACCGAATAATTACAAAATAATTACAATATTTCTCTGTAATAAGCTAAACTGTTTCTAAACTTTTAAAACTTTTAATTATAAGTATCAATTCAAAAACTTGCCACTACTAAATATTTGAACTATAACCACTAAATATTATATTCAAAATTTTCAAAATCATTTTATGGCTAATAACCACTAAATGTTGTATTCATAATTTTCAAAATCATTTAATATTAACCAATCACTAAATATTAGAATCAAATAACCTTGACAAGAAACTCTTGGCACCTGAGCTAGTTTTTACGTGATTGTGAAAGTGTAGTTTGAATGCTGTTCGTACCTAATTAATAAACCATGCGCAAAGCAGAAACAATATATTTATTTGTTTAACAAAACCATTATAATCATAAATTAAATAACAACTCCAAGAATTTGATACATTAGAAGATATAACCAATTTGAATGGTGAACAAACCCTAATTCAAAATTTAATAAAATCGAAATTCAATAAACTTAATACAAGAAACATATATATAATGAAAATATATGAATACATAAAATACCTTTAACTTTTGGCACTAGGAGGTTCCTCATATGATGTTAATCTGAGTGGAACCACACCAATAAATCAAAGAAAGAACGAAAGAGAACCACATTTATATCTGCTCCACTAGTTGGACAAGGGAAAGAACTCTTCAGAAGCTCTCTTCGTGGAAAACAAAGTTCTGTAGCAATATAGATGTGGACAGATGGCAGTTTGTAGATGTCAAATACCTATGTTTGTATAATTTTTGAAAGGTTCGTGGTTTGAATACAAACGCCAATGCAACAGCTGGAGAGAGAATGTAGGGATACAGAAAAAGTCAAGAGAGTACAGGTTAGAAACAATGGCTTATAGCAGGATATCGGATCCAAAAACACGTCATTATAGTCCTACAGGCTACAACGTAAGCCCCATCACCCCGATATTTATATTCTGGATGGGTTCATTATCTCATCGCTGTTTCGGTAACCGGAATTGTCTGGGTGTGAAGGAACGAAATCGTACACTGACACTTTTTTAAAACTTATTTCTGTATTTCCTGTCATTGGTCTTCTCACTGCCCAACCATCTTTGCTTTATCACAGGAGTCTGCAGTTTTATCAATAAAGCACGACAAAATTTCTGACTACATGAAATCACCTTAACGGTATTATACAATAATAAAGGAATGCAAATCGACCACAACCCTCCGCTCGATTCGAATTTTCTCACGCGTCTTTTATCCCTTCAGAATCGCACGAAGACTGAAAAACTACACATATCCATTAAAAAAACAGTAACGTACCTTCTCATCACTCTCGGACGACCATTGCATGAATCCAATCCTGCGAATTAACCTTTATTTTCACCATTACGGTCACAAACCATGGGAACGTAAACCATTTGAGGAAGTAGCCCATTTGTACCACAGGCTAAATAACGTCATGAAATTAATTATACAAGACAAAATATTTAACTTGTTTTTTATTTCAGATTGCATCATTTTATGATTTTTGTATCAATTTCCATAATAGAAATGTGTAGTTAAAGTTCTGATAGTACAAATAACGGTTGATGATGTCATCATATTCAAAACTCGAGCCTAGACAGATGATGGACCAGGAAGATTAAAAATGTGTTGATTTTCTAGAGATTGCCACTTGATAAGATCATCTGTTATACTGTTTTTTTTTTTCATATCAGAAAATGATAGTGAAGAAGAAAATATTATAAATTGCCCTAGTATTAAAAGAAAACAGATTCTGCGCCATTTTCTGAACGATTTTTAGACCCTAACACATATTTACTGCAGAGTAGAAACTAGTACAAATGAGAGTGATGAGAAGGTACGATGAGAAGGTGCGATTCTCAAGGGATAAAAGATGCATGAGAAAATTCTAATCGAGCGGAGGGTTGTGGTCGATTTGCATTCCTTTATTATTGTATAAAGGAACATATTGCTCGGGGATAAGAGGTCGTTTTGTTTCATGATGCCAATGAATTTACTAATCCATACTGACTCTCTTATGTATTGTTTAATGATATAAAGCAGGGATCATGGTTTCTAACCAAAGTCATAAGTCACACCCACGTGACGTGGTTTTGCATGTAACGATGTCTATTAATCCATGTAGAAGTTCTTGATCAACATAAATAATTGCCAACTAAATGAAAAGAACTTTGTATCACTTAAATTAACAGCAAACACACTGGAAGTTTTACTTTCAAATGAAGCAGAAGATCTTCTTAAATTGTGTTCGAAAACATAAATTGTAAAACATATTATAGTGGAGCAACATCCAAAAAATTAGAAGGCATTTAAATATTATATTTGCCCCCCCAAAAATCGGTGTCCAAAAACAAACTGTCTGAAAACATCCAGTATATATGGTATATTTGGAAGTTAAAAGTCCCAATCTATGTCGTTTTCAATCAACACATAAACTGATATCAGTTATACATACTCCTTCATAATGTTATTTTTTTATAATACTTTACCTTTTCATGCTGAGAAAGTTTGTATTGTCTAGTTCTTTGTAGGTCAATTATGTTTATAATAGCTATTTACAACTACTTCTTAAAAACCATCCACAAAATTTGACTGAATGTCTCCTATATCAAATATGTTTAAAGTATGATGATAGGGAATCAGATATGGTCCCTGGTACTGAAAATAGATATTATTCTTTAAAAGAAAATACAAAAATGAAACACAAAAAAGTAGTATAATTGACCAAAAAAATATACAAAGCATTTTGGCATGCCAATTCATTTATTAAATATAGTTACCATTACAAGTGCCACCGCCCTCAAATTGTAAAGCCTTTAGGGGTACAGAAATTCATTGTCCATATTGTCTGAATCAGAAATTTGTTCTTGGATATGAACAACTATCAAGGTTACTCATATATGGACCAGTAAATTGTGGTCTGTAACTTGAAAAGGCAGTTTTTCCCATTTGTCTAATTGATGTTTTCACAAATTTTATTCTTACATAATATACCAGCGAGCTTCACCTGCCATGGTTCTGATTTAATAACTTTATCTACACCTTGGCATATTAAGCAGATATTTCTGTGCATTAGGTCTATGAATTTCATTGGATGTGGCATTGGGTCTTTGAGTTTCAATGTATATTTTGTAGTTATGCTGAAATTTATTGATCTGGACTCAAATCATCCATAGCTTTTATGGATATAACCAGTGGAAGCAGTTAGTACTTGTTTAGACAATATCTTTTTTGATGGTTACATCAGAATTAATTTTTTTGGCTGGAGGATAGGGTTTCCCTCAGAAATCTCTTGTTTTGAACCAGTTGCTGGACACCTTAAAGCCATTCAACGCAACTGCAAAGAATTTTTCTGGGAATGCATCTAGATGGATTATTTCCTTATAAAGTGGCCTAGTGGTTAGAGAGTCTGCCTCAGATGTGGGAGGTTGTGGGTTTGATCGCTAGTTGAGTCTTATCAAAGACTTACAAAAATGGTGCTAATAGCTGCCTCGCTTGATGCTCAGCATTAAGAGGTTAGTGGTAGGACTGGTCAGCCTGGTGTCAGGATAATGTGACTGGGTGGAACATCATGCTACATGTCTGCGGCATGATGCCCCAATGCTAGACATTACTATAAACTGCCACACTGCAGACATCGCAGCGCTATGACTGAAAAATTGTTAAAGCTACATTAAAAATCATAATCACATAAAGCTTTGGCCAGATGTTGAATGAAAAGTCAACAAACAGGCTAAAACCAAACTTGACTGACAGGGAATATGATAAAAAAGAAAACAGGGAATTCAAAGATTCTTGGCTGAATGAGTTTCCTTGCCTCTGGGGCAACAAATAATCACCTCCTGTAAAATATATGTAGATAGCTGACATCAAGTTGATTGTTGGTATGACAAGTTATCACAAGGAAAGGCATAATGTTAACACATAAAAAAACTGCAGAGCAAAATAAAATAAAAGGGAGTTGAACTTGACTGATTACATAAAGAGAACTGCATGCATATGTTTTAATATTATGTATGATGCCCCACTGAAAAATGTAAAGGATAAACTTAGTCCTACAGTGTAAGCTGTCTACTCTAATAATGATGTTTTGGGATTGCTCAAAAGGAGTTGTGTAGTGTGTTGCCCAGTCAAGAATTAGAGGTCAAATTTTCACACAAACATTTCTTCAAAAATAAAGTCAAATTCCTTTAGACAGACTTTACTTATTCTAATGTCTTTTTCCAGCTGGATTCAGCAGGTTGGAATGTGATGGAAGCCAGGAGGAATGCCAAAATTAGTTACAGTGATGATAAATATTCTTTTATCTGTGCTGACATGTATGTTGACTAAATTCAGTGGCAACAACCCCACCCTGCTATGTACATGTTGTAATTATAAGAGTACATCAAAAGAAAAACTTTTATTATTGTGCTCAAATAGATGTCCATATTTGGAAAATTTGATACTGTAAAAATTCAACCAACCAATTAACCAACCTATTAATAATAATAATAATAATAATAATAATAATAATAATAATAATAATAATAATAATAATAATACAAAAATGACAATGGTGCTTGATGCATGGTATTTGTTCATAAACAAAATTTAAGATGTGAACATGTTTACAGAGGTCACCTGTGTACAAGAGCCAGTTTGCCTTGTCCCTATGGTGACTTCTTTTGTCAGGTTTTACCATAAGTATTCTTCAGAAAATATTTATAAGGGATCATCCATAAAAGTTGTCTGCAAAGATGGGGGAGTTATTGGTTTAAATGCAGACAGCTACAGACAAGGAGGAAGGGGTATAAAAGACTTTGTGAACGTCTGCAAGCTAGTATTTTTTTTTTAATGATATTCTGTATTCAACAGCTGCTTTGGACCTGTTACATGGGTCATCCCCAAGTATAAATTATTTGTTAATTTCATTTTGTATGATTCATGCCACAGAATGTATATGAATTGGTTGGCATTTTTAGTTAGGCATGGCTCCCTGTGCCTAGGGTTGATCACATAGCCCACATATCAGTCTTGCTAGATGGGGATATCTGCAATGGGGTGTATGTGTGTAAGCTACATGTGGACAAAAGCAGACAAGGAAGGGAGAGGGTGGCTTAGGAAAACAGATATTATCTGTTGATGATAAAAATGTATGGCAGTGCATGATGCCAGACATGTCAAATATTTTATAATATTAGTATGCATACATTTACATAGCTTGCTAGACATGTGGAAGATTGTTTAATGTTATAAATGTACATACATTGCATGGTAGATATGTGGTGTGATGTTAATGTTTGAAATGTACATGCATTACTGTATTGTTTTAATTGTACATACTTTGCATGCCATACAAGAGGTGGATTACTCTTCAGAGAATTTGAATAATAAAATGAGTAGTTTTGATTTGTTAATTTAGAGCTTGAGTACTAGTACAAGTGTGAGCATTCTTCAGAAAGTACTCATGAGTAGAGTACTTTTTGTCAGTGTCATTATCATTGTATATATAATTTGGAATCCCAACAATGAACTGACTGGATTAAAGACAAACATAATATTTCACTGCATACATGATTCTTGTATTCTGTGCATAAGCTGACTTTTAAAAAAATGTCACATAATTTGCAGTAAAAAGATGGAGCAAACATCATTTGATTGTCTTTGCAGGTAGAAGATGCTAATATGATGACATTTATGAAGGCACAACAGGCATGCTGTTTGTCAGTGGACGATATTGTGAACATCTTCCAGACAAATCCACACTATGGCCTGGATGATGGTGAAGTCAGAAATCGAAGAGTAGTTCATGGATTTAATGACTTTGAGATATCCAAGGAGACACCTCTTTGGAAGAAATATTTAGAACAGGTGATTTAAGCTTCTGATACTGATCCTGACTTTGTCATTTTTGTACAGTGTACCTAATTCCAACATACTGTACAGTATAACTAATTTCAACTTAGTGTACCGTGTACATAATTCCAACTTAGTTTGCCTTTTTTGTACCAGATTCTTACTCTACTTATTTTTATCTACTTCATTTTTCCTTTTAACTGATTCTGACTTAGATTTATAAACTTAATTATTGTAGTCTTTTTTATACCTTCTGGCACATGAGACAAACACAAGATTGGTGCATGACTGGCAGTCTTGTACCAGTTTTCAGGCTTTTCCCTCTAAAGAACTTTGATGATTTCACCCACCTTTATCTTCCACAAAGTAAGTCCTATGGTTTCGTCTGGTCCGAGTCTGTTTTTTTACTTAATTGTCATGCAAGTAAAGGATTTTATGTACTGAAGTGAGTTGTTACCATTCTGTTTGATTTTAGTTGGCTGAAACTAAAAAGTAGAAGTTGAACATTGTAACCACAAAACCAGTCTTTAAAAAGCCCATAGAAACAACAAACATTTTAGCTAAAAATTATAGATGATAATTTAGGAGACAGTTGGTTGATAATGGAAATGCTGGGTATCTCTTTTTGAAAAAAAAATGTATTTTTTACCAAGGTACAGGTCAAAGCAATCAAAAATCAGTATAAAAAGTTTTAGGTGCATATTTTTGTCTTACTAATTTTAGTCAGCCAAGTGTCATTACATTAAAATGTCAGGGAAAAATACTCTGTCCCTAATTGACCATACATAATAACATAAAAATTTATCAAGTTTACAATGGACTAATCTTGTCTGGTAAAGGAAAATGGTGTGTTAGGTAACCAATGTTTTTCAAATGATACAAAAATTGAGATTATATCAGTTTTCTGCAGCACCAGGTGATTAGATAATCAAAAGTCTTGCTGACTTTATAATTTTCTATGACAGGATTTTTTTTTGTGATTACTGAATATTGATAAAGATTTTTTTCATGATTTGATAAAAAGATGCCACAACTACTACATCATTTAATAATCAGCCTTGAGAGTTTATAGCAGTAAGATGCACTGAGGTTAAATATGATTTCATAGTTATTATGTAATAATACAATGATTAAAAATAACATGGCTTTTAGTGTTGATATAGCAGTACTATTAGTATATAAAATTGTGATCCGCTAACGGCACAATAATATGAATATATAAACGTTCATCCAACTGCAGGCCTATAGGTCAGTGATGAATTTACACGCATTAATGATGTTTGAAAATAATGATAAAAAAGTATTATTAGTCCCCTTTTTCTAAATGAATTTAATATGGTACACAATTTTATTGCAATCCTTTCATTTTTCCATTCCCTCTCATGCATAAGGGACAAAATGCGCAGAATTTGGAAGTGAAAGAGAAAAACAATTTGTGCTTGCTTAAAACAATAAAACTGAACTTGTACCTGTTAATATACATGAATATGGTTCATCATAATGGTATGTGTACACTTTCCTTGCAACCAATCTACAGTGTTCTTAATATCATTGATACATAGTTGCATTAACCTTTTGACACTAAGTTAAATTTGTCAGTTATAAGGCAAACATACTATATTTAATGCTTTCTTGGTGGTGTTCTTGTTGTTTCTTAAACCTGTTCTAAAAATGGATTATTATTAATTAAATATGAAAATGCCCAAAAGGACACGTCTCTCCGTCTCTTTGTCTCTCTCAGAAACATCATAGTAAGATAACAGGCAAAGATCCATGAAAATGCGAGCATTGGGGATATTCGCTTGTGTCATATGTCGATGTCTCTGGAGCTATGGATGATGGTAAAAGTCCAACTATCGAGAGAGATAGAGAGAAAGAGAGGAGTGAGTGTGTGTAATGATTTGGATTGACTAAATATATTAAAATATTTTCTTTACCTCATGTTGGTTCATCATTTTGCTTTGTTCGATTCCACCCTAATTTCCATAGGCCAGTACATGAATGCCTTTGTTTTCAGTGTAAAAGAAGCTAGTAGTGTCCTACTTTCTTCATAAAAACCATATTTCATATTTAAACATAAGTGCTTTATATTGATTAATCAGTGTGCATAAAAATAGAAATTCAAAAAGAACACAATTGACTTCAATTTCAAATGTGATTGTGAACAATAAGAAATGACATAGAACTACATTTTGTAGCGGACACTCTTGCAATGATGTTAGGAGTTTATTCACTCTGTCAATACACAGTTTCCTGGAACATATTTTAACTCCATTCAAAGGGCAACTATGTGTATTTGTATGTGATATAAATAAAATAAATGCATTGTGTATAAATGATATACCACTTGTATACAGTTTTCATTAAAAGGAAACTCTGCAAGCCTTTTTTCCTTTTAATGAGAAATTTATACATCTCGTAGTATATCATTGATACAGTGTACATACTATTCATTTATATTCTATATATATATATATATATATATATATATATATATATATATATATATATATATATATATATATATATATACATATGTATGTATATGATATAGTAATACTATAAATACAAGTGGATATCTAATACTGTGTGCAGTTTATATATATATATGTGTGTGTGTGTGTGTGTGAATATTGATAGTACTTTGTATGGATATCAGTAATACTAATAATGGATATCAAATACAACAAATCGTTATTGTCAAAGATTTGGTTTAATGATATCTTGCTATTTCAGTTTAACAACCCTTTGATACTTCTACTGCTTGGATCTGCCGTTGTCAGCATTTTCATGCGCCAGTTTGATGATGCAGTCAGCATCACAGTTGTGAGTATACTGTAACTTTTAGCCTAGAATTTGATTGAACAGACTTAGGTAGATTTCATTATTTGATTCAACAGTCTTGTACAGACTTAGGTAGATTTCATTTTTTGATTCAACAGACTTGTACTGATTTAGGTAGATTTCATTATTTGATTCAACAGACTTGTACAGACTTAGGTAGATTTCATTATTTGATTCAACAGACTTGTACTGATTTAGGTAGATTTCATTATTTGATTCAACAGACTTGTACTGATTTAGGTAGATTTCATTATTTGATTCAACAGACTTGTACAGACTTAGCTAGATTTCATTATTTGATTCAACAGTCTTGTACAGACTTGGGTAGATTTCATTATTTGATTCAACAGACTTGTACAAACTTAGGTAGATTTCATTATTTGATTCAACAGACTTGTACAGACTTAGGTAGATTTCATTATTTGATTCAACAGACTTGTACAGACTTAGGTAGATTTCATTATTTGATTCAACAGACTTGAGTAGATTTCATTATTTGATTCAACATTCTTGTACAGCTTAGGTAGATTTCATTATTTGATTCAACAGACTTGTACAGACAGAGGTAGATTTCATTATTTGATTCAATAGACTTGTACAGACTTAGGTAGATTTCATTATTTGATTCAACAGACTTGTACAGACATAGGTAGATTTCATTATTTGATTCAACAGACTTGAGTAGATTTCATTATTTGATTCAACAGTCTTGTACAGACTTGATTAGATTTCATTATTTGATTCAACAGACTTGTACAGGCATAGGTAGATTTCATTATTTAATTCAAAAGTCTTGTACAGACTTAGGTAGATTTCATTATTTGATTCAACAGACTTGTACAGACTTAGGAAGATTTCATTTTTTGATTTACAATGCATTATGTAGATGTCATTATTTGATACAATACATATCTTATGTAGTTTTTTTTATTTAATTAAACAGACTTGTGTAGAATTCATTATTTGAGTTAACAGAGACTTGTTAGATATCATTGTTTAATTCAGCTGGGACTTTGGTAGATTTCTTTTTTGGATTGAACAGTAGCTTATATCAATTTCATTATTGGATTAAATAAAAACTTGTGTGGTTTTTATTATTCAATTCAGCAGGGACTTGTTAAATTTAATTTTTTGATTCAACATAGACTTACTTAGACTTCATTATTTGATTCAACAGTCTTATATAAATTTCATTATTTTGATTCAACAAACTCACTCGTGTAGATTCTATTATTCGATTCAACAGATATTCACTTGTGTAGATTTCATAGTTTGAGCTACATTTCAGCAAAGTAGGTCAAAGCATACTTTTGATTGAATAAAGAAAATCTTTGTGACATTTTGTAACTGAAATGCTGAAAAAGAAGGAAGACTGTGTGAGACATTTTCTTTGTTCTCATCGCAATCCCTGTGAGACACGTATCTTATTATGGCAATCATTAGTGCATTGTATTCAAAGATTTCTTACGCCTGCTATAGGGTGGAGTGTAACATGTTACAGCATCCAGCAGGTCCCTCTTTTTTAACATCAATTTCTCCACTATCAACCATTGCCAAAACTTTGTAAGTTGCTTGCATTTGAAGTAAGGAAGAAATCTATGAATTTCAGGCTCAAAAGGTGACAGGTCAAGGTCACACAGAAGTTCAATGGCATAGTGAATTTAACAAGAAAATGTTTCCTGCATGACTTCTTGAGTCCTTAATCACCAACATAGTATAAATGGCAAGGTCACAGGGACTGAAAGAAGAAATACTATTTCCACAAAATTATTTAAACTGTGAACTACATGCTTTGACTAAATTTAATAGATGTCTTTGAAACAATGAGGACACTTTGATTGTGGGGTTAAACAGACAGAAGGGATTCATATTTTATGCCACAAAGCATGACACAACTTTGTGAATGAATTGCATTTTAGACAAGAGATGCATATCCCTGTTTGGTTAAGGTTAAATGGGTCAAAAGTCAAGGTTACTGAGACTGAATTAAAATGGTTTCCACAATATAACTTGACGGGAATATAATGTACCATTCAAAGCACTCTTGTGATAGCTCAGTATATCCTGAATCAAAATCACATGCTAGTAATTGATGATTAAAAATTAAAATTTTGTTGTTTTTTGGGGCCAGGACTTAATTTTTGATAAATCATTCATAAATACATTTTCATGATGATATGAAATGAATTGATTTGTATTATAAATTTGTTATGTGTCAAGGGCTCATACTCAATAACAAAGAAAAGAGTGAAAGCCAACAAGCTTTGTAAATTTGAACAAAACAATTTATTTCCCTAGACAACAATATAAAAATTGGTCAATAGGATTTACAGTTTGTGAATATAAACCAAATATGATTCTAAGAATAAAAACACAAGTCCTATCACTAAATAGTCCTATATGAATCCATGTTTGAGGCCTGATGACATATGAATATGGAGGGTGATGACAACAAATGTAATCCAATGTATATCAACAATTCCTCACTTGAATCACAATCTTTGTTTTCGAATAATTGCAGAATAAACTTCCATGAATATCTTTCAGAATTTTTTTTTATAAGAAAGTGAACTTGTTGAGTGTCTATGGAGAATAAATTATTGAATCCAAAAATCAGACAAAGAATAATATATTCAGGCAACAAATTTAAAAAAATACATACACCTTGTTCCTTGAATGTTTTGAAAGACTGCCAGAAAAAAATATATGGAATGCTTATTTAAACTCAGAACAGCACTTCAAATCACACGAGATTGGTCATGTGGTCTCTTACTATGCTAAAATTCACACGTAAGCCAATGTCACTCCACTTAAAAAACCAATTATAAAAAAGGCTGTTTACAAAGATTGATCATGCAAAGAAAGTATGTCCATGATGCTGACCAATCATTTTAACTTCCTGTTGATTTTGTTACCAAGGTAAGATGGACTCAGTGTCAATACTCATGTATTTCTATTTCGATTTAAGTAAACAACTTTGTTATAAAAATATATCTCACTACTAAAAATAGAATCACGAATCTGAGAAAAATATTCATTGCAATTAAATACAATGAAACAAAAACAAAATAAAAATAATTTTAAACTTTACACACAAGCAGTTTAATCACATATACATATTAAAGTCTTTTCTGTAGAGTTGCTGCATTGCCTTCTTTTTATATTCATGCTGTTGGCTTAGTGTCATTCATAACCATCATTGTTTCAGGCAACTGCCTTGATGTCAGTGGCCTTTATTTTCAGACTTTTTTCATTGTGTCAATTGTTGTCTTCTTTTTATTTTCAGGCCATTGTCATTGTGTCAACTGTAGCCTTTGTACAGGTGGGTAATGTTTTTGTTTAAGATTTGACATATTTAAAAAAACAAAGCTGCTATGGCTTAGTGGTAACATTTACCAAATTGCCATGATTAGCTTTATAGGCCATAGGGAAGAAAAAATTACCTTGTATTAGCAACTAAGGGCAAATGATAATTGTTAAGTTATCATGTATTAGCAACTAAGGGCAAATGATAATTGTAAAGGTACCATGTATTAGCAACCAAGGGCAAATGATAATTGTAAAGGTATCATGTATTAGCAACTAAGGACAAATGATAATTGTAAAGGTATCATGTATTAGCAACCAAGGGCAAATTATAATTGAAAAGGTATCATGTATTAGCAACCAAGGGCAACTAGTTGTTGTTGTTGTAGGGTTTAATGCCATTTTTCAGCACAAGATAGGCTTTACATGGCAGCCAGTATTGATGGTGGAGGAAAATGATAATTGTAAGGCTGTTATTTATAAAGGCAAATAAATATCAAATAAAAAGACAGCTTTTTTAAAACCCACAACACTGTTTAGAGTAAAGTATAAACATGTTCATTTTATTCTTGCTAAAGTCTAATACTGTTGAAACTTTTTTTATCGTCAGCTATAACTGCTATCTGTACATATTATTAAACAAGTCTTGCCTAGTAGTATCAGAAATAGTGAGTGACAACATTATACAGAGAAACTTTATAGTGAGACATTATACTGGTGGACTTCATAGAGAAAAACACTTGGGGACTTCTAGTGAGTGCCAACATTATACTGAGGGACTGTGAAATACAACAGTATAACAAGGGACTTTATGGTTAGTGATATTATGAGGGACTTTATGGTGAGAGACAACATTATGAGGGACTTTATAGTGAGGAACAAAAGTATATTGTTGGGCTTTATAGCAGTATACTGGGACAGGAGACTGATGACCTTTTAATGAGGACAGCATTATTCTGTGAGCCTTTATGATGATGGTGGATTGTATACTGAGACTCTTTAAAGTAAGGATAGTAGTATACTGAGGACTTGATAGTGCTGGATAACAGTATATATAGGGACTCTTGTAATGGATAATACAATACTTAGGGACTTTATATTGATTGGCTACAGTATACTGGGGAACATTTTAGTACTGGTTAATGGTTACTGTGGGAATTTATATTTGGGGTTCTCTGTAATTTAGGTACTTTATAGTATGGTGAGGACATATGTATACTGAGGGATTTATATTGAGGACAACCATATAGTGAGGGAATTTACAGTAAGGGGTAATGGTATACTGAGGGATTTTATTTTAATGGATAATTGTAGCATTTACTTAGAAATTAATAGATGTCCTTAGATTTTAGATTACAAGTGACATTATTTTCATCACATTATTGTTATCCAGATATTACTAAAAGAGAATATTTCCTTGAATTTCAGGAGTACAGGTCAGAAAAATCATTAGAGGCCCTCACAAAGTTGGTTCCACCAAAATGTCATTGGTAAGAAGGGAGGAAATGGGAATTTTTCAGTCGCTATTTCTGCCTTTGGTCAGTATTTTAGAAATATATGAAAATAGTATTGAGGTGAATCTGAAGAGTTGGAAAACCAAACACCAAAAACTACAGTGAATTTTATTTGGAAAATCAAACACCTGGAGTACAGTGAATTTCGTTTGGAAAACCTAGCACCCAAAACTACAGAGAAGAATTTCATTTGGAAAACCTAGCACCCAAAACTACAGAGAATTTCATTTGATAACCTAGCACCCAAAACTACAACGAATTTCATTTGGAAAACCGAGCACCCAAAACTACAGTGAATTTCATTTGGAAAGCCAAACACCTGAAATACAGTGAATTTAATTTGGAAAAACAAACACTTGAAGTACATTGAATTTCATTTGGAAAACCAAACACCTGAAGTACAGTGAATTTTATTTTGAAAACCAAGTAAAGTGCAGTGAATTTCATTTCAAAAGCACTAAAATTACAGTGAATTTCACTTTAAAAGCCAAGAACCTGAAGTACAGTGAATTCCATTTTTCATTGGGTTAAAATTTTCATGGATTTCATTACTGCTACAAATGGCAGATTTAAAGATCCAACAAAACAGTTGGTATACCTTTAAAGAATGGATGATGTTTACTACAAATGTAAATTGAATATCATCATGCAAGCTATTGGACTGATAATTGATTTTTTTCTTGCAAGCTATTGGACTGATAAGTTTCATTGTGCAAGCTATTGGACTGATAATTGAATATCATGATGCAAGCTATTGGACTGATAATTGAATATCATGATGCAAGCTATTGGACTGATAATTAAGTTTCATTGTGCAAGCTATTGGACTGATAATTAAGTATCATTGTGCAAGCTATTGGACTGATAATTGAATATCATGATGCAAGCTGTTGGACTGATAATTGAATATCATGATGCAAGCTATTGGACTACTAATTGAATATCATGATGCAAGCTATTGGACTGATAATTAAGTTTCATTGTGCAAGCTATTGGACTGATAATTAGGTATCATTGTGCAAGCTATTGGACTGATAATTAAGTTTCATTGTGAAAGCTATTGGACTGATAATTGAATATCATGATGCAAGCTATTGGACTAATAATTGAATATCATGATGCAAACTATTGGACTGATAACTGTATCATCATCATACACGATTTGGACTGAATCCATTATTTCATGCTATATTATAATTTGATAAACCCTGTTTTACAGTTAATGCAGATACTACTCACTTAAATTAAGTAAGATAATTTGTCACATTTCTTTATATTTTTGTATATTTCTGTTTCAACTGTTCTGTTTGTTTTTTCTTCTACATATTAATTACTATATTTTTTATTAAGGTGTCATACCTTGCATTATAACTGTAATACCTTCTCACCCCCATATGGGCACAAATAATCAATTTGTTTGTATCTGGTTTGCTTTTTTAGTTTGAGAAATGGAAAAGTGGAGACATTTTTGGCCAGAGATCTAGTTCCAGGAGACATAGTCTACCTGTCAATTGGAGATCGTGTACCAGCAGACCTGAGGTTGTTTGAGGTATTCTGCCCAGTTTTGGAGCAAAAAAGAAATGCATTATAAATCTTTTACATTTTTTGATCCTTTGATGTATTAAAATTTCTGCCAATAATTACAAATCTTACAGAAACTGGTGATTAGAAATAAATAAATGTGTGTGTGTGTATATATATATATGTATGTATGTGTGTGTGTGTGTGTGTGTGTGTGTGTGTGATATAAACATGCCCATTTATAACAACAAAGTTCCGTAGTTCCCACGTACAACACTTCATTCTTATAATGTGCTGCTTATTGCATGTTACAAGATTCCTGATATTACATGATTCCAGATATAACATAATTCTGGATGCATAGCTGCCAACCCTCACAGTTTTGGTGTCAATTTCACTTTTGTAGCAATTCACAGATTCATGCCGCATGCAAACAAATCACAAATTTCCCAATTCTCAATTATGTTAAATCTTTAATAAAAAAAAAATATCCTGTTACGTGCTAGTCTTGATATCGGCAGTTGCCAAAATGGTCTGGTATAATTGGTCATGATATTAGTAGAACTATGGCTGACTGATCCAGTTGGTCTGGTATCAAGCATTTTAGTGTATTTATATATATATATATATATATATATATATATATATATATATATATATATATATATATGAGTAGTTTTACAAATGCTTTTGAGAGAAACTGAGCCTAACTGAATTTTGCTCTGCACATGTGCCACCAACACTGATTTGAATTACCATTTGGTATTGTTATTGAAAAGTTCTTCACTACAAATGAAAAAGAAATGTATTGCACAAAAACTGAAGTTAAGTTTGAAATATACCAAAAATTGGCCATGCATTCAGCCATCAAACACTATTGCAAGATTTGTGTAGTCATGTGACTTGGAATACTATGGCCAGATCCTGGTCAGATTTCAGCAACGATGTACTTTGGATTCGTCTGTCAAAGGCTTAAAGAAATAATGAATGCTGTACTCGCAATTTTTGAGAAAATAAATCATATACCTATCAATTTCATGCAGGTATAGCTTGATGAAAGGTCATTCAAGTTCATTAGACCGGCTAGTAAATGGCTATTCCATTCCGACTTCAACTGGAGTGGGCAAATTCCAACTTTTCTATAGACAACAGACTCTGACCCAAAACCCCAAACACAAATGTCCAAATATTAAAAAAACTGTGGCAAGGGTCAGAGTAAACTTGGACTAGGTCGCAGAGATGATGTTATGAAGAACATTGGTAGCAAAAAAGCACAAAGAGGTTGGGAAAATTAAGAACTCAGCAGATTTCAACTCTGAATATTTTAAGCCATCGATGGAAGACATGCAAACTACCAACACTGAAACATTGGCAGTTTTCTTGTTGAACACAGTTAACCTTTATCAGCTGGATCCCATGCTAAAAATTTGTTCCAACAAATATTCAAAGATTTCTTCATGTATACATGTCAAAATTCACGAATTTTTATCCATATTTTCACTAATTGAGAGCCTGGAGGGTTGGCAGCTATGTGGATATAACACAATACCACTTTCGACCCCATGACCCAAATCATACCAAGGTAAAACAATAAGGGTTGAAAAATCTTAGTCTTATATCTTCATTTCCTTTCAAAGCATTATTTTTTAAAAATTGTTCGTGCTCGCTATACTGTGGTTTAATATATTATGCTTTTCTCACTACATCGCAGTTCCATACATTAAGGGTTCTCAGGATAGCATAATTCAATACTTATTTAGCTGTATAATATAATTCAATACATATTTAGCTGTATAATATAATTTAATATATATTTAGCTGTATAATATATAAAATACTTATTTAGCTGTACAATATAATTGAATACATATTTAGTTGTATAATATAATTCAATACATATTTAGTTGTATAATATAATTCAATACATATTTAGCTGTATAATATAATTTAATCCATTTTTAGCTGTATAATAAAATTCGATACATATTTAGCTGTATAATATAATCAGTACATATTTAGCTGTATAATATAATTTAATACATATCTAGCTGTATAATATAATTCAATACATATTTAGATGTATAATATAATTTAATACATATTTAGCTGTATAATTTAATTTAATACATATTTAACTGTATAATATAATTCAATACATATTTAGATGTATAATATAATTCAATACACATTTAGCTGCATAATATAATTCAATACACATTTAGCTGTATAATATAATTTAATACATATTTAGCTGTATAATATTATTTAATACATATTTAACTGTATAATATAATTCAATACATATTTAACTGTATGCAATAATTCAATACATATTTAGCTGTATAATATAATTCATACATATTTAGCAGTTATATAGTAATTCAATACATATTTAGCTGTATAATATAATTCAATACACATTTAGCTGTATAATTTAATTCAATGCATTTTGTATGATATAATTCAATACATATTAAAATTTTTAAAGCTATGTTATAAATCCAAAACATACACACATACTCAAACACACTGCTTTACTTTACACACACTGCTTTACTGTACACTTACTGTTTTATTGACCATACTGCTTTACTGTACACACACTGCTTTACTGTACACTTGCTGATCTATTGTACATTTCAGGCTATTGATCTAGCAATTGATGAATCCAGCTTCACAGGTGAGACTGATCCTCGGACAAAAAACACTGCTCCACTGAAGAATAGTCCTGGAAATGGAGTGTCGGATATGCAGTGCATTGCCTTTATGGGTACACTAACACGATGTGGGCGAGGCAAGGTTAGTGTCATATTTGGAAGAGCAGTTTAATTTGATATGGCAAATGCAGCCTACCCTCATTTAAGGCTTAAATTTATTATCAAGCACCACTCAGATGAAGGCATTTGCTCCCTATGATAATTTTCAATGCATATTTTATGTCCGTCCAACAACAGTCTCCTCAAAATGGCCCAGATTGTTTCCATTTCATAGCAGGCTGATTTAGAGAGGGTTGCACTGCACCTTTCATGTTTGATTTACCATGTAATAGAAAAGAGGGTAGCTTGGCACATTTCATGTTTGATTTACCAGGTAATAGAAAAGGGTGCTTGGTACATTTCATGTGTGATCTACCGCATAATAGAAAAGAGGGCTGCTTGGTAAATTTCATGTTTGATTTATTATGTAATAGAAAAGAGGGTTGCTTGGTTCATTTCATGTTTGATTTACCATGTAATATAAAAGAGGGCTGCTTGGTAAATTTCATGTTTGATTTATTATGTAATAGAAAAGAGGGTTGCTTGGTTCATTTCATGTTTGATTTACCATGTAATATAAAAAAAGGGTTGCTTGGTACATTTCATGTTTGATTTACCATGTAATATAAAAAAAGGGTTGCTTGGTACATTTCATGTTTGATTTACTATGAGATATAGTTGGATAGCATACATTTTGCATATTATGTGCTTTTCTTTGACCCTGTTTTAGTGTTATAAATTGTTTAAACCCTTCAAGCCATCAATATTCTCAGTGTTATAAATTGTTTAAACCCTTCAAGCCATCAGTATTCTCAGTGTGATAAATTGTTTAAACCCTTCAAGCCATCGGTATTCTTAGTGTTATAAATTGTTTAAACCCTTCAAGCCATCGGTTTTCTCAGTGTTATAAATTGTTTAAACCCTTCAAGCCATCAGTATTATCAGTGTTATAAATTGTTTAAACCCTTCAAGCCATCGGTATTCTCAGTGTTATAAATTGTTTAAACCCTTCAAGCCATCAGTATTCTCAGTGTTATAAATTGTTTAAACCCTTCAAGCCATCGGTATTCTCAGTGTTATAAATTGTTTAAACCCTTCAAGCCATCGGTTTTCTCAGTGTTATAAATTGTTTAAACCCTTCAAGCCATCGTTATTATCAGTGTTATAAATTGTTTAAACCCTTCAAGCCATCGGTATTATCAGTGTTATAAATTGTTTAAACCCTTCAAGCCATCAGTATTCTCAGTGTTATAAATTGTTTAAACCCTTCAAGCCATCGGTATTCTCAGTGTTATAAATTGTTTAAACCCTTCAAGCCATCGGTTTTCTCAGTGTTATAAATTGTTTAAACATTTCAAGCCATCGTTATTATCAGTGTTATAAATTGTTTAAACCCTTCAAGCCATTGGTATTATCAGTGTTATAAATTGTTTAAACCCTTCAAGCCATCAGTATTATCAGTGTTATAAATTGTTTAAACCCTTCAAGCCATCGGTATTCTCAGTATTTTGATGTTTTGTTTCTCAACAGGGCATTGTGATTGGGATTGGTGAAAACTCTCAATTTGGAGAAATATTCAAGATGATGCAGGAGGAAGAGGTATGATTGATGCATACACACTAATGCTCACACACATACACACATAAACACAACACACACATACACTCACTCAATGAAATGAATATAAACAGTTATAAAGAGTAAATTTCATACTGAAATGCAAAGTGGAAGTTATTAGTTTTTGCTGGTTCATAATAATTGTATTCTCTTCATTTAAGGTCTGTATTGATTTAATACATCATATTGGAAAATAATTGTTTAATATGTCAAAAACAGTGAAAACAATTTTTGTATTGCATAATATAGTCGATTAAGCAGATTGTTTTATTGTATCTTATACAGGGGAAAAACTAATTGTTTTATTACATCATATATAGTAACAATAGTAACAATGGTAATTGTGTTATTATTTCATAAACAGTGGGAAAAAACTTATTCAAAAGCTGGGTATTTTGTAATCATTGTCAACATTTCTGTGATGTATCCAGTTATACAATGATTTGAATATTTCTATTATGCTCTAGAATTTCTTTTGAGTCAACATTTTTTCTCTTTATAATGAATTTTTTTTTAAAAATTTAAGTTTATGCACAACTTAATGATCTTGAGTTATTGTAGGTATTCATTGCCAATGTTGCAATAGGATTTGTCAGATAAAGACCATTAAGGTAGGAATTGCCACTAGTGATGTGGTAAGATGATATATGTTGAATTATAAGGCTTAGTCAGTGGGTAACACTTGGATATGGGTGATGTACATTCAAACTGAGAGGCAGACTTGACCTGAGAATTAGGTCAGAGACTGTTTGTAGTTCTGGCTTGTTCATGGGGCTGGGGGGGGGAAGCATGAACAGAACTATTCCTATTGGTTGGTTGAATTATTAGGCTTAGTCAGTAGGTAACACTTGGGATCAGCCCAGAATACACAGTAAAGCTGGGATCAGCCTAGCACTGATTGGGAATCATTCTTTCACATTCAGATTCTAGCCCATGAGTAGCCTCCAAAGAGAGAGCCAAATATTTTTTTTTAAAAATATTTAAATTAAGTATTGATATTATTTTTGTTATGAGTTTGATATTGTAGAGTGTTAGCAATAATGAATAGTGGCATGTTTGAGAGAAAGGGAGAGAGATGAATTCATATACTCATGTATCCTTTATTGTCATAAATCATTTCTTGTACAATTATGTTGTTGTGCATAAAATGAAATTTTAAAAAAAAAAATTAAGTTTATGCACAACTTAATGATCTTAAGTTATTGTATGTATTCATTGCTAATGTTGCAATGGGGTTTGTTAGATAAGTAAGATGATATGTTGAATTATAAGGCTTAGTCTGTAGGTAACACTTGGATAGGGGTGATGTACATGTACATTCAAACTGAGAGGCAGACTTGACCTGAGAATTAGGTCAGAGACTGTTAGTAGCCTCTGGCTGTTTCATGGGGCTTGGGGGGGGGAGCATAAACAGAACTATTACCATTGGTTTGTTGAATTATAAGGCTTAGTCTGTAGGTAACACTTGGA
This sequence comes from Potamilus streckersoni, assembly GCA_016746295.1. Taxonomy (NCBI): domain Eukaryota; kingdom Metazoa; phylum Mollusca; class Bivalvia; order Unionida; family Unionidae; genus Potamilus; species Potamilus streckersoni. Next base: position 495,372 of record JAEAOA010001366.1, read on the forward strand.
TAGGGGTGATGTACATGTACATTCAAACTGAGAGACAGACTTGACTTGAGAATTAGGTCAGAGACTGTTAGTAGCCTCTGGCTGTTTCATGGAGCTGGGGGGGGGAAGCATGAACAGAACTATTCCAATTGGTTGGCATTATCAGCAGAATTCAAAGAGCCAACTATATTAGAGACTCTTATGGAACATTGTAGGGTCATATGGAGTAAACATGTAATGAGTCACTTCTCAGGTTTTTTCAAATGTACAGACAATGGTTTCAACTCTCTGGCTTTTCAAAAATACAAACAATGGATTTTGAGTATCTGTTATCAAACTTTTCTTTTCGATTTATACTGGCCCACCACCACACCAGTCTCCACCAATTAATGAATGCATCATGGGTTGTACCCTTATATATTGTTCATCTGCATGGGGCTACCATGGGATAGGATCATTTTTCCCCAATCGGATACTCATAAGCTACACTAAAAACGCAAAGGCCTTTTTCCCCAGTTGGATACTCATAAGCTATACTAATAACATAAAGGTCATGTCCATTAAATACATTCCTTTTACAGTTAATAGGAAAAATATAAGATATTTGCTTCATGCTGGGATCAGCCTAGCTCTATTCCATGAATCTGGTATCAACCCAGAATACACTCTTATGCAGGAATCAGCCTAGCATAGACTTAGTTAAGATGGGATCAGCCCAGAATATATTAGCATGCTGAGATCAGACTAGCACAGATTTTACATGAGTTGGGATCAGCCTAGCACCAATTTTACTTAATCTGGGATCAGCCCAGAATGCACTGTAATGCTGGGATCAGCCTAGCACCGATTGGAAATAAGTCTTTTACATTGAGCTGGGATTCTGCCTAGCACCAACTCTACTCAAGCAGGGATCAGCCCAGAATACACAGTAAGGCTGGGATCAGCCTGGCACTGATTGGCAATCATTCTTTCACATTCAGATTTTAGCCCATGAGTAGCCCCCAAAGAGAGAGCCAAATAATTTTTAAAAAAAATATTTAAATTAAGTATTGATATTTTTGTTATGAGTTTGATATTGTAGAGTGTTAGCAATAATGAATAGTGGCATGTTTGAGAGAAAGGGAGAGAGATGAATTCATATACTCATATGTCCTTTATTTTCATAAAACATTTCTTGTACAATTATGTTGTTGTGCATAAACACTACTTTGGACATTTGAGTCACATTTTTACTCTTTACACACTACTTTGGACATTTGAGTCACATTTTTACTCTTTATACACTACTTTGGACATTTGAGTCAATAATTTTACTCTTTATACACTACTTTGGACATTTGAGTCACATTTTTACTCTTTATACTCTACTTTGGACATTTGAGTCAATAATTTTACTCTTTATACACTACTTTGGACATTTGAGTCCCATTTTTACTCTTTACACACTACTTTGGACATTTGAGTCACATTTTTACTCTTTATACACTACTTTGGACATTTGAGTCAATAATTTTACTCTTTATACACTACTTTGGACATTTGAGTCACATTTTTACTCTTTACACACTACTTTGGACATTTGAGTCACATTTGTACTCTTTACACACTACTTTGGACATTTGAGTCACATTTTTACTCTTTATACACTACTTTGGACATTTGAGTCAATTTTACTCTTTATACACTACTTTGGACATTTGAGTCACATTTTTACTCTTTATACACTACTTTGGACATTTGAGTCAATAATTTTACTCTTTATACACTACTTTTGAAGTAAATGCAGCAATGATCTTCAATGATTTGCACTCAGTTGGTGTACAATTAAAATCAGCAATCATTTTTGTTCATTAAGTTTCGCAATGAGAATGAATGTACTCTAATCAGCAAGTTTAAAATGTGCTGAATGAGGTAAATAAAAACTCAGCAATAGTGATCTTTTAAATATTTTTGTCTTATGTGTCTTTTATTCACTCGATGGGTTACTTAGAGGGAACTTTCTTTTCTTGTACTGAAGATAAAAAAATAAGGATCACTGGAATAAGAGCGCAGCCTTAGATGAACCTTGGAAATTTACACCATTGCTCGGTCTGCATTGTTTAAGTGCTGACTAGCTGTTTAGCTTTTAATTATTATGGGATATATGGACAAATACTTTGTTGGTTTTCACACCAAAGATACCTAGGATAGGGCCATCAGTTATCAGTCAATTGAGGATGGATAATACAGTGTTTCTGAATGGGTATGAATGAAAAAAATTGGTCAATTGAGGATGGATAATACAGTGTTTCTGAATGTGTATGAATGAAAAAATTCGGTCAATTGAGGATGGATAATACAGTGTTTCTGAATGTGTATGAATGAAAAAAATTGGTCAATTGAGGATGGATAATACAGTGTTTCTGAATGTGTATGAATGAAAAAATTCGGTCAATTGAGGATGGATAATACAGTGTTTCTAAAAGTGTATGAATGAAAAAATCGGTCAATTGAGGATGGATAATACAGTGTTTCTGAATGTGTATGAATGAAAAAATCGGTCAATTGAGGATGGATAATACAGTGTTTCTGAATGTATATGAATGAAAAAAATCGGTCAATTGAGGATGGATAATACAGTGTTTCTGAATGCGTATGAATGACACCAGAGGAATATCTTTATAGAGTTGATGACAAGGTGCTTGATGAAGGAGATGATAGCCAGTAACTTCATTGATGGAATTGTTGCTTGCTCCTGTGTCACTTTTATATAATAATGTTTTGCCAATAGAGTGTCCTCCTGATGTTTGTTAAACTACAAATCATAGCTTGGAGCATATGGGAGAGTGTCCTCTCTTGGTCAGGTAGTCCAGTGGGCTTAAGATCCCCAGTGTCCTCTCTTGGTCAGGTAGTCCAGTGGGCTTAAGATCCCCAGTGTCCTCTCTTGGTCAGGTAGTCCAGTGGGCTTAAGATCCCCAGTGTCCTCTCTTGGTCAGGTAGTCCAGCGGGCTTAAGATCTCCAGTGTCCTCTCTTGGTCAGGTAGTCCAGTGGGCTTAAGATCCCCAGTGTCCTCTCTTAGGCAGTCTAGTGGGCTTAGGTTCTCCAGTGTCCTCTCTTAGGCAGTCCAGTGGGCTTAAGTTCCCCATTGTCCTCTCTTGGTCAGGCAGTCCAGTGGGCTTAAGTTCCCCTGTGTCCTCTCTTGGTCAGGCAGTCTAGTGGGCTTATGTTCCCCAGTGTCCTCTCTTGGTCAGGCAGTCTAGTGGGCTTAAGTCCCCTGCAAGTCTGAGCAGAGCCTTTGGGGCCAGTGATTCTAATTTAACTGATGCAAGTTTTCAGTCAATTTTTGCAGCATATCACCATGGTAACTTGCTATCCATGCTTCCATGCCTTTCTTACAGCCTGGCAATAGAAAATTATTTTTCATGATAAAACACACCATATACTGGCTGTCCATTCCATTGTATGCAGAACTATACAGAGCTCACAATAACCCGTCCTTATATTTCAATGGCCAACTAGCCGTCTAATTGTTTGCTGATCCTTCCTTCCATTCTTTTGTCCATATTTATGTTGCCAGGCTATCACATTTGCACTGATCATGTAAATTTACTTTCTATCACATGATCTGAATTAGCTGTGTGTTCAAAAATGTGCAATGAAACCTAAACTTCAGTAAATAAATATTTATGATGTGTGATTGATCTAAGTGAAGTCTGGCTTAGTTTTGTTCTGTGTAAAGTTATCTACTTTAGACTTGATCACAAGATGTTTTTTGTGTGTCTAGTGGCTTTTTTGACACTGTCCAACTGTATGAATGGAATTCTATTCAGGTACACTCATGAATAAGGCCAATGTAATGTGATATAGGATTGCTTATAAGGTCCCTCAAGTGGCACATCAGAACCAGATACTAAATCCATCGTTCATAACTTGATGACTGGCTTTGGTAGATTTTGAGAATGTTGAAGGAATTGAAGCATTTCATTTTCTCCCTGTTGGCAAATGTTTGCAAGATTTCTAGCTATCTTTCAGATAAATTCATGACGTGGGGAATTCACAAACCTTGCTTACCGAGCCCCTGTTACCAGTATTGTATGACATGAATTCATAGCTCACAAACTTAAACACATACAGCACAAGCATATGAAGTGTTACAAGAAGTACACATGTTGAATCAACTGCAGAGAATTTGAGATGGCTTCAGATTTGGTATGGAGTATGGTGGCAGTGTCATCATTTCAGTACCTGGCATCTTTGGTGATTGTCTTACTTTGTCAGAAAAGTGGGAAATGATCATACATGGGAGTCAACAGTTAGCATAGAAAAAGTGATTTATCTAATGGCTCACCACTCCCTTACCATTATGGCAAATTTGTTTTGGGATATCGGGTGACACTGTTCTACATTTTGTTGCCACTGATGCCACATCACTCATTGGCTTTGCAATCATGGCCATATCATTGCTGTTGTGGGAGAGGCCATGTTGAAAATAAATGAATTTAGCAGACAGTTCAAGAAATACTCCTTCAAGAATCTTTATTTACTTGTTCACCTTTTTATTCCCAAACGCCTATGCCATTAAGTGGAAATGTTTGAAGACAGAGGGATAGACAACAATACCCTGCTTTACAACAGAAAATTTGATTGCTTCTGATATCCTTCATTGATGGAAATTCCAAACAGATTCCATGAAAGAGGAGAAAATTATCATGGTATTGGTTACCATGGAAACTCTTTGGCTTTAACAGATGATGAAATATTTTATTTAATGGGATATGAAATCAGTGATGGGAAAAATTTTATTTGAATAAACAAGACAACAGCAATTGTGTTGTACTGCATTTATCAATGCATAGAAAGGAGTCCCAGTCTTCTGTCACAGAGAGAATCTCAAGCTTTTATCAACAGTCTAAGTTACTTTGATACCCTGCAAAATGTGAAGAATTTAAAAACATTATCTTGGTATTGGTTACCATAGAAACTCTTTGGTTTTAACAGGTGATGAAGTATTTTAGTGACTTTCACTAATCATTTGCTTTAATAATATATGAAATCAGTAATGGGAAATATGGTAGTTGAATAAAAAAGACAACAACCAATGTATTGTACAATATTTATCCATGGCTAACAAACTCACAGCTGTGAACAGTATAGACATACATTCTGTCACATCATAGTACTGTGTAAGCAGATATACCTGCAGATCAATTAAGTTTATTCTGTTTATGTTATAAATTGTGAATATAATCACATGCATTGACCAGTAATTGATCAGTTTGTCATAAATGTGTAACACACACAGCTGTGAACAGTATAGACATACATTTTGTCACATAATGTGTAACAAACTCCTTGCTGTGAACAGTATAGACTTACATTTTGTCACATAATGTGTAACAAACTCACAGTTGTGAACAGTATAAACTTACATTCTGTCACATCATAGTACTGTGTAAGCAGAGATACCTGCAGATCAATTAAGTTTATGCTAGAAATTGTGAATATAATCATATGCATTGACCCAGATCTTATGGTGCACCATGTGGTAAATGATTTGGGTCTACACAGTTTGCAGCTTATTATACATGAAGATGTATTTGAATGTTTCAGGCTCCAAAGACCCCACTACAAAAGAGTATGGACATCCTTGGCAAGCAGTTGTCCTTCTACTCTTTCTGTATCATTGGACTCATCATGTTCCTTGGCTGGCTCCAGGGTCGCAAACTGCTTGACATGTTCACCATAGGGGTCAGGTAAGGATGCTTGAAGGGATTAAAAAGTCCTACGCTAGTAACAAAGGGGCTACTCTAATGTTAGGCTTTGGTTATCATATGATGAATACAGGTTGCCCAGATGAATACAGGTTGCCCAGATGAATACAGGTTGCCCAGATGAATACAGGTTGCCTAGATGAATACATGTTGCCCAGTTGAATATTTTATACTATTGCTTGTTTTACTTTTTGTTCAAAGCAGAACTAGACCAACATTTGACATTGCGTAGTTTTTTCTTATTATAGTACTTTCTCTGGGGCTCAAAATTCAGATTTTGCTGCTGTGTTATTTTCCTCTCTGATCACTGGGCTACTAAATTTAAACCAGGCTACTAAATTTAAACCAGGCTATTGTGTTTTCCTCCACGGAGGTGATAAATGTAAGTTTGGCTACTAGGTTCACCTTCTTGATAATGTGCTACTATATTTAGCTAGGATACTGTTCTTTTCCTTGTACATCACTGGTTTAACAAAATTTAAGCTAAGCTCTAAAGTTTGTTTTCTTCTATATCACTGGACTACAAATTGAAGTTAGGCTTTCATGTTATTTTCCTAGTAGATTACTGTTACTAAATTTAAGCTATAGTCTTTTCCTTGTAATCACCATGCTTAAATTTAATCTAAAATATAAGATTGTTTCATTGCATATCACTAGGCTTTAGTTAATTTTCTGTAGATCACTATGCTGCTAAGTTTAAGTAAGGCTTCAGCTAAATATAAACTTATCTATTAGGTTATTTTTTTCTCTGAGATCATTGTTCTACTAAAATGAGCTAGGCTACCAGACACTTTTCCTTGTAGATTATTATTATCATTAGGCTACTGAATTTAAGCTAGGCTTCTGGATTCTTGTCCATGTTTATCTCTGGCTCCTACATTTAGGCTGACTATTAAGTTCATAGATCACTATTTTACTCACTTTAATCATAGCTACTATGCTCTTTTCCTTTTAGATCACTGGACTACTAACTTTAAGCTATTTTATGAGATTCATTTCCTTTTTGTTCACTATGCTTTGGTTTGTTTTCTTAAAGATCACTAGGCTGCTAAAGACCAGCATCTCTTTCACTCAATTTAAGCTAGTTTACTGGGTTCTTTTCCTTGTAGATCATCAGGGCTACTAAATTTAAGCTAGTTTACTGGGTTCTTTTCCTTGTAGATCATAAGGGCTACTAAATTTAAGCTATTTTACTGGGTTCTTTTCCTTGTAGATCATCAGGGCTACTAAATTTAAGCTAGTTTACTGGGTTCTTTTCCTTGTAGATCATCAGGGCTACTAAATTTAAGCTAGTTTACTAGATTCTTTTCCTTGTAGATCATCAGGGCTACTTAATTTAAGCTAGTTTACTGGGTTCTTTTCCTTGTAGATCATCAGGGCTACTAAATTTAAGCAAGGTTATAAGGTTTCATTCCTTGTAGATCACTGAACTGTTAAATTTAAGTTAAGGTTTACTGTTTATTTCCATGTAGATAACTGAACTAACATTTGTTAGACCACAAGACTACCAAATTTTAGCAAGGGTACTTTTCTCTTTTTTTTAAGTCACAGGGCTACTCATTTTTTGCTTGGGTTCTTTTTGTTGTGGATCACTGTGATAGTAAATTGAAGCAGGTCTAATAGGTTCTTTTTCCTTATAAATCACTGGGCTTTTAGGCCATTGGGGTCTTTCATGTAGATCACAGGCTACTAAATTTAAGATTGGTTGCTGGGTTAATCTCCTTGCTGATCACAGTGCTATTTAATTTAATACTGGCCACTAGTCTATTTTTCTTTGTACCTCACTGCTACGAAATTTTCACTAGGTAGCTGGGTACATTGAATTATAGATCACTGGGCCAATAAATTTAAGCTTGGCTACCAGGTACTTTCAATGTGCTACAGTCTAATTTGTGCATTTGATCAAAACCTGACATGGTAAACCTATAGTACAAGTATCATGGATATTGGAGGGGCAAAGCAGATTGTCCTTGTTAGGAATCTGTTATAGATCTGTTAAAATCTCAAGAAGCTGTATTATTTTTTGTAAGTTGATGCATGTATGTATTAATTATTACAGAAAATATTTATGTAGACTTTAAAATCAAATCAGTATGAATGTATCTTTTATGTACTGTTTTAGATTCAAGAAAAATCTTGAGACATGTTTATAGTGTAAATGAAAAATAATGAAACAAACATTTTGTAGAAGTTTTCTTTTTTTAATACTTTTCCCTTATATACAAATAGATCAGACATTGGCAGAAAATAAGTGTCCACAAGTCAGTTTTTGACCGATGTCTGTTATATGACCCAAACTTCATTATTTGACAGACAATTTTGTATGAGGATATATTTTTCATGAGTTAATACCAGATGTAGTTCTTGTAATGATTAATTGCCTTTTATTTGCTTTTCCAGCTTGGCAGTGGCAGCTATCCCGGAAGGACTGCCTATTGTGGTGACAGTTACGTTGGCCCTCGGGGTGATGAAAATGGCCAAAAGGAAAGCTATCGTCAAGAAGTTACCGACAGTGGAGACCCTAGGTTAATTTGAAATTTTGCAATCGAATTAGCCATTTCAGAGGCGAGGGATAATGCTATTTTGTTCATCTATAAATATGTTTTGATGGCATTGTCATTCTATCCAATGTTGTCAAAATTTTACTAACTTTTTGGCCCTATTTGAACTTTAATAGAAATATGACCTTGCATTCAAAACCATTTAAAATTGAAAGATGAATGGAGTATATATTACTGACAGGAAATTTACAAGACTGCATTTATGAAGTTTTGTCAGCATTACAGTAAATAGATACTGACATGACACCTGGAAATATTAGAAATGTTATCACATTTTACCAGATGAAGACAGTTTTACAATAAAAAGCTTGTGATAAACATTTTAAATGCGTTTTAGATATGTATTGGTTAATATTTTCAATGTGTATTGGTTGATGTTTTGGGAGAATTTGTTTCTGGTACAGTTGATGTGCAAGCTAATTGTCTTACAGCTAACAACTCACTGACTCAAATTAGCAGTATCCATAATGCAATCTGTATTTCTGTAGCACTGATCTTGGTATGTGTAACATTTGTTCATGTGGACACATTATACCAGGTTTAATAGAACTAAGTATGAAGTCAGTGTGGTGTGTGTGTAACATTTGGTCATGTGGAGACTGTATACCAGGTTAATAGAACTAAATATGAAGTCATTGTGGTGAGTGTAACATTTGGTCATGTGGAGACTGTATACCAGGTTAATAGAACTAAATATGAAGTCAGGGTGGTGTGTATAACATTTGGTCATGTGGAGACTGTATACCAGGTTAATAGAATTAAATATGAAGTCAGTGTGGTGTGTGAAACATTTGGTTATCTGGAGACTGTATACCATGTTAATAGAACTAAATATGAAGTCAGTGTGGGGTGTAACATTTGGTCATGTGGAGACTGTATACCAGGTTAATAGAACTAAGTATGAAATCAGGGTGGTGTGCAACATTTGGTCATGTGGAGACTGTATACCAGGTTAATAGAACTAAATATGAAGTCAGTGTGGGGTGTATCATTTGGTCATGTGGAGACTGTATACCAGGTTAATAGAACTAAATATGAAGTCAGGGTGGTGTGTATAACATTTGGTCATGTGGAGACTCTATACCAGGTTAATAGAACTAAATATGAAGTCAGTGTGGTGTGTGTAACATTTGGTTATCTGGAGACTGTATACCAGGTTAATAGAACTAAATATGAAGTCAGTGTGGGGTGTAACATTTGGTCATGTGGAGACTGTATACCAGGTTAATAGAACTAAATATGAAGTCAGGGTGGTGTGTATAACATTTGGTCATGTGGAGACTGTATTCCAGGTTAATAGAACTAAATATGAAGTCAGTGTGGTGTGTGAAACATTTGGTCATGTGGAGACTGTATACCATGTTAATAGAATTAAATATGAAGTCAGTGTGGTGTGTGTAACATTTGGTCATGTGGAGACTGTATACCAGGTTAATAGAACTAAATATGAAGTCAGTGTGGTGTGTATTAACATTGTTTTATGTATAGGCTAGTCCAAGTTAGTGGAACTAAATATGAAGACATTGTGTATCATAATGATGGCTCTCTATCCTGAAAATCATGTTCTATTGGCTTTGTTTTCACATGAGAATTGAATTATTATGCAGGGATTGCTAGTGTCCCAGCATGTAATATAAGGGGTGGTTGGAGGGCTTGCTAGTGTCCCAGTATGAAATAAAAGAGGGTGGTTACATGGTTTGCTAGTGTCCCAGTATGAAATAAAAGAGGGTGGTTACATGGTTTGCTAGAGTTCCACTATTAAATATTTTTGTTGCGCATCAAGAGTTGTACAGGTGGTCATTTATTGCCAGGAGTGTGTTTCATAAGGAAATCATAAGACTATTAGCACAGGAAGAAAATTTTTTATTCTTGAAAGGAGTTGAACCAGAACTGTTAGCACAGGTGGCAATTTGTTGTTGGTGAATGGCATGTCCTCTTATAAGCTGTTTCAGTGTAGTGGACAAATCCTTGCATCAAGTTGACATAGCATGGAATTTTCAACACATTGGATGAATCCTTGTCTAGTTGGCATAGCATGGAATTTTCAACACATTGGATGAATCCTTACATCAAGTTGACATAGCATGGAATTTTCAACACATTGGATGAATCCTTATGTCTAGTTGGCATAGCATGGAATTTTCAACACATTGGATGAATCCTTACATCAAGTTGACATAGCATGGAATTTTCAACACATTGGATGAATCCTTATGTCTAGTTGGCATAGCATGGAATTTTCAACAAATTGGATGAATCCTTGCATCAAGTTGACATAGCATGGAATTTTCAACATATTGGATGAATCCTTATGTCTAGTTGGCATAGCATGGAATTTTCAACACATTGGATGAATCCTTATGTCTAGTTGGTATAGCATGGAATTTTCAACACATTGGGTGAATCCTTATGTCTAGTTGGTATAGCATGGAATTTTCAACACATTGGATGAATCCTTATGTCTAGTTGGTATAGCATGGAATTTTCAACACATTGGATGAATCCTTATGTCTAGTTGGTATAGCATGGAATTTTCAACACATTGGGTGAATCCTTATGTCTAGTTGGTATAGCATGGAATTTTCAACACATTGGATGAATCCTTATGTCTAGTTGGTATAGCATGGAATTTTCAACACATTGGGTGAATCCTTATGTCTAGTTGGTATAGCATGGAATTTTCAACACATTGGATGAATCCTTATGTCTAGTTGGTATAGCATGGAATTTTCAACACATTGGATGAATCCTTATGTCTAGTTGGTATAGCATGGAATTTTCAACACATTGGGTGAATCCTTATGTCTAGTTGGTATAGCATGGAATTTTCAACACATTGGATGAATCCTTATGTCTAGTTGTTTTAGCATGGAATTTTCAACACATTGGATGAATCCTTACATCAAGTTGACATAGCATGGAATTTTCAACACATTGGGTGAATCCTTATGTCTAGTTGGTATAGCATGGAATTTTCAACACATTGGATGAATCCTTATGTCTAGTTGTTTTAGCATGGAATTTTCAACACATTGGATGAATCCTTACATCAAGTTGACATAGCATGGAATTTTCAACACATGGGATGAATCCTTATGTCTAGTTGGCATAGCATGGAATTTTCAACACATTGGATGAATCCTTATGTCTAGTTGGCATAGCATGGAATTTTCAACACATTGGATGAATCCTTATGTCTAGTTGGTATAGCATGGAATTTTCAACACATTGGATGAATCCTTACATCAAGTTGACATAGCATGGAATTTTCAACACATGGGATGAATCCTTATGTCTAGTTGTTTTAGCATGGAATTTTCAACACATTGGATGAATCCTTACATCAAGTTGACATAGCATGGAATTTTCAACACATGGGATGAATCCTTATGTCTAGTTGGCATAGCATGGAATTTTCAACACATTGGATGAATCCTTATGTCTAGTTGGTATAGCATGGAATTTTCAACACTGTGGACATATCCTTACATCTCTTTAGCATAGAATGGAAGTTTCATATTTAAAGCAGTGCTCTTCAAAGATGAACAGTTAAATGTTTCTAGTCGTTAAAAACTGTATGTATAGAGGCCATATTATCCAGTAAATACATACTAGATGTACCATATTACATCCTTGAACCTCTCCCAGGTAGTATGGTAAAATTTGTCTGCTGTTGTCCAGGTAGTATGGTAAAATTTGTCTGCTGTTGTCCAGGTAGTATGGTAAATTTTGTCTGCTGTTGTCCAGGTAGTATGGTAAATTTTGTCTGCTGTTGTCCAGGTACCACTGCAATGCATAGCTCTTCACGGCTTTCTGTTTATTAATAAGAGACAGGTAAAGAGCTACAACAGGTTTATACATTTTGCTCTTTTTGTCTGAAAGATTAGAATTTGGGCAAAGTGCAGAAAAGCCTAAGGATTGATACACTAAAGCTTATGAGCTAACATAAATCAGCAAATTCTCACCATTTATAAAACACTGGAAATCACAATCAGCAACAATCCCAGCACATATGTCACCGATACAGGACTTCTTGCTAGCTATACCTTTAGGCCTTGCCTTGGGTCACCACGATTCCATTCATGATAATAAACTAACAAGTGAATGAACATACAAAGTATCCTTTTACTCCACCAATACATGGACTGATCATATGGATCAAACATTTATGGCCGGACAACATCTTCCCTAATCATTAGCCTAATCATTGTGACCCGATGACATCCTCCCTAAAGGCAGTTTATTTCCATTTTGACCAGTCTAGGCCTACTGCAAGAGATCTTCAGGGACTAGACTTCAACACAGTCTGTCATCCAGTGTGTTTTATGCGGCAGTTATGTAAACCAGTCTAACCCACATATGGCCTCGCTGCACTCTCTATTTATGATTCTGAGCTTAGAACCTCAGCCTCTGACAGATACCACCTTTCATTTATTTCATCCCATGGTCAGGAGATGGGACTCTTGAATCAGTGACTGATTGGAAATTGGTTTCTGATTCAGGGCACTCTACGAGTTTTGTTGGCATCAGACCTTGACACACTTTGCCAGGTTCATCTCAGACAACGCAAGAGACATCAACCTTACCTTTTGCATGCAGAGATGATGAATTCTGTCCTTCTCCTCTCCATACCTTATGAACCACCTGGACCTAAAATCCAGTGGCTGTTGATCTTATCACAAAAAAGGAAGAATCCACGTTCAAATTACTTCTGCAGTCTGGCAGACACAGACATTTTGAACAGTTGACATCAGCAGCAACCCTTTCATTTTCTCACAGATTTATCAACTTTTTTGTCATCAATTCTAGTACTGCCATACAACACTTTTTATTTGGAAACCCTTATAGTTGATTGGAACATCACAGCTTTGGGGATGACTAAACCATACACTGTTGATATGGATCAAACATGACACTCAATTGGTGTTCAGTATGGCAGCCATTGGGTTTTATGTTAGACTTGGTATTGATGGCTATATTCAAACAGAGCTCTTACTTTGGATTCCTTGGTACATGCATTGAAGTCAGTCTCCAGACTGTCCAAGCCTTGAACAAAGCACCTGAACATACTTTAGCGAATGCGGTCTCAGCAGCTGCAGACTTGAAGTTGGCTAAACAAGGTGCGCTGGACTCCACCTCCAACTTCTTTAAAGATCATGAAAATGCCAAGCTACAATCACAACAATTATTCTCTAATCTACTTTAATGACCAGATTGATGAATACACAAACAAGCCCAAAGGAGATATAATTTTCCTACCCATTAATCACAACACTGATACAGGGATGTTTTTAGAAACCAACAAAAGGAACCAAGGTACAAGACTTGAACACAAACTTGTGACAAGTTGTCATATCATAGTTCCTCATATCATTAACCACTGTTCTCATGAACCAAAGTGGACAAAAGGCAGAGAAATAACAATCATTTATGCCAGAGTGTTTCTTTGCAACCACCTCCATCTCTCAGAAAATGACATCATCTCTACACCACCCTTCCCACATATCCTGGTAGAACGAAGGCTTCAGTTCTTTGCTGCCAAAAGGGATAAGATCTACCACAATAATCATTTGACCTGACAAGTGGTTCCAAGAGGCTTAAGTTCTTTGCTGCCAAAAGGGATAAGATCTACCACAATGATCATTTGACCTGACAAGTGGTTCCAAGAGGCTTCAGTTCTTTGCTGCCAAAAGGGATAAGATCTACCACAATGATCATTTGACCTGACAAGTGGTTCCAAGAGGCTTCAGTTCTTTGCTGCCAAAAGGGATAAGATCTACCACAATGATCATTTGACCTGACAAGAGGTTCCAAGAGGCTTCAGTTCTTTGCTGCCAAAACGGGATAAGATCTGCCACAACAAACATTTGACCTGACAAGTGGTTCCAAGAGACTCTACATCATTTTAAAAATACCACCTCTGTCCAGAGTCCAGTTACCTACAAATTCCAACAGACCTATTCAAATCCACCACCTTGCAGCAAAAACAAATGACCAGCAGAAAAGGGCAGTAGGAATCATTCAAAAGATAAGTTCCCAGTATTTTATTGCAGACTTTTCCAGGTCTCACAGGCAAACAGTACTCTGCAACCTAAGTGTCCTTAGTCAATTCATTCACGCTCTTTGGTTCTTAATTGAAACACCACAGCACATTTTGAATGCTGTCCAAGACTCGGCAGTCATCATAATGCGTATCGTCATGTCCTTATTCACAAGGAAGTTTGTGCATTTAACTTACAACATCGTCAATCAATTCTAAGTACTCTCATTTGGACTCAACATCACACACTGGGACTTCACTCATCTGATAAACCTCATTATGGCACATGTCCAAACCGTCTCCAAGATGACAGCATCAAATTACCTGGATGACATCCTATGAAAATATCAGTTGAGTTATATTTTGGAACAGAGTATGATAATTTTTGTCACACTGCATACAATCTGGGTTTCCTCATCAACAAGGACAACCTAGTACCATCTCAACAATTTGTTCATCTAGGTATGGAACTCACTACACAGGTAAACGGGGAAATTTTTCCCTTAGTACAGGAAGCTGGTTGGCAAACCTAGTACCACCTTTTCAGGAAGCCAATGGTCTCAAGATGAAGCCTTTCACTGGTGGCAGGAATATTTAACTGGTAAAGAAGTCCTCATTCTGTTTGACAGCTTTATGGTGGTGATTTATTTCGAACAGCAAAAGGGCACCAGGCACCCAGACCATTGCGTACTGGTGTGGGACTTATAAAAGTGATGTTGTCAGCAACAAATCCACATTCAAGTCTGTGATATTCCTTGATATCTAAATGCAATAGCAGATTACTTGTCCCGGAACAATCAGCTTCTACAGATGGAATGGTCTCTCCAACATCAGTTTCATTCAGATATACATATGATGGGACCAACCATTGGTGAACTTGTTTGCAAAAAGATGGAAAACCATGCTTTCAACTTTTGTCTCACCAATCCCAGATACAAAAGCATGGGCAGTCATTTCAATGTCCATAGATCGGAATGGCCTGGATGCATATGTCTAAGTCAATGCACTATCCATAGATCAAAATGGCCTGGATGCATTAGTCAAAGTCAAAGCACTATCCATAGATCGGAATGGCCTGGATGCATTAGTCAAAGTCAATGCACTATCCATAGATCGGAATGGCCTAGATGCATATGTCAAAGTCAATGCACTATCCATAGATCGGAATGGCCTGGATGCAAAAGTCTAAGTCAATTCACTATCCATCAGAATGGCCTGGATGCATTAGTCAAAGTCAAAGCACTATCCATAGATCGGAATGGCCTGGATGCAAAAGTCTAAGTCAATTCACTATCCATGGATCGGAATGGCCTAGATGCATATGTCAAAGTCAATGCACTATCCATAGATCGGAATGGCCTGGATGCAAAAGTGTAAGTCAATTCACAATCCATGGATCGGAATGGTCTAGATGCATATGTCTGAGTCAATTCACTATCCATAGATCAGAATGGCCTGGATGCTTATGTCTAAGTCAATTCACTATCCATAGATCGGAATGGCCTAGATGCATATGTCAAAGTCAGTGCACTATCCATAGATCGGAATGGCCTGGATGCATATGTCTAAGTCAATTCACTATCCATGGATCGGAATGGCCTAGATGCATATGTCAAAGTCAATGCACTATCTATAGATCGGAATGGCCTGGATGCATATGTCTAAGTCAATTCGCTATCCATGGATCGGAATGGCCTAGATGCATATGTCTGAGTCAATTTAATATCCATAGATCAGAATGGCCTGGATGCTTATGTCTAAGTCAAATCACTATCCATAGATCGGAATAGCCTGGATGCATATGTCTAAGTCAATGCACTATCCATAGATCGGAATCGCCTGGATGCTTATGTCTAAGTCAATGCACTATCCATCAGAATGGCTTGGATGCATATATCTAAGTCAGTTCACTATCCATAGATTGGAAAAGCCTGGATGCTTATGTCTAAGTCAGTTCACTATCCATAGATCAGAATGGCCTGGATGCTTATGTCTAAGTCAATGCACTATCCATGGATCGGAATGGCCTAGATGCATATGTCAAAGTCAATGCACTATCTATAGATCGGAATGGCCTGGATGCATATATCTAAGTCAATTCACAATCCATGGATCAGAATGGTCTAGATGCATATGTCTGAGTCAATTTAATATCCATAGATCAGAATGGCCTGGATGCTTATGTCTAAGTCAAATCACTATCCATAGATCGGAATAGCCTGGATGCATATGTCTAAGTCAATGCACTATCCATAGATCGGAATCGCCTGGATGCTTTTGTCTAAGTCAATGCACTATCCATCAGAATGGCTTGGATGCATATATCTAAGTCAGTTCACTATCCATAGATTGGAAAAGCCTGGATGCTTATGTCTAAGTCAGTTCACTATCCATAGATCAGAATGGCCTGGATGCTTATGTCTAAGTCAATGCACTATCCATGGATTGGAATCGCTTGGATGCATATGTCTAAGTCAATGCACTATCCATAGATCAGAATGGCCTGGATGCTTATGTCTAAGTCAATTCACTATCCATAGATCGGAATGGCCTGGATGCACATGTCTAAGTCAATGCACTATCCATAGATTGGAATGGCCTGGATGCATATGTCTAAGTCAATGCACTATCCATCAGAATGGCTTGGATGCATATATCTAAGTCAGTTCACTATCCATAGATTGGAAAAGCCTGGATGCTTATGTCTAAGTCAGTTCACTATCCATAGATTGGAAAAGCCTGGATGCTTATGTCTAAGTCAGTTCACTATCCATAGATTGGAAAAGCCTGGATGCTTATGTCTAAGTCAGTTCACTATCCATAGATCAGAATGCACCTGTCTATCCTCTAGCACCAAAGCAAGAAAATTGAAGTGTTGCCTCATCCTCATTGCATCACTCACATGAGAGAAGTCATTAGTCAGTGACCTCCCATATCTTACAGCAGAAATTCCATGGAAATGGAGAATTTACATCATCTACTCAAACAACCATGATGGCAATTGTTTTACATGAAACCCAGACCTATGAACTGACTCGTCTGGATCATATCAAAGATGCCTTCCGAAATTGAATCATGAAGATAATCACTCAAGGCCCTCTACTCTGTAAGCATATGACATCAAATGAAAAAGTTTTACTCAGTTGTGTACACAAGAGCACAGACCTTTCATCCTGGGGTAAGTGGGTTATACACTCTGCATATCAAGAAATAAAGCCAACTCAGATTAATTTTTTACACATTTCACAATGTTAGAGCAGTTTTCCAGAAGCATTGCCTTTGAGAAGAGCTTTTTTCTGAGATTATTCATGTTGTGGGATGGAGATCTGACACCGCCTTCTCTAGTTTTTACCTCAGAGATTCTTCATCCAAAAGGGCTCAGCTTGATCTGGTGGGACATACAGCTGTGATGCAACAGGTTGCCTTTCTATGTCATTTAATAGCTTGATCTGGTGGGACATAGAGCTGTGTTGCAACAGGTTGCCTTTCTATGTCATTTGACAGCTTGATCTGGTGGGACATAAGCTGTGTTGCAACAGGTTGCCTTTCTATGTCATTTGACAGCTTGATCTGGTGGGACATACAGCTGTGTTGCAACAGGTTGCCTTCCTATGTCATTTGACAGCTTGATCTGGTGGGACATAGAGCTGTGTTGCAACAGGTTGTCTTTCTATGTCATTTGACAGCTTGATCTGGTGGGACATACAGCTGTGTTGCAACAGGTTGCCTTTCTATGTCATTTTGACAGCTGCATAAGAGAGCTTCACAAATTCTGTTGGATTTGTGCAAGGGAAGATTTTCAATTTTTGAAGCAACTCCTTGACAGATAGAGTCTTCTTCAGTTGGATTACATAGAATTTGTCTCACATACCTTGAAAGACAGGAGGTGAAATCCCTAGAGTAAGGGGATGTATTTCCTTCTACTTCTTGCCTTAGGACGTATGATTGGGTAATGGATTTAAAGAAGAAACTTAATTTTTTTCGAGTAAAATATATTTCTTCACAAATACTTACCCAGTCATAATGTACATACCCCAGCCTCCCAAAAGTTACATTCATATAATAAGCATGAGATCTTCATGGGTTTTGGTACAAATCCCTACATCAAGGGGAGATCACTTTGTCTGTCTGCCACAAATGTGGGAAGATAACTGTCAGCTATTTGTTTTTTAACTTTTTATCTGGGAGGATTGGATTTGTATTATGATCAGGTAAGTATTCATGAAGAAACATTTTACTAGAAAAATTTGTTTTTTTTTTACTTCACTAAATCCATTTTTTATATTTTCCCTTCATTTTCAAAGTATATTTTGATGAGTTTTTGCTGATATAGAATGCTTTCCAAAATAGTGATATCTGTTTAAATATTCTATTTATGTAAATATTTATTTAAATATTCTATTTCTTCTTTATATCATTTATGTTCAGGGTGTATAACAACAATCAGCTCTAATTATATCATTTGTGTTCAGGGTGTATAACAATGATCTGCTTTGATTTAATTGTATCATTTGTGTTCAGGGTGTGTAACAATGATCTGCTTTGATTTAATTGTATCATTTATGTTCAGGGTGTGTAACAATGATCTGCTTTGATTTAATTGTATCATTTGTGTTCAGGGTGTGTAACAATGATCTGCTTTGATTTAATTGTATCATTTGTGTTCAGGGTGTAACAATGATCTACTTTGATTTAATTGTATCATTTGTGTTCAGGGTGTGTAACAATGATCTGCTTTGATTTAATTGTATCATTTGTGTTCAGGGTGTGTAACAATGATCTGCTTTGATTTAATTGTATCATTTGTGTTCAGGGTGTGTAACAATGATCTGCTTTGATTTAATTGTATCATTTGTGTTCAGGGTGTGTAACAATGATCTGCTTTGATTTAATTGTATCCTTTGTGTTCAGGGTGTGTAACAATGATCTGCTTTGATTTAATTGTATCATTTGTGTTCAGGGTGTGTAACAATGATCTGCTTTGATTTAATTGTATCATTTGTCTTCCAGGGTGTGTAACAATGATCTGCTTTGATTTAATTGTATCATTTGTGTTCAGGGTGTGTAACAATGATCTGCTTTGATTTAATTGTATCATTTGTCTTCCAGGGTGTGTAACAATGATCTGCTTTGATTTAATTGTATCATTTGTGTTCAGGGTGTGTAACAATGATCTGCTTTGATTTAATTGTATCCTTTGTGTTCCAGGGTGTGTAACAGTAATCTGCTCCGATAAAACAGGGACACTTACAAAAAATGAAATGACTGTCACCTGTATATACTCTTCAGACAATCAGTTTGCTGAGGTAAGCAAAATTTACACATACCATTAAAGTATAATTTTTATCTGGTACATGTGCCATTAAATTTATTTTGTTTTGGTATATGTGCAATTAAATTTTTCCCAATACTTTTATTTGGCTCATGTGCAATTAAATATTGCCATTTTTTTTTTATTTGGTACTTGTGTCATTAAATTTTTCCCAGTACATTTTTTTTGTACATTTGCAATAAATTATTCCCATTATTTTTATTTGGTATATGTGCCATTAAATTTTTCCCAATGCATTTATTTTGTGCATGTGCCTTTAAATTCAAGTTATTTTTATTTGGTACATGTGCCATTAAACTTATCCTATTATTTTTATTTGGTACATGTGCCATTAAACTTATTTGTTTATTACCATTACTTGTTTTGGTACATGTGCCATTAAATTTGTCTCATTTTTATTAGGTATGCATAGCAAAATTTTTCCCATTAATGTTGCATGTACCATAAAAGAAAATTTCTTCATTTTTACTTGCTTAAAATAATTTTGTATTGTTTGTAATTATTTATAACTTTTTTGTAAACTTAATCCATAAAAATGCTAATTCTTTTTGGCCCTCTAATTGCAATGTACTTTCTCTTATAGCTCTGTTACAAATATTCACTCTTGGAAATTTAAAATTGTCATTAATATTTTTGTACACTATCATCATATGTGTTGTACTTTTATTGTATATTAAAAGTAGGTATTTTTTAAAATATGAAAACTATTAATTTTTTTAAAAAATTTTTGGGGACGTGATTGTGCATAAAAATTAAAAAGGTCTCAAGCCTGAGTACTATTCCAGATCATCTGCATGTTCATCAGTATGTAATTAATGTTTATCTGATGTAATTGCCCTCAATGCACCATGTACTAGTACATCATGCAATTTGAATTGCCCTCAATGTACCATGTTCTAGTACATCATGCAATTTGAATTGCCCTCAATGGACCATGTTCTAGTACATCATGAAATTTGAATTGCCCTCAATGTACCATGTTCTAGTACATCATGCAATTTGAATTGTCCTCAATGGACCATATACTAGTACATCATGCAATTTGAATTACTTGTATATTCATGGGATGTAATTGCCCTCAATTCACCATGTATTAGTACATCATGCAATTTGAATTGCCCTCAATGTACCATGTTCTAGTACATCATGCAATTTGAATTGCCCTCAATGGACCATGTTCTAGTACATCACGAAATTTGAATTGCCCTCAATGGACCATGTTCTAGTACATCATGCAATTTGAATTGCCCTCAATGGACCATGTACTAGTACATCATGCAATTTGAATTACTTGTATATTCATGTGATGTAATTGCCCTCAATTCACCATGTATTAGTACATCATGCAATTTGAATTGCCCTCAATGTACCATGTTCTAGTACATCATGCAATTTGAATTGCCCTCAATAGACCATGCACTAGTACATCATGCAATTTGAATTGCCCTTAATGGACCATGTTCTAGTACATCACGAAGTTTGAATTGCCCTCAATGGACCATGTTCTAGTACATCATGCAATTTGAATTGCCCTCAATGGACCATGTACTTGTACATTATGCAATTTGAATTACTTGTATATTCATTTGATGTAATTGCCCTCAATGCACCATGTATTAGTAAATCATGCAATTTGAATTGCCCTCAATGGACCATGTACTAGTACATCATGCAATTTAAATTACTTGTATATTCATTTGATGTAATTACCCTCATTGCACCATGTATTAGTAAATCATGCAATTTGAATTGCCCTCAATGGACCGTGTACTAGTACATCATGCAATTTGAATTACTTGTATATTCATTTGATGTAATTGCCCTCAATGCACCATGTATTAGTAAATCATGCAATTTGAATTACTTGTATATTTATTTGATGTAATTGCACTCAATGCACCATGTATTACTAAATCATGCAATTTGAATTGCCCTCAATGGACCATGCACTAGTACATCATGCAATGTAAATTACTTGTGTGTGTATGTATGTATATATATATATATATATATATATATATATATATATATATATATATATATATATATATGCATTTGGTAAGCATTCAAATGCTTCAGATAAAAAAAAATCAAGACTTTAATTTTTTAAAAAATTGATTTCTTGGTATCAATTCCCAGGTGTCAGGTGTGGGCTACAATGGCAGTGGGGAGGTAATCAGTAATGGACAGAAGGTGGAGGGGGACTCTCATCCCTCCCTTTCCAAAGTTATTGAGGTTGGTTGTATTTGTAACAATGCTGAAATCTGTGAAGATGGACTTCACGGGCAACCAACAGAGGGTGCACTACTGGCTGTGGCTTTAAAGGTAAGAGTGACAAGTGCTTTTATATCACGAGTTTCTTAAATACAATGCCAGGTTTCCAGAGTGTGAGAGTGAATATATTGTTAAATCATGCCTAAGAAGAATGAAGTCTTTGAAAAATTTCAAAATGTGTACATTTGTGAAAGTCTGTGGTTATAATTTTCAAATAAAAGTCTTATAATGATGTTTAGTTCATTGTAAATAGTGCTGATCTGACATTCAGTATGGCCACCACAGCATCCCTCTTGAGAATCTATTATGCATTACACTGATCATTTTTTATGCATGGATTGCAGTGGTCTTTAAATTAAAAAATTTATAGAAAAGTTTTATACATTTATGCTACTTTAATCTGTGAAAATAATTTATCTAGAATTATTTTCAGTATATCATCATGGTAATCATATTTTAAGTTTAAATAGTTTTAAACTATTACAAGAATTTTAAATTATTTAAATTTTAAATCACAATGTTTGACATTTTTGGCCAATTATATAATCTAAAGGAAATAACATTTTGTGGCATTAGTTTATAGTTGCCTAAAACACAAATAATTTTGCAGTTATTCACATTCTAATTATATTGATGAATCTGTCAAATAATAAGATATAATGTTAATTGATTTATTGTTATGGGTTTATTGATATAATATTAATTGATTTATTGTTATGGGTTTATTGATATAATGTTGATTTATTGTTATGGGTTTCTTTATATAATATTTATTGATTTATTGTTATGTGTTTATTGATAAAATAGTGTTTTATTGTTATGGGTTTATTGATATAATGTTAATTAATTTATTGTTATGGGTTTAATAATATAAGGTTAATTGATTTATGGGTTTATTGATATAATTGTTAATTGATTTATTGTTATGTGTTTATTGATATAATATTATTTGATTTATTGTTATGGGTTATTATTATTTCTATTATTAGAATAGCTATATGTTTGGGTTTTGAACTCATGGCTTGTAGTAATGATAAAATTCAGGCAAACTGAAAGTAATTTGTTTGGATTCTAATAATTTGTCCTTGTGTTTAGATGAATCTTCTGTAGCCTTGAAAGTGACCTATTTAAATTCTGATAATTTTTCCTTGTGCTTCGATGAATTTTCTGTAGCCTTGAAAATGACTTGTTTAAATTCTAATAATTTGATTTTGTCTTCAGATGAATCTTCATAACCTGAGATACCTCTACATACGGCTGGAGGAAACACCCTTTAATTCAGAAACAAAGTACATGTCAGTACGATGTACACCTCGATATGGTCAGGTAAGTTGCTGCATGTTCATAGGTTGTGGTGCCAGTTCTTGTACCAGTATGAAGTTTATACTGAAAGATTTCTTATGATGTCTAGTTGTTTCTAAAGGTAAATAGTGCTGATCTGATGTTCATTGTGACCACCATGGCAACCCAACTTAAATTTTCTTATTAATACTCCTTCAGAATGAATGGTTGTATCAACTTGAGGTTTTCAGTAAAAGACTTTTTATCATGTGTAGCTGGTCCTGAATGAAAATGGTGTTTATCTGACATCCAGTATGATCACTATGGCATTCAGTATTATTGTCATGACATCCAGCATGATCACCATGACAGCCAGTATGATTGCCATGGCATCCAGTATGAACATCATGACATCAAGTATGATCACCATGACAGCCAGTATGATCACCATGACAGCCAGTATGATTGCCATGGCAGTCATTTTGAAAATACTATATCAGTTTTGCTTGAACATAATGTCATATTGAAGTGTGCTTTTCACCAGATTTCTTATCATGTTCAGTTGGTGTATGTGTGTGTGATTTAGATTTTTGATGCAGCTTTAACAATTTTTCAATCAAATTGCTATGATGTCTGTAGTATGACATTTTATAGTGATGTCTAGCACTAGGGCATCATGCTGCAGACATGTAGCATGATGTCCCACCCAGTCACATTATCCTTACACCAGGCATACCACTTCTAACACTAACCTCTCGCATCCAAGGCAGACACTCTGCTCAGTTGGTCTTGAATGAAAATGACATTCAATATTGCCATGACAGAAATCATGTTATTGCTACTAGTCCAGGATAAAATTCATATCTTGAAAATACTCCTTTTCAAATGGATGGCTATTTCGACAGTGTTTTTACAAATAGACTTTTATGTTACTTAATTGATGACAGTCATGCATCCAGTATGGCTGCCACAATTGCTGTCTTGAAAATCTTTTCACTTCTCCCTCCCAGACCTGCCAACTTTTATGATTTTGCCATAAGTCTTACTAAATAACACTAAAATTATGGACTTAGGAATGACGCCAGAAATTACGGAAATATGATTGTTGTTTTCTGTTCCAGATATTTCTTGTACTGGTTTGTTCTAGATCCAGATTTTCATATTAGACTTCGTGTTTGGATTCAGAGTTTTATCATAGACTGAGTGAAATTTGGTAGGAAACCAAACTAACTTTATAGTTGGTACCTCAGATGCTTTAAACCTGTCTATTTTGTTTGTGAAAGCACATAAATGATACAGATTTCATTTTTTTTTTGTTATCCGGTCTTCTGAAAATGTCTTCAAAACGAAATTGCATCAGAGGTGGAGAGGACAACCAGCCTCCTAAAAAGCTGAAACAGTGCTTGCAAAAGTATAAAATACTTAGATACTTGATTATGCTTAGAAAAAAGTAACAAAGGTGACCATTACATTTTTTGAATGTTATGTGTTGACTTGAACATTTCCCATGATGGATGAGATGACTATTGCCGCCATGTGAATTCCAAAACGTTGCAATGAAATCAAGTTGTTTGTCACTGATCTCTATGGATTTGAATGTGTAGTGCCAGAAACTGAATTGGAGGTCATTAGGGTCAAAGATTATTTTTTAAAACTTTTTGGTTGAGCATAATGTTGCAATTGCTTCTATTCAAGTTCATGTTACCCAAATTGTCAGTAGCAAATAGTTATCAGTGTGGCAGAACAAAAACTACTGCTATTGTATTACAACAGTGCAAGTCAAAACAAAATATAGGAAGGCATTGATAGCTCTTTCTTCCCAACATTTTAGTATAGCAACTGATGGTAGCAGTGATTCAGAGAAGCTGTACCCAGTTTTTGTTAGATATTTTGATAACACAGATGGGGTTATAACTGAAGCACTTTTGTCAGTTCCAACATGTGATGGAACCTCTACTGGGGAAAATATTTTCACATTATTGGATGTTGATTTGAAAAAGAGAAATGTAAGTTGGAATAAATGTGTTGCCTTTGAATCAGATAATGCTTCAGTGATGACAGGTTGCAATAAATGTGTATTTGGACATATCATTATGGTGAATCTCTCAGTGCATCAGAGTGGATGTTCTTTTGATCCATTTCATTTAAAAGAGGGCTGATATGCTGCCTATTAGTTTTAATGGACATATCTCAATATTTTTGCATAAAAGCATGAATAGATTAATGAAACTGAATGATCTTCAGACTAATTGTGGGAAAGAGCAGAGAAAAAATATTGAAGCCTTGTTTAACAAGATGGTTGTCTCTTGGTGAAGGTATAAAGAGACTGTTGGAACAGTAGGAACCAATACATATATATTTTGGTAAAGAAACCAAGAAACAAGAGGTTAAAGGCAAAATAGCTAAAGCCAAAAGTAGGATGTCAGAGGTGTCTAGTTCCAAGGATAAAGTTCCACATGTATCTAGTAATAAAGAAGGAAATAACAACAGTGCAGGTACATGCAGTAAAGCTTTGAGATAAATCTATTATTCAGGCTAGTACTACCCTCAAGTCTGCCTCGACTGGAAAGATTGAGAAAATAAAATCCAAGATAGGTTCCTTAGAGAAAGCTAAATCACAGAAATTGGATAAAATAGCTCTGTCTAGATGTCAGACACCATTGGTTAGAAATTATTGGAAAGACAGTAAAAAAAATCAGTTACAGAGAGGAAAAGGCTATGAGTGTGTGTAAGGCTTTGCAGTCCCATAGGGCAAAGATTAATTGCTTATTTCTTAAGAGTCTGTATTGGAATCCATATTTAGCAATACAAGGATGTATTGATGTCCATCAGAGTGTAACAGGGCTTGGAAGTTGTTAAGATGTCCATTGGAGAGTGTAACAGGGCTTGGAAGTTGTTAAGATGTCCATTGGAGAGTGTAACAGGGCTTGGAAGTTGTATTTATGTCTGTAGGAGAGTGTAACAGGGCTTGGAAGTTGTTAAGATGTCCATTGGAGAGTGTAACAGGGCTTGGAAGTTGTTAAGATGTCCATTGGAGAGTTTAACAGGGCTTGGAAGTTGTATTTATGTCTGTAGGAGAGTGTAACAGGGCTTGGAAGTTGTATTGATGTCCATCAGAGAGTGTATCAGGGCTTAAAAAACTGTAATAATGTCTGTACGAGAGTGTAACAGAGCTTGGAAGTTGTATTTATGGCTGTAGGAGAGTGTAACAGGGCTTGGAAGTTGTATTTATGGCTGTAGGAGTGTAACAGGGCTTGGAAGTTGTATTTATGGCTATAGGAGAGTGTAACAGGGCTTGGAAGTTGTATTTATGGCTGTAGGAGAGTGTAACAGGGCTTGGAAGTCTATAGGAGAGTGTAACAGGGCTTGGAAGTTGTATTTATGGCTGTAGGAGAGTGTAACAGGGCTTGGAAGTTGTGTTTATGGCTGTAGGAGAGTGTAACAGGGTCTGGAAGTTGTATTTATGTCTGTAGGAGAGTGTAACAGGGCTTGGAAGTTGTATTTATGGCATTTGGAGAGTGTAACAGGGCTTGGAATTTGTAATAATGTCTGTACGAGAGTGTAACAGAGCTTGGAAGTTGTATTGATGTCCATTGGAGAATGTAACAGGGCTTGGAAGTTGTATTTATGTCTGTAGGAGAGTGTAACAGGGCTTGGAAGTCATATTTATGGCTGTAGGAGAGTGTAACAGGGCTTGGAAGTTGTATTTATGGCTGTAGGAGAGTGTAACAGGGCTTGGAAGTTGTATTTATGGCTGTAAGAGAGTGTAACAGGGCTTGGAAGTTGTATTTATGGCATTAGGAGAGTGTAACAGGGCTTGGAAGTTGTATTGATGTCCATCAGAGAGTGTATCAGGGCTTGGAAGCTGTAATAATGTCTGTACGAGAGTGTAACAGAGCTTGGAAGTTGTATTGATGTCCATTGGAGAATGTAACAGGGCTTGGAAGTTGTATTTATGTCTGTAGGAGAGTGTAACAGGGCTTGGAAGTTGTATTTATGGCTGTAGGAGAGTGTAACAGGGCTTGGAAGTTGTATTTATGGCTGTAGGAGAGTGTAACAGGGCTTGGAAGTTGTATTTATGGCTGTAGGAGAGTGTAACAGGGCCTGGAAGCTGTATTAATGTCTGTAGGAGAGTGTAACAGGGCTTGGAAGTTGTATTTGGAGAGTGTAACAGGGCTTGGAAGTTGTATTTATGTCTGTAAGAAAGTGTAACAGGGCTTGGAAGTTGTATTTATTTCTGTAGGAAAATGTAACATGGCTTGGGTTCCATAGAAAGGTATAGCTGGGCCAGAAAACCTAAGAGTTAACATGAAGCAATTGCATGGTGAAGAACTGATACAGCTCACTGGCCAGGAAAGAACACTGAACAACGAATCTGTAAGAGGGCTCGTACAGTTTATTGGTCAGTAGATAACACTGATTAAGTGCAAACTAATGTTGACTGATGCAGTGCGGTCATTTCTATAAGGGAAACTAATATTAGATGACTGTTTCTTGTTACTTCATTACAGACCAGGATGTTAAATGAAGCCTACTCAGTTGGGGTTCAAAAAGTGAAATGTCAAGGTCATTGTGATGGAAAGAACAAAAACAATCTATGTGCAAACATTTCAGTTAATCTACTGCCACTAAAGTTTGTGGATAGAAAGACCAAAGGTCAAGGTCGATTTGCATTCATTTTGGAGGTTTGCTCCATAATTACATAATGGCACACCAAGACCGGGACTATTTAGGGTTTTTCACTGATTACCATGCATTGAATTTTGTGGATATGCCAAAACAATCTGTTTTTGAGTATTATTCATGATACATATCTAGAAAAATTCAGAAAGTGTTAAAAAGATGAAACAAAGTAAAGACAATATTAAATCCTGTTTGTTATGATTAATATTACATTTTTGAAACATGTAAAAGAGCGGAAATGTAAAATTACAAAACTACATTATTAAATTTGAAAAGAGAAGAAATTTAATAAATGCAGTAATATATCAGGTTTTGTTTTGAATTGGGGATAGAATACTAATAATATGTCACTAACTTGCATCTCAGCTTGACAGTATTTACATATCCCCACAATGTATCAATATATCTAAACCTGATGGCCTCTACATATCCCCACACCATATCAGTACATCTCAGCCTGAGGACCTCTACATATCCCCACACCATATCAGTACACCTCAGCCTGAGGACCTCTACATATCCACACACCATATCAGTAGATCTCAGCCTGAGGACCTCTACATATCCCCACAATGTATCAATATATCTAAACCTGATGGCCTCTACATATCCCCATACCATATCAGTACATCTCAGCCTAAGGACCTCTACATATCCCCACAATGTATCAATATATCTAAACCTGATGGCCTCTATATATCCCCACACCATATCAGTATATCTCAGCCTGAGGACCTCTACATATCCCCACAATGTATCAATATATCTAAACCTGATGGCCTCTACATATCCCCATACCATATCAGTACATCTCAGCCTAAGGACCTCTACATATCCCCACAATGTATCAATATATCTAAACCTGATGGCCTCTACATATCCCCACACCATATCAGTACATCTCAGCCTGAGGACCTCTACACTGTATCAATACATCTCAGTCTGATGACCTCTGCATATCCCTACACTGTAACAGTATCTCAGCCTGATGACCCCTATATATCCCCACACTGTGTCAGTACATCTCAGCCTGATGACCTCTGCATATCCCCACACTGTAACAGTATCTCAGACTGAGGACCTATACATATCCCCACACCATATCAGTACATCTCAGCCTGAGGACCTCTATTTATCATCACACTGTATCAGTACATCTGAGCTTGAGGACCTCTACATATCCCCACACTGTATCAGTACATCTCAACCTGAGGACCTCTACATATCCCCACACTGTATCAGTACATCTCAGCCTGATGACCTCTGCATATCCCCACACTGTATCCATTCATCTCAGTCTGATGACCTCTACATATTGCCAAACTATCAAACCCCAAGTGGTCTAAAGTGCTCTCTGTTACGGATCTCTGTTATCTTACCTCTGTCTTCGTGGGTATGAGTCTAGGATTCATTGAATGTGGATATGTGAGAAAGCTTGCCAGTAGCTTCTCGTGGGTCAGTGGTTCTTCCTCCACCATTAATACTAGCTGCCATGAATAGCCTATCGTGTGCTAAAAAATGGCGTTTAGCCCAACAACAACAACAACAACAACATCAAACTCCTTCTTTTCACCAACATCAGAAAAAATATGAGGGTACTTTTGTGATATATTTAAGTCAGATTAACAAGACTTTTGTATTCATGCATGATCTGTTTATATTCTAGAGCCAAGAACAGATCTATTTTGTGAAAGGAGCTATAGAGAAGATCCTTCCAAGGTCAACTTTCTATCTTGATGATGGATCACCCATGCCATTCAGAGAAAAGCAAAAGGAAATATACATAAACGAGGCTGCTAAGATGGGTACATCTGGACTTAGAGGTGAGGAGTTTTCTGATCCTCCTGTTATTTGGATTAGATGGATATATATATATATATATATATATATATATATATATATATATATATATATATATATATATATATATATATATCAGCATTGAGTCAGGATATGAAAATTATTAAACCTTTTGCTGCCATTAAGTATTAGTTATACACAGGTAACTGCAACAGAACCAGAATTTTATGTTCCATAATAACATATTAACTAATATACTTTGTAATTATAAATTTATTTAGCTTCAGTTTGTTATAACTCAGACTAGAGGGTGTTATATTTATATGACTTTTGTATATTCCAGTGCTGGCAATGGCATATGGTGCAGAGATGTCCAGTCTAGTGTTTGTGGGGATGGTCGGGATTATTGACCCTCCACGGCCAGTTGTAAGGGAGTCAATTCGGATGCTGATGAGTGGGGGAGTTCATGTCAAAATGCTGACAGGAGACTCAGAGGAGACTGCCAAGGCAATAGGTGATTCTTGCTGTTAAATACAATTTAGGCTGATATTTGCATTGTCTGATTTTTGTATTGTCTGATATTTCTATTGCTTGATATTTGTATTGCTTGATATTTGTATTGCCTTATGCAATTCTGAGAAGGAAACAGACTGTTAGGTCATCTGTGCATCACATCAAGTTCTGTCCCATCTGTCATCAAGTTCTGCACAGGTATCTCTGCTTGTGCATCTTGAATCAAGCTTTCTTCAGTTGTACCATATATGATAACATTTCTAGTTATGTTTTTTGTTGTTTTTTTTTGGTTTAAAACCATTTTTCAATTCATGATAGGCTATACATGGCAGCTAGTATAACTGGTGGAGGAAGAAACCGGGAAAACTCCAGTAAGAATTGCTGACTCATGGGAAGCTACTGGCAAGCTTTCTCACATATCCATAGTGGCCAGTCTGAAACTTTAACCCATATGAACATAGGTGAAATGCAAAGACCTGTATGGGTTTGGTGACCAATTATGATTTACAAATTTCAACAGTCATACATGCATAATCCAATAAACTGCTACTGTTATCTAGATAGAATATAATATATTACATAAAATACAGTGCTAGTAAATACATTACACTTATTTTATTTAGGGTCCCTGAGTGGCCGATTGGTCTAAAGCACTGTCCGTTACGGATCACTGCCATCTCACCTCTCTCTGCGTGTGTTCAAGTCTAGGATTCGGCTAATGTAGATATGTGAGAAAGCTTGCCAGTAGCTTCTTGTGGGCCGGTGGTTATTTCCAGTGATTTCCCGGTTTCTTCCTCCACCATTAATACTGGCCGCCATGAATAGCCTATCGTGTGCTGAAAAATGGCGTTAAGCCCAACAACAACAACAACAACTTATTTTATTTAAAATAGTGTCACTGTTGTCTAAATATAATACAATTATGATATGAAATATACAGTGCCACTGTTGTCTTAATAGAATACAATATGACAAATATTAAACTGTGTAGGACTTCCAATTTTTATCAATTTACTCGGAAATGATTTGATTATTGCCTTGAATGGACGACCTGAATGAAAATATCAGATCCTTGCCTGGATACATCAGCGTTAACACCAATGATTTACTGGGCATTTTGAAATCATTAATGGCATCATTTGTCACTATTTTAATGGCATGATATGGTATCAAGGGAAAGTGGATCTTATAAAAGTGTTCTATTACTTGTTTTCTTGAGAAATATAAATCTTGTTCTTGTGCTTTTTTAGGCTCACGGCTTGGTTTGTATGCTGTTGGATCTAATGCCTTGTCAGGGGAACAGATTGAAAACATGGATGTTTCAGAGTTGCGCAGAAGAATCAACAATGTTGCCATATTCTACAGAACAACACCCCGACATAAGTTAAAAATAGTCAAGGTAATTTTACTGTGTTATTTCATCTGTTGTGTTAGATTTATGAACAGCTTCCAAAACAGATAGCTAAATTAAATGTGTTTTTTGAATAAGGTAGCTTAACTAGAGAGATGTGTAGTCTTTTCCAGTAATTTTTATCATATCATCAGATTTGAACTATTATTTAGTATTCTTTATTTCATTGTTACTAACTGACATGACATATTAGTGTGCCCTCTTACCAGCAGCAAATACCCTATATGTACCAGCTTGGAAATATATGTAGATAATTCTGGCTGTAGGTACCACGAGAGACATTTCAGTGATCAAATGTTTGTCACTGGAAAGAATACAAAATTCCATTATTATTTTAACATGATCATTTTTAATAATATATTTTAGTTGCCCAACTGGCTTTCATATAGTGAAAAATGGTTGCTTTGTATGAATTATTTGGTTGTCCTGGACTTCCAGGCAATATATTTCTCTTGCCTTGATAAATTTTATAGTTGGAAAATATTTGGTATATTTACATTTCTTGAGATATCTGATACATCAGTTTTTCACAATCTGCAGGAGAGATTACAATTATTTGGAATAAGATGTGTGTGATTTTTATTTTAATTTAGCTTTGACAGTTTTTCAGTTATATCGCTAAAATGTCTGCAGTGTGGCAATTTATAGTGATGTCTAGCACTGGGGCATCATGATGAGACATGTAACATTATGTAACATCATGTTCTACCCAATCACATTATCTTGACAACAGGTTGATCAGTCTTAACACTGACCTCTTATTGCTGAGCATGAAGCAAGGTAGTTGCTAGGACCTTTTTTATAATTCTTTGGTATGACTCGGCTGGGGATCGAACCCACGACCTCGGCCAGGGTGGATAATTTTTGAGCCACAGTTACCTAACATTAAAAGTTGAAACATTTTATTTTGTTTGGAAAATGAGATTAGAATTCCAGTGTGTATACATGATATTTCCCAGGCACTGCAGCTGAATGGCCAGGTAGTGGGAATGACAGGAGATGGAGTCAATGATGCTGTCGCCCTGAAAAGTGCTGACATCGGTATCTCCATGGGAAGATCAGGAACTGATGTTTCAAAAGAAGCATCGGATATGATCCTTGTAGATGATGACTTCTCTGTGATATTGTAAGTAGATCAGTGACTTATTGTTATGACCCTTTAGCGATTTTGGTGTGGTATATGGTATACATGGAATTGATTTGGGGTATGAGGTATACAATGGATTTTGTTTGTGGGTTTGGTTACAGTATAACGTGGATGTGGTTTGGGGATTTGGGTACAGTATAACGTGGATGTGGTTTGAGGATTTGGGTGGGGTACATGGTATGTTCTAGTCAGCTCATTCAACTGTTAAACTTTAATTTAATATGACCTAAACCATTTCAGAGACATTATCATGAAAACTTTTTTATCATGACTAGACATTGTATTCTGAATGAAATTGAGTGTGTTGTTGGAGCTGCAGATTAAGAGTTACCCACCATGTTTGTTACAAATTGTATCCATCCATTTTTCCATCACATTTGTGTCTGGTTAATGTCTCCAGCACCATTTGAGATAAATTTATGAAACATGGTATGCTTTTTTTGTCATGGCATCATATGTACCATATGGCTATTTCATGTTTGTATTTTTAGAGTTATCTCCCTTATCAGGTTTGTACTTTTGAGTTATCTCCCTATTTCTTATATTTACACTTAAGGTGGCGCTCACCAGTTATTATGTACTTTTGAGAGAGTGATGTATGTAAGGTGAAGTTGTTTGCATTTTAAACATGCTCAGTGGAGAGAATGTTGGCATAACTATATACTACTTTCATGTAATGTGGATGAAATTTCTTTGGATATTGTACTTTTGGAAATTTTAAATGATCTTAGGACACTGCTAACTAAAATGACTGCTTCCTTGTGCTCCAAAACTCAACCTAAATTTGTCTAAAGTACACTATTCTTGGCAGCTGTTAAAATATGGAAAATGAATTTTGCCAAACTAGATAATACCAGCTTCTAAAAGTGCAATGACTGAATTATCAAATACATAAAATGTAAAAAAAGTTATTGGCTCTTTTTTTTTACAATTTACCTCTGAAGTTCGAGAAGTGAAAATAAAATGAGCAAGTAGAGCTAGCACTTTTTTGAAAGGTGCACATCTAGAGTAAAGCCAAGCTGTATACTCTCTAACCCATATTACACCCATCAATCATACATCAAAATAAAGGGAATTAAAGGTTCTTTGAACAATTCCTAAGATATACAAAGTCTCTTTTAAATAACCAGTATAGCTAGTGAGGAAATACGGGAAAACTCTTTTTCTTTAAAATTTTAACCCTATGCTAAATATGAAACTGTAGAGCGCCACCTTAAAAACAAATATAAACATTTATGCAATTATTTTTCGTATTTTCATATTATTATGTATGATGTTCTGAGTAAAATGGTACATTAACATTGATTTTATTCATGAAAATAAGCTAATTATGCTTATTTTGCTCTAGCTTACATAATTTGCTTTGAGGCATGTTTGGGTGAGTAGTGACCTTCATTATGGGGAAATTAGAAATCTTAGAATATAGGAATAAAGTCAACTTAAATTGAAAAATGTTGCATTAAGTAAAAGAAATACATAGTGAAAATGTTTCATTTCATTTATTTGCAATGAAATTAAAAAATAAATGATAACAAAGCAAA
Organism: Potamilus streckersoni; assembly: GCA_016746295.1. Taxonomy (NCBI): domain Eukaryota; kingdom Metazoa; phylum Mollusca; class Bivalvia; order Unionida; family Unionidae; genus Potamilus; species Potamilus streckersoni. The sequence goes on from JAEAOA010001366.1 coordinate 529,685, forward strand.
CTTGTTTTCTTCCATATCAAAGAATTAGTTAATATTTTACCCTTTGACCTTTATGAACCTCACCTGTTATATCCCTTTTATAACTGTAAAATTTATTGTTGACATCTCAGGAATAAATATGGCTAGTTTCATGTTCCTGTCTTTCAGCATAACACTGGTTGCTATGTTGACAAAATGCAATGCGCATTTTTAAAATAGTTCACTTTTTATCATAAGGAGGGGTAGGGCTGTACTGGTTTGAGACTCTGACTCTAATAAATGCTGTTCTGAGGGGGAAATACAGGACTGTCTTGATGCTTGCGACTTAAATATTTCAGCCATACAATCAAAATTAAATCATACAATAATAATACCTATACACTCTTTATGGTGGCACTCACCAGTTATTATGTACTTTTGAGAGAGTGATGTATGTAAGGTGAAGTTGTTTGCATTTTAAACATGCACAGTGAAGAAAATGTTGGCATACCTATATACTACTTTCATGTAATGTGAATGAAATTTCTTTGGATATTGTACTTTTGGAAATTTTAAATGATCTTAGGACACTGCTAACTAAAATGACTGCTCCCTTGTGCTCCAAAACTCAACCTAAATTTGTCTAAAGTACACTATTCTTGGCAGCTATTAAAATATGGAAAATGAATTTTGCCAAACTAGATAATACCAGCTTCTAAAAGTGCAATGACTGAATTATCAAATACATAAAATGTAAAAAAGTTATTGGCTCTTTTTTTTACAATTTACCTCTGAAGTTCGAGAAATGAAAATGAGCAAGTAGAGCTAGCACTTTTTTGAAAGGTGCACATCTAGAGTAAGGCCAAGCTGTATACTCTCTAACCCATATTACACCCATCAATCATACATCAAAGGGAATTAAAGGTTCTTTGAACAATACCTAAGATATACAAAGTCCCTTTTAAATAACCAGTATAACTAGTGAGGAAACACGGGGAAACTCTTTTTCTTTAAAATTTTAACCCTATGCTAAATACAAAACTGTAGAGTGCCACCTAATGTCAGATTTTTTTTTCTTGTCAACTTGAGTTTAGTCCCTGCTTACATATTTAGCACAAACAGAGGTATGATTTGTAACAGACTGGTGTATACAAGTTCATAAAGTTACTTTTTTACTTTTTATGCCTTTACTCCTAAAAGGTACATATTGTTCTTAAGTGATTGAAATACTTCTCATTAAATTATGGCAAGTCATTAATACCTCTATTTGCTATATTTGTGTTTCTACAGAAGTGCAATTGAGGAAGGAAAAGCAATATTCTACAATATAAGGAACTTCGTACAGTTTCAGTTGAGCACGTAAGTACTAGCATGAATACACATTCCACATGTAAGCATTCAGATGCATATCAGGTTGATATGGTAGAGTGATAGATGCCATATCTCTTGTTTTAGACCTCATGCCTCATTAAACTTAATTTTCTTAATTTATTTTAAATTTAATTATGTTAAAATGGTAACAGTAATTGTTACTATGTAGCCTTCCTTAGACTTTAGTAGTAATTTATATTTTTTAAAAAATGTTTGAATATTTTAAGTATTATATGGATCTGATTAATAATAATAATAATAATAATAATAATAATAATAATAATAATAATAATAATAATAATTTTAATAACACTAATAATAATAATAATAACAACAACAACAACAACAACAACAACAACAATAATAATAATAATAATAATACTTATCTCACTTTGACCACTTCAGTGACCTAAGTGGTTAGAGCATTCACCTTGGATGCAGGAGGTCACAGGTTCAGACCTCAGTCAAGTCATACCAAAGACTTATAAAATGGTTCTATCAGCTGCCATGCCTGATGCTAAGTATTAAGAGGTTAGTGTTAGGACTGGTCGGCATGGTGTCTGGCATGATACACCATTGCTAGACATCACTATCATATTGCAAACATCATAGCAATATGACCGAAATATTGTTAAATCTGTGTTAAAAATCCAGATCACACACACACACACACTTAGTTCACTGAATAAAATTACTGTTTTCTTGTGATGCCCTTTTTATGTATAGTTGTTTCTGGTAGAGTCATAATGTAATGTACAAGTAATAATAGAGTAATAAAGTAAGATACCAGTCTTACAAGATAGTACCATAATGTATCAATAATGATACTAATGATATATTTAGCATGTCAGAAAGTTATATGAAGCTAAGGAGAACAAGTATGTGTCATGCTTTGTGAAGTACAGTGCTAGTAGCATGCAATATGTGTCATGTTTTGTGAAGTACAGTGTCAGTATCATACAGTATATGTCATGCTATGTGAAGTACAGTGCCAGTAACATAAAGTATTTGTCATGCTTTGTGAAGTACAGCACCAGTATCATGCAGTATGTGCCATGCTTTGTGAAATACAGTACCAGTATCATGCAGTATGTGTCATGCTTTGTGAAGTACAGTACCAGTATCATGCACTATGTGTCATGCTTTGTGAAGTACAGTGCCAGTATCATACAGTATATGTCATACTTTGGAAAGTAGTGTCAGTATCATGCAATATATGTCATGCTTTGTGAAGTACAGTGTCAGTATCATGTAGTATGTGTCATGCTTTGTGAAGTACAGTGTCAGTATCATGTAGTATGTGTCATGCTTTGTGAAGTACAGTGTCAGTATCATGTAGTATGTGCCATGCTTAGTGAAGTACAGTGCCATTATCATGCAGTATGTGTCATGCTTTGTGAAATACAGTGCCAGTATCATGCAATATGTGCCATGCTTTGTGAATGCAATGCCAGTATCATGCAGTATGTATCATGCTTTGTGAAATATAGTGTCAGTATCATACAGTATGCGTCATGCTTTGTGAAGTACATTGTATTTATGATGCAGTATGTGTCATTGTTTGTGAAGTACAGTGCCAATATCATGCAGTATGTGCCATGCTTTGTGAAGTCCAGTATCATGCAGTATGTGCCATGCTTTGTAGATGTGTCATGCTTTGTGAAGTACAGTGCCAGTATAATGCAGTATGTGCCATGCTTTGTAGATGTGTCATGCTTTGTGAAGTACAGAGCCAGTATCATGCAGTATGTGTCATGCTTTGTGAAGTACAGTGCCAATATCGTGCAGTATGTGTCAGTATGTGTACTTTGTGAAGTACTTTGCCAGTATCATACATAATGGTTATGCTTTGTGAAGTACAATGCCAGTATCATGTAATCTGTGTTCTATATTGTCCAAGAGTGTGTGGACCATGTTTTTTTTAAAAGTCTACCAAGGCAAAGAAAAAGGCAAATTTTAAAATCCTACAAATAATTTTGATTCATTGGGGAGTGTAGCCACATCTTTAGGCAGCTCAGATGGCACAAGTCTCTGCGCATGTCCAAGCATGGCCTTGGGTCTGTAAGTCTGGGCCCATGAGGTTTCTAATGGATCCAGCATATCTCTCCTGTACTACTGTATTGCCATCCTAAGTCATCCAACATATCTATCCTGTACTACTGTATTGCCATCCTAAGTCATCCAACATATCTATCCTGTACTACTGTATTGCCATCCTAAGTCATCCAACATATCTATCCTGTACTACTGTATTGCCATCCTAAGTCATCCAACAGATCTATTCTGTACTACTGTATTGCCATCCTAAGTCATCCACAATTGTCCAACAAGAAGAGATGGCCAGCCATCTGTCTCAGTCAGGTGATCTTACTGAAAGATCCATCAGTTTTTTGCCAACCTATGTATTCATCTTTTAAAAATTCAGAAGATCATGAGAGACTTTTTATAACTAGTGATAGATCTTTTCATCTCACCATATCTACAACATTATCTCTCTTCACTTATTGAGATCTTAATAATAGATTTTCCATCATAACATGCCTATGGCTACATACAGTGCAATTATGAGATCTTAGTGGGAGATCTGTCATCTTATGGGGATCTTAGTGATAGATCTGTCAGCTTATGGGGATCTTAGTGATAGATCTGTCATCTTATGGGGATCTTAGTGATAGATCTGTCATCATTTGGGGATCATAGTGATAGATCTGTCATCTTATGGGGATCTTAGTGATAGATCTGTCATCATTTGGGGATCTTGATAGATCTGTCATCTTATGGGGATCTTAGTGATAGATCTGTCATCTTAAGGGGATATTAGTGATAGAACTGTCATCTTAAGGGGATCTTAGTGATAGAACTGTCATCTTAAGGGGATCTTAGTGATAGATCTGTTTTCTGGGATTGTTAAATCTGTTGTCTGTCTCACCAGGTTCTTGGCTTCGTAACCCTAGAATTACAGAGATCTTAATGATGGATTTATCCATCTGAACATCTAAATACAATTACAGTTACAGAGATTTTAGTGATAGATTTGTTTTGCCTGGTGTAAGACTACCCAAGCAAAGTATGGTGTGGATTTTAGTGATAGATCTGTCTTTCTAGCCATGTGAATGGTATAGCTGGTACCAGCACCAACTGGACTGCCTTCCACACTGCCATAACCTTGGCAATCATACTCCCCCAATTTTTATAAAGAGCATTTTAAAATAATTTCTCAACATCGAATTGGGTTGAGTACATTGTTGTCACATCTTTGATGTTGGATTTTGCCTCCTTGGCTATTTTCAGACTAGTGGATCTGAACTGCTGGGGTCATCGACAGAGCAACTGACCATTCAGTGTCAAATTTGTGGCTTGGAACTGCCAATTTTAACTTGATATGCCATGACACATGTTTGTGCTCCATTAGGCTTGAAGAAAGCATGCTTTGGCTTTAAGGATTACTATAAGGTAGACAGCTCAAGAACTACCCCTTCAGCTTGCTGCTCCCCCTGTATCATTGTTTTAGAGAATCCCTATCCTAACAGATGGAAGATAGGCAAGCCAAGTTAGGGATCTTTTACTTCCCAGTTTAGATCTCAGTGTTATGCCAGCAGACAGCCAAAGCAGTCCAGGAAGCACATTTACAGGGGAGGGAAGAAATTAAGTTGCTTCACCCCCAAACACCTCATGTCTCCCGCTATAGACTTAACACTCCCAACTGTCTGCAGTGTGTCGGGGTGGGGGAGTAGAGGGTGCCAGACTAATGCAGTTCAAGTCACAATGAATCAGCCTAGTTTTGCCTATTTCTTGGAGGTCTGGATTTCTAAGGTACTCATGTTAACATCAGGATAGTATGTTTCAAAAAAAATATATCTTTCTGCAACAATTAGTTTCTCAGTTTATTTATAGATTATTGTCTTTTATGGATTATTATACTGTATGATGTAGCGAGTGGACAAGTTACTTTGGCAGGTGACAGTCTACCAGTCATATCAAACATTGCACATACAATAACCAGTTTATTATATTACAGTTAGTATATGGTTATTATGTTATGAGATCTCATCAAATAATACAGGAACAGTTCAAATAGGATTTGCTTTTGCTATTCTTCTTTGCTCAACTGCAATAAAAATTTCATTCATGATACAATATATCAGGTGATTTGGATTACATCATGATTAGTTTTATGACATCATAATCAGTTTTATGACATCATAAAGTACATCCTTATCAACAACATAAACTGCTTGACAAATAGATGTAGTGTTAAGTCAGTGAGATGAAAGTCAGGTATATTATAATGTTGGATATTATTGGTGTGACTCAAGTACAATGATGTGACTTTACAAGCCTTATGTATATTGCATTAGCTTGCAAGTCCCATGTACTCTGTGTCAGACCACAATATCCAACAGTATAAACCAAAAAATTATTTCATTCTCTCATATAGCCACAACATTCTTCCATTTTTTAATAATGAAGAGTAATTGCTTTCCACAGAATTCAGTGCCAGTAGGTTTAAAGACAAATCATGTTCTAACTAGTCATACACAAGCTGAGCCTATGAGATGGTCTGTTGTTCATCGTACATCTCTTGCCAGTTAGCACAAGTTTGTTATCATTATTCCTTTTTAAACTACTCTGAAAATTGCCTTCAGACTTGACACACATAATCATCCCGTGGTTTAGTTGGAACTTAATGAAAATGATGCTGCTTGAATGCCACAGTGGCCATCTTGAAGTGTGTTGTTGCCACTCTAGAATGCATGATCATATGAACATGGGTTTTCCACCAAATGACTTATGATGTCTATTTGGTCTTACATCCAATATGTCCACCAGTAGCCTTCTTGAAATTGTTTTTGCTACAATTCATAAAGGGAAAGTCACATCATGAGGTTTTCACTAAATGACTTCTTATTATGTCTAGCTGGCCTTAAAAATCAGGATGCCAATCAAATGTCAAATATGACTGCTAGGGTATCAATCATAGTGCCAATCAAATGTCTAATATGTCTGCCAGGCTATCAATCATAGTGCCAATCAAATGTCTAATATGTCTGCCAGGCTATCAATCATAGTGCCAATCAAATGTCTAATATGTCTGCCAGGCTATCAATCATAGTGCCAATCAAATGTCTAATATGTCTGCCAGGCTATCAATCATAGTGCCAATCAAATGTCAAATATGACTGCTAGGGTATCAATCATAGTGCCAATCAAATGTCTAATATGTCTGCCAGGCTATCAATCATAGTGCCAATCAAATGTCTAATATGTCTGCCAGGCTATCAATCATAGTGCCAATCAAATGTCAAATATGACTGCTAGGGTATCAATCATAGTGCCAATCAAATGTCAAATATGTCTGCCAGGCTATCAATCATAGTGCCAATCAAATGTCTAATATGTCTGCCAGGCTATCAATCATAGTGCCAATCAAATGTCAAATATGACTGCTAGGGTATCAATCATAGTGCCAATCAAATGTCAAATATGTCTGCTAGGGTATCAATCATAGTGCCAATCAAATGTCAAATATGTCTGCTAGGGTATCAATCATAGTGCCAATCAAATGTCAAATATGTCTGCCAGGCTATCAATCATAGTGCCAATCAAATGTCTAATATGTCTGCCAGGCTATCAATCATAGTGCCAATCAAATGTCAAATATGACTGCTAGGGTATCAATCATAGTGCCAATCAAATGTCAAATATGACTGCTAGGGTATCAATCATAGTGCCAATCAAATGTCAAATATGACTGCTAGGGTATCAATCATAGTGCCAATCAAATGTCAAATATATCTGCCAGGCTATCAATCATAATGTCAATCAAATGTCTAATATATCTGCCAGGCTATCAATCATAATGTCAATCAAATGTCTAATATATCTGCCAGGCTATCAATCATAATGTCAATCAAATGTCTAATATGTCTGCCAGGCTATCAATCATAATGTCAATCAAATGTCTAATATATCTGCCAGGCTATCAATCATAATGTCAATCAAATGTCTAATATATCTGCCAGGCTATCAATCATAATGTCAATCAAATGTCTAATATATCTGCCAGGCTATCAATCATAATGTCAATCAAATGTCTAATATGTCTGCCAGGCTATCAATCATAATGTCAATCAAATGTCTAATATGTCTGCCAGGGTATCTTACTGATAATCCAGTAAGTGCTTGATAATGTTTACTAAGTGGTGTAATCATGTAGCAGCATGCCACTTAATGGTCATGGATCTTGTACTGAAAATTTAATTACTGCACACAATTAAAATAATTTAGAAATAAATTCTCATGGTAGCAAAAAAATGTTTACTCAGCACATGATCATGCCCTGATCATGCCCAGTAAGTACTTGATTATGTCCAATAAATGCTTGGTCATTTCCAATAAATGCTTGGTCATTTCCAATAAATGCTTGGTCATTTCCAATAAATGCTTGGTCATTTCCAATAAATGCTTGGTCATTTCCAATAAATGCTTGGTCATTTCCAATAAATGCTTGACCATGTCCAATAAATGCTTGGTCATTTCCAATAAATGCTTGGTCATTTCCAATAAATGCTTGACCATGTCCAATAAATGCTTGGTCATTTCCATTAAGAGGAAAATAAAGTTAATCATGAGATGGATGTATTATAATCTTTTATTCTTGCAGGAGTATAGCAGCATTATCTTTGATAACATTGTCAACTGTGATGAAATTGCCCAACCCTCTAAATGCCATGCAGATTCTATGGATCAACATAATCATGGATGGCCCTCCTGCCCAAAGGTCAGTTCAAAACACAGCACCCAGACAGACAGACATACACAGGGTTTTGCACAATCATGAAAATGCACAAATTTTGTTGGTAACCTTGAAAAGTGATTGAACTTGAGGGCAGCTCCAAAAACTACTGCAAAAGTGCTTGAAAATGAAATCAAAATTTCTTCAATTTTTTTTGACAAATGCATTTATTTACAAAAACATAATTCTCTGATATAAATATAAAGAAAAAAGAAATTTAGATTGTATTAAAAAAGACCTAGAAATAGATCTTTCTGAAATTGTACCCTTTGTTTGGGTCACTTAAACATTTAGCAGGACTTTTGTTGAGTCAAACTCATTTGCAATGAGGCTTATTTGAGATTACACGAGTCTCATGATGTTTAAATAAATGGATGTATTAACAGGGACGTGAATTCTGATAATTGTATGGTGTATTAACAGAGGCATGAATCTGATAAAATTGTATGGTGCATTAACAGAGACATGAATTCTGATAAAATTGTATGGCATATAAACAGAGACATGAATTCTGATAAAATTGTATTATGTATTAACAGGAACATGAATCTGATAAAAATTATATGGTAAATTAAGACATGAATTCTGGAAAAAAATAAAGTACTTTGTGAATCAAGGAGTATTTTAAAATTTCATTGCTATTAGCTTTATATATAGTTAGTTTAGCAAAAAAATAAAGAGAGCTTTGTATTGTGTTTGATGAACAGTTTTACAAGCAGTGGGTAGAAGTCCCAAGTCAAGAGTGAAAAGCTTAAGTGTTTAGAACCATTTGATAAAATTTAAAGAAGCATATATGTGAGACACTAGGTAATGTTAAAGTATTTTTTTTTCAGCCTGGGGGTGGAGCCAGTTGACCATGACATTGTACAGCAGCCTCCCCGGAAGGTCAAGGACCCTATTATCACTCGGCCCTTCATCATCAAAGTACTCATATCAGCTTTCATAATTGTTGCTGGCACATTGTGGGTTTTCTGGAGAGAGGTAATTGTGGTATTCAAAACTTTTCTGTAAAGGCAGGTGAAGTTTCAGTTCATGTGTCACAAAGAATAGCCATATATATATATATATATATATATATATATATATATATATATATATATATATATATATATATATATATATATATATATATATATATATATATATTTTAAGAAAGAGAGCTTTTTTTCATTTTCTTTTCATTACAGGATTCTCACATAAGCTATTTTCACAGGGTGAGTTAACAAATGTCTCTCCAAATAATGCTTCCATTTTGAAATATACAAGTTTGTAAAACCAGATAATTAATGCTCTGTTTTATAATCATATGCAAGCAGTCAGTTAGTAATGAAATTATTATTTTGCCATTGCTTTGAAAAAACAAAAACTAAGATCAGTACTGGATTATTTTTTACTCTGTGACGATTTAATTTTTGGGGTGGATATAAGTGAGCAGTAATCTTGTATGGATCATAAATTACACATCAACATAATACTCTTTAATTTATGATTTGTTTAACAATACACATAAAACAATATTGATAAAATAATATTCAGTGCTTATATTTGTTAAGAAACCAATTTTTAAAGGTTAAGCTATTTACTGAGATAACCTGAGTACATTTTCTATTTTTGTCTTTTGCCATGGGTTACCAGTAATTGACCGGTTTGACTGTATGTATATAAAGTTTACTCTAACAACTGAAGTTTTAATGTGCCACAGAATATGATAAGGTCTAGTCCGATATTAGACAATCCATTTTCAGTCCAAAATAGTCAGGTCTAGTCCGATATTAGTCAATCCATTTTCAGTCGAAAATAGTGAATATAACAAACTGATAAACATGTCCCACTTTTAATGAGCTCCCAGAAGTTGTTTACATTATTATATTGTATAAATATCTTATTTACCTTTGTATTATTATTAATTTAATTTCTTCTACCTCCATATTCCACAGAAAGACCCCCAAAATTGTTTTAGCCTTCCAATATATTTGTTACATGAGAAGAAAGTTCCTTGATACCAGTATGATTATCCCCTAATGCATCACTAATAGTAAATCTTTGGAAATACCATGATATTGAAAAATTCAATCATTTTTATGTTCGATTACTCGTGACCAAAAATGACCCACAGCTGGTTGCAACGTGCTTCATGTTTTCCTTGAAATCACAAACATTCTATCAAAGAAAATAAAAATAAATTGCATATGGATGTAAAGATTAAAATGCAATGTAACAGATCTTGAATATTTTTTTTATACTGCAATAGTAAAAGCTGGAAATAGATATCCAGATATTGTGATTAAAATTTGTAAAATAACACAGCATATATCTATATATTTTTATTCATTTTTTAAAAAGAACAGCAGATATCAAAATGTTGTTATTCAGTTTTGTAAAATAACACACCATATATTGTTTATTGGTTTTACAAAACAACACATACTTGTTTCAGATGAGTGACAACAAGATCACCCCTAGAGATACCACAATGACCTTCACCTGCTTCGTATTCTTTGATATGTTCAATGCTCTTAGTTGTAGGTCTCAGGTGAGTTCCAAAGCCACAATATCTGATGTATTTTACATTCATATTTACAATTTTCATTTATCTGGAAATCTAAACTAAATGCAGGTAATATATGCAGTATTGCATATTGATTCCCCCTCACATACAAAATAATTTATGTCATTTATGCCTGTGGGGTCGTCTTAGTATTTAGTCATTACACAGGATTGCATATTGATTCTTCCTTGCATACAAAACCATTCATCTCATTTGTGTTTGTGAGGTCTTGGTATTTAGTCTAAACACAGTGTTGTTTACTCCCATTTCTCTTATCTGCAAAAGATGATGATACTGTGGTCACAGTCTGCTCTTTCATTCATGTAAAAGATGATATTGTGGTCACAGTCTGCTTTTTCATTCAACAAAAGATGATATTGTTGTCACATAGTCTGCTCTTTCATTCATACAAAAGATGATATTGTGGTCACAGTCTGCTCTTTCATTCATGTAAAAAATGATATTGTGGTCACAGTTTGCTTTTTCATTCATGTGAAAGATGATATTGTGGTCACAGTCTGCTTTTTCATTCAACAAAAGATGATATTGTTGTCACAGTCTGCTCTTTCATTCATACAAAAGATGATATTGTGGTCACAGTTTGCTTTTTCATTCATGTGAAAGATGATATTGTGGTTACAGTCTGCTCTTTCATGCAAAAGATGATATTGTGGTCACAGTCTGCTCTTTCATTCATGCAAAAGATGATATTGTGGTCACAGTCTGCTTTTTCATTGAACAAAAGATGATATTGTTGTCACATAGTCTGCTCTTTCATTCATACAAAAGATAATATTGTTGCCAATGTCACAATGTATCATCATGATCAGGTTCTGGTTTCTTTAGTTGTTTTTTTTAAATTTTGAAAGGGTTATATAATTCTGTCTGCATCAATGGATTTTTTTAGAATAATAAGATATACTAAGTCACTATAATTTAAATACGGAATAGGAGTTGCATGTGATTTTGATACTATTAATGGCATTGTAGTGATCATTAGTAATGATAAAGACTTGGAGTTTTATGTGATTGTTATACTATTAATGGCAATATTAATGAGGACAAGATGTATATGATTTTGATACTATTAATGGCATTGTAGTGATTATTAGTATTAATAGACTTGGAGTTTTATATGATTGTTATACTATTAATGGCAATATTATTAATGACAAGGAGTTGTATATTAGTGTGATACTAATAGTGGCAATATCATGAGGACAAGGAGTTGTATATGAGTGTGATACTATTAGTGGCAATATCATGAGGACAAGGAGTTGTATATGAGTGATACTATTAGTGGCAATATCATGAGGACAAGGAGTTGTATCTGAGTGATAGTATTAATGGCAATATCATGAGGACAAGGAGTTGTATATGAGTGTGATACTATTAGTGGCATTATCATGAGGACAAGGAGTTGTATATGAGTGATAGTATTAATGGCAATATCATGAGGACAAGGAGTTCTATATGAGTGTGATACAATTAATGGCAATATTATGAGGACAAGGGGTTGTATATGAGTGTGATACTATTAATGGCAATATTAATGAGGACAAGGAGTTGTATATGAGTGTGATACAATTAATGGCAATATCATGAGGACAAGGGGTTGTATATGAGTGTGATACTATTAATGGCAATATTAATGAGGACAAGGAGTTGTATATGAGTGTGATGCTATTAATGGCAATATTAATGAGGACAAGGAGTTGTATATGAGTGTGATGCTATTAGTGCCAATATCATGAGGACAAGGAGTTGTATGTAAGTGTGATACAATTAATGGCAATATCATGAGGACAAGGGGTTGTATATGAGTGTGATACTATTAATAGCAATATTAATGAGGACAAGGAGTTGTATATGAGTGTGATACAATTAATGGCAATATAATGAGGACAAGTTGTATATGAGTGTGATAGTATTAATGGCAATATCATGAGGACAAGGAGTTGTATATGAGTGTGATGCTATTAATTGCAATATCATGAGGACAAGGAGATGTATATGAGTGTGATACAATTAATGGCAATATCATGAGGACAAGTTGTGTATGAGTGTGATAGTATTAATGGCAATATCATGAGGACAAGGAGTTGTATATGAGTGTGATACTATTAATGGCAATATCATGAGGACAAGTTGTATATGAGTGTGATAGTATTAATGGCAATATCATGAGGACAAGGAGTTGTATATGAGTGTGATGCTATTAATTGCAATATCATGAGGACAAGGAGTTGTATATGAGTTTGATACAATTAATGGCAATATCATGAGGACAAGTTGTATATGAGTGTGATAGTATTAATGGCAATATCATGAGGACAAGGAGTTGTATATGAGTGTGATGCTATTAATTGCAATATCATGAGGACAAGGAGATGTATATGAGTGTGATACAATTAATGGCAATATCATGAGGACAAGTTGTGTATGAGTGTGATAGTATTAATGGCAATATCATGAGGACAAGGAGTTGTATATGAGTGATAGTATTAATGGCAATATCATGAGGACAAGTTGTATATGAGTGTGATACAATTAATGGCAATATCATGAGGACAAGTTGTATATGAGTGTGATACTATTAATGGCAATATTAATGAGGACAAGGAGTTGTATATGAGTGTGATGCTAATAATGGCAATATCATGAGGACAATGAGTTGTATATGAGTGATATTAGTTGCAATTTCATGAGGACAAGGAGTTGTATATGAGTGTGATAATATTAATGCCAATATCATGAGGACAAGGAGTTGTATATGTGTGATACTATTAATGGCAATATTAATGAGGACAAGGAGATGTATATGAGTGTGATAGTATTAATGGCAATATCATGAGGACAAGGAGTTGTATATGAGTGTGATACTATTAGTGGCAATATCATGAGGACAAGGAGTTGTATATGAGTGTGATACTATTAGTGACAATATCATGAGGAGAAGGAGTTGTATATGAGTGTGATGCTATTAATTGCAATATCAGGAGGACAAGGAGTTGTATATGAGTGTGATACTATTAGTGTCAATATCATGAGGACAAGGAGTTGTATATGAGTGATAGTATTAATGGCAATATCATGAGGACAAGGAATTGTATATGAGTGTGATACAATTAATGGCAATATCATGAGGACAAGGAGTTGTATATGAGAGTGATACTATTAATGGCAATATCATGAGTACAAGGAGTTGTATACAAGTGTGATACTATTAATTGCAATATCATGAGGACAAAGGGTTGTATATGAGTGTGATACAATTAATGGCAATATCATGAGTACAAGGAGTTGTATATGAGTGTGATACAATTAATTGCAATATCATGAGGACAAGGGGTTGTATATGAGTGTGATGCCATTAGTGGCAAGGTCATGAGTAGAAGGAGTTGTATATGAGTGTGATACTATTAATTGCAATATCATGAAGACAAGGAGTTGTATATGAGTGTGATGCTATTAATTGCAATATCATGAGGACAAGGGGTTGTATATGAGTGTGATGCTATTAGTGGCAAGGTCATGAGTACAAGGAGTTGTATATGAGTGTGATACTATTAATTGCAATATCATGAGGACAAGGAGTTGTATATGAGTGTGATACAATTAATAGCAATATTAATGAGGACAAGGAGTTGTATATGAGTGTAATGCTATTAATTGCAATATCATGAGGACAATGAGTTATATATGAGTGTGATACTATTAATGGCAATATCATGAGGACAAGGAGTTGTATATGAGTGTGATACTATTAGTGGCAATATCATGAGGACAAGGAGTTGTATATGAGTGTGATACTATTAATTGCAATACCATGAGGACAAGGGGTTGTATATGAGTGTAATACTATTAGTGGCAGTATCATGAGGACAAGGAGTTTTATATGAGTGTGATACTATTTATGGCAATATTAATGAGGACAAGGAGTTGTATATGAGTGTGATACTATTAATGGCAATATTAATAAGGACAAGGAGTTGTATATGAGTGTGATGCTATTAATTGCAATATCATGAGGACAAGAAGTTGTATATGAGTGTGATACTATTAGTGGCAATATCATGAGGACAAGAAATGGTATATGAGTATGATATTATTAATGGCAATATCATGAGGACAAGGAGTTGTATATGAGTGTGATGCTATTAATTGCAATATAATGAAGACAAGGAGTTGTATATGGGTGTGATACTATTAATTGCAATATCATGAGGACAAGGTGTTGTACATGAGTGTGATACTATTAATGAGGACAAGGATTTATATATGAGTGTGATACTATTAGTGGCAATATCATCAGGACAAGAAGTTGTATATGAGTATGATACTATTAATGGCAATATTAATGAGGACAAGAAGTTGTGTATGAGTGTGATGCTATTAATTGCAATATAATGAAGACATGGAGTTGTGTATGAGTGTGATACTATTAGTGGCAATATCATGAGGACAAGAAGTGGTATATGAGTATGATACTATTAATGGCAATATCATGAGGACAAGGAGCTGTATATGAGTGTGTTTGTTAGCAATAATGAGGACAAGGATGTGTTGTTGAATGGGAAAATTATGGAATTTTACAACAATGATGGTATCATGAGGTGATAAATTAATTGAATAAACAAGAGCGATAAGAAGTTGTTATTAGTTATGAACTTATTCTATTTGGACAAATCATAGGCAAGTGGTTGTTATTAAATAGGATGTTTATTTGCATGGATCATAGGACAATAGTGGTATATTATATGTATCTATTATGGCCAATATCTGCATGTAGGACAACTTTTATATATGGGTTGTCCACTCTTAAATTTCTATTTATAATTAAGAATGGATTTATATGTTTATACTAAAATTGCAATTTTCCATGAGACAGGGTTGTAAGAACAGTGTGTGTTTTAATGCCCTTGTAATTGAGTGTACAAGATTTTTATGAGTGTTAAAATTTAGTGTCAATATCCATCAGGACAGAAGTTGATATGAGTATGTACTTTATTAATGCCTATTATGGAATAGTTGCTGAGTGGTTTATTAATTTGCAATATCAATGAGACTGTTAGTGTATGAGTTGATAGCAGAGTGGCAAATATCATGAGTCCGAGAGTTGCTGCGAATCCATGATATGACTCATTAATCATAATTCTATGGACAAGAATCATATAATGAGTTGATAAATAATTATATAGTGGAAACACATATATGGGTGTACATAAATATGCAATACACAGTAGACAAAGGTGTTCAGACAAGGATTTTATATATGAGTGTGATACTATTAGTGGGCAATATACATCAGGACAAAGTTGTGTATATGAGTTAGTGGATGACTTATGAATGGCAATATTAATGAGGACAAGAAGTTGTGTATGAGTGTGATGCTATTAATTGCAATATAATGAAGACATGGAGTTGTATATGAGTGTGATACTATTAATTGCAATATCATGAGGACAAGGGGTTGTACATGAGTGTGATACTATTAATGGCAATATTAATGAGGACAAGGATTTATATATGAGTGTGATACTATTAGTGGCAATATCATCAGGACAAGAAGTTGTATATGAGTATGATACTATGAATGGCAATATCATGAGGACAAGGAGTTGTATATGAGTGTGATGCTATTAATTGCAATATAATGAAGACAAGGAGTTGTATATGGGTGTGATACTATTAATTGCAATATCATGAGGACAAGGGGTTGTACATGAGTGTGATACTATTAATGGCAATATTAATGAGGACAAGGTTTTATATATGAGTGTGATACTATTAATGGCATTGTAGTGATCAAAAATAATAAAGACTTGGAGTTTTATGTGACTGTTATAATAATAATGGCAATATCATGAGGACAAGGAGTTGTATATAAGTTTGATGCTATTAATTGCAATATCATGAGGAGATGGAATTGTAAATGAGTGTGATACTATTAATGGCAATATCATGAGGACAAGGAGTTGTATATGAGTGTGATGCTATTAGTGGCAATATCATGAGGACAAGGAGTTGTATGTGAGTGTGATACTATTAATGGCAATATCATGAGGACAAGGAGTTGTATATCAGTGTGATACTATTAATGGCAATATTAATGAGGACAAGCAGTTGTATATGAGTGTGATACTATTAATTGCAATATCATGAGTACAAGGAGTTGTATATCAGTGTGATACTATTAATGGCAATATCATGAGTACAAGGAGTTGTACATGAGTGTGATAATATTAATTGCAAAATCATGAGGACAAGGGGTTGTATATGAGTGTGATACTATTGATGGCAATATCATGAGGACAAGGAGTTGTATATGAGTGTGATAATATTAATGGCAATATTGATGAGGACAAGGAGTTGTATATGAGTATGATGCTATTAATTGCAATATCATGAGGACAAGGAGTTGTATTTGAGTGCGATACTATTAGTGGCAATATCATGAGGACAAGGAGTTGTATGTAAGTGTGATACAATTAAAGGCAATATCATGAGCACAAGGAGTTGTATATGTGTGTGATAATATTAATGGCAATATTAATGAGGACAAGGAGTTGTATATGAGTGTGATGCTATTAATTGCAATATCATGAGGACAAGGAGTTGTATATGAGTGCGATACTATTAGTGGCAATATCATGAGGACAAGGATTGTATATGAGTGTGGTGCTAATAATTGCAATATCATGAGGAATAGGAGTTGTATATGAGTGTGATGCTATTAATTGCAATATCATGAGGACAAGGAGTTGTATATGAGTGTGATACTATTAATGGCAATATTAATGAGGACAAGGAGTTGTATATGAGTGTGATGCTATTAGTGGCAATATCATGAGGACAATGAGTTGTATATGAGTGATATTAGTGGCAATATCATGAGGACAAGGAGTTGTATATGAGTGTGATACTATTAGTGGCATTAACATTGAGGACAAGGAGTTGTATATGAGTGTGATACTATTAATGGCAATATCATGAGCACAAGGAGTTGTATATGAGTATGATGCTATTAATTGCAATATCATAAGGACAAGGAGTTGTATATGAGTGTGATACTATTAGTGGCAATATCATGAGGACATGGAGTTGTATATGAATGTGATACTATTAATTGCAATATCATGAGGACAAGGAGTTGTATATGAGTGTGATACAATTATGGCAATATTAATGAGGACAAGGAGTTGTATATGAGTGTGATAATATTAATGGCAATATTAATGAGGACAAGGAGTTGTATATGAGTGTGATACTATTAGTGGCAATATCATGAGGACAAGGAGTTGTATATGAGTGTGATACTATTAGTGGCAATCTCATGAGGACAAGGAGTTGTATATGAGTGTGATACTATTAGTGGCAATATCATGAGGACAAGGAGTTGTATATGAGTGATACTATTAGTGGCAATATCATGAGGACAAGGAGTTGTATATGAGTGTGATACTATTAGTGGCAATATCATGAGGACAAGGGGTTGTATATGAGTGTGATGATATTAATTGCAATATCATGAGGACAAGGAGTTGTATATGAGTGTGATACTATTAGTGGCAATATCATGAGGACATGGAGTTATATATGAGTGTGATAATATTAATGCCAATATCATGAGGACAAGGAGTTGTATATGAGTGTGATACTATTAATGGCAATATTAATGAGGATTAGGAGTTGTGTATGAGTGTGATGCTATTAATTGCAATATCATGAGGACAAGGAGTTGTATATGAGTGTGATACTATTAATGGCAATATCATGAGGACAAGGAGTTGTATATGAGTGTGATACTATTAATGGCAATATTAATGAGGACAAGGATTTGTATATGAGTGTGATACTATTAGTTGCAATATCATGAGGAGAAGGAGTTGTATATGAGTGTGATACTATTAATGGCAATATCATGAGTACAAGGAGTTGTATATGAGTGTGATAATATTAATTGCAATATCATGAGGACAAGGGGTTGTATATGAGTGATACTATTAATGACAATATCATGAGGACAAGGAGTTGTATATGAGTGTGATACTATTAGTGGCAATATCATGAGGACAAGGAGTTGTATATGAGTGTGATACAATTAATGGCAATATCATGAGGACAATGAGTTGTATATGAGTGTGATAATATTAATGGCAATATTAATGAGGACAAGGAGTTGTATATGAGTGTGATGCTATTAATTGCAATATCATGAGGACAAGAAGTTGTATATGAGTGTGATACTATTAGTGGCAATATCATGAGAACAAGGAGTTGTATATGAATGTGATGCTATTAGTGGCAATATCATGAGGACAAGGAGTTGTATATGAGTGTGATACTATTAGTGGCAATATCATGAGGACAAGGAGTTCTATATGAGTGATAATATTAATGGCAATATCATGAGGACAAGGATTTGTATATGAGTGTGATACTATTAATGGCAATATCATGAGGACAAGGAGTTGTATATGAGTGTGATAATATTAATGTCAATGTCATGAGGACAAGGATTTGTATATGAGTGTGATACTATTAATGGCAATATTAATGAGGATTATGAGTTGTATATGAGTGTGATGCTATTAATTTCAATATCATGAGGACAAGAAGTTGTATATGAGTGTGATACTATTAGTGGCAATATCATGAGGACAAGGAGTTGTATATGAGTGTGATACTAATAGTGGCAATCTCATGAGGACAAGGATTTGTATATGAGTGTGATACTATTAGTTGCAATATCATGAGGAGAAGGAGTTGTATATGAGTGTGATACTATTAATGGCAATATTAATGAGAACAAGGAGTTGTATATGAGTGTGATACTATTAGTGGCAATTTCATGAGGACAAGGAGTTGTATATGAGTGTGATAATATTAATGGCAATATCATGAGGACAAGGAGTTGTATATGAGTGTGATACTATTAGTGGCAATATCATGAGGACAAGGAGTTGTATATGAGTGTGATACTATTAATGGCAATATTAATGAAGACAAGGAGTTGTATATGAGTGTGATGCTATTAATTGCAATATCATGAGGACAAGGAGTTGTATATGAGTGTGATACTATTAATGGCAATATCATGAGGACAAGGAGTTGTATATGAGTGTGATACTATTAATTGCAATATCATGAGGACAAGGAGTTGTATATGAGTGTGATACTATTAATGTCAATATTAATGAGGACAAGGAGTTGTATATGAGTGTGACGCTATTAATTACAATATCATGAGGACAAGGAGTTGTATATGAGTATGATGCTATTAATGGCAATATAATGAGGACAAAGCGTGGTATATGAGTTTGATAGTATTAATGGCAATATCATGAGGATAAGGAGTTGTATATGAGTGTGATACTATTAATGGCAATATCATGAGGACAAGGAGATGTATATGAAAATGGTACTATTAATGACAATATCATGAGGACAAGGAGATGTATCTGAGTGTGACACTATTAATTTCAATATCATGAGGACAAGGAGTTGTATATGAGTGTGATACTATTAATTGCAATATTAATGAGGACAAGGAGTTGTATATGAGTGTGATATTATTAATGGCAATATTAATGAGGACAAGGATTTGTATATGAGTGTGATGCTATTAATTGCAATATCATAAGGACAAGGAGTTGTATATGAGTGTGATACTATTAGTGGCAATATCATGAGGACAAGGAGTTGTATATGAGTGTGATACTGTTAATTGCAATATTATGAGGAGTAGGAGTTGTATATGAGTGTGATACTATTATTGGCATTGTAGTTATAAAAAGGAGTTGTATACAAGTGTGATACTATTAATTGCATTATCATGAGGGCAGTTAGTTGTATGTGAGTGTGAAACTATTATTGGCAATATCATGAGGACAACGAGTTGTATATGAGTGTGATACAATTAATGGCAATATCATGAGGACAAGGAGTTGTATATGAGTGTGATACTATTAATTGCAATATCATGAGGACAAGGAGTTGTATATTAGTGTGATACTATTAGTGGCAATATCACGAGGACAAGGAGTTGTATATGAGTGTGGTACTATTAGTGGCAATATCACGAGGACAAGGAGTTGTATGTGATTGTGATACTATTAATGGCAATATGAATGAGGACAAGGAGTTGTATATCATTGTTTTGCTATTAATGGCAATATTAATGAGGACAAGGAGTTGTATATGAGTGTGATACTAAATATGGCAATAATAATCAGGCAAGATGTATGTGATTGTGATAATATTAATGGCAATATCATAAGAACTAGGATTTGTATATTACTGATACTGTTAATGACACAATAGGATTGATGACAATATCATATTAGTAATAATAAAGATAAAGAGAAAAACTGGTGAATAGTAATAATGACACATATATGATTATGATATTGTTATTGATAGACATTTTAGTAATGATAATTAGTAATAATGAGGACAAAGGAATGGTGACAATCAGTAACAGTGAGGACAAGGAGAAAAAGTGGTGATTAGTAATAATGAGAACAAAGAGGAACACATTTGCAAAAATGAAGACAAAGGAAAGGTGGTGATTAGTACTCATGAGGACAAGGAGAAATGTTGATTAGTAACAATGAGGACAGAGGAATGGTGGTTGTTAGCAACAATGAGGACAAATGAATTATTGTAATTAGTAACAATGAGGACAGGAATGGTGGTTGTTAGTAACAATGAGGTCAAAGAAGATTGGTGGTGATTAGTAATAATGAGGACAAATGAATTATTGTAATTAGTAACAATGAGGACAGAGGAATGGTGGTTGTTAGCAACAATGAGGACAGGAATGGTGGTTGTTAGCAACAATGAGGACAGAGGAATAGTGATAATTAGTAATAATGAAGACGATAAGAAATGGTGTTGATTAGTTACAATGAACATTATTTCTATTTTTCAGACTAAATCAATATTCCAAGTTGGTTTTTTCACCAACAAGATGTTTCTGTTTGCAGTGGGTGGGTCTATTATAGGACAATTGCTGGTTATTTATTTTCCTCCTCTCCAGGCTGTCTTTCAAACTGAGGCTCTGCATGTCTCAGGTAAGTCAAACTTTTATATACTGGAGTTTGTCCACTTCTTTTATTGCTTTTGTATTGTTTAATTATTTTGAATGGTTATATTCTGTTTTATGCCTAATATGTTGTTCACAATTTATCTCTCCAGTGATACAGGTTGATATGTGCAAGAAACAGTTGTTGTTTGTTTATAAGCCACTTTTGTAACTTTATTGTTAACTTCTCTCTGCATTTTTTCAGTAAGTCAGTTTAAAATTTGTGTCAGCTGTCCATCTGTGCAATGTGCTATTGAGTCATTTTATAATTTTTTCATCGCCTATGTAATAGTGCTGAGTCAGTTTTTTAACTTGTGTCAACCATCTTCGAAATCAGCATCTGTACTGTATGGTTGTAAGCGAGAGTGTGGCAAACAATATCAGCATGTCCTTGAGAGTTTCCCGCTGCAGACATCCCCATCTAGCATTATACACTGCTCTATGATTCATATATACATTCTTTGACATGAATCATACAAATTGAGGTTAAAAAATAATTTATACTGTGGATCACACATAAAGGATGTCTACAAAACATATTGGAATACACACAGTAGACCTAAAGCAGCTGTTCAACACAGACTATCATAGCAAAAATACTATCCTTTACACCCCCTCCCTCCTTGTCTGCAGTTGTCTGCATCTGAACAAAATAAACATCCCACCATCTTTGCAGACATCCTTATTGATGATCTCTTAGACGAAGTTGGGGCACAAGTCTCTGCTCTTAAAAAAAATAACAGAAAAGAGTTAAGCCAACAGATATTTTATTTCCTTGAATACAAAGTGAAAATGAAAAAAAAAAGATCTTTCAGTATTGTGAATTAAATCCAAAAATAATTCAAGAATTAAATACACAAGCCCTAGTAATAAAAAAGTTTTGAATAGAACTCAGTTCAAGTCCCAAAGAGATCCAAAATTGAAGGTGATAATGTGTCAGTTACAGCCTACAAAGTACTGATGTAAAAGTAAAAACTGGTTTATTCTGGTATAACATTACCCACCTAGTAGATGGAAAAGGGAGTTAACGTGTAATTGTTGCTTCTCTTTATGATGTGTGTGTGTATGTGTGTGTGTGTAGGTGTCTTTTTACCAAAAGACACTTTTTATTTTTAGGGATTCAAAGAAAGTTGTATTGTGATCATTTCAGTATTTTCAGAGAAACAGAGATTTATTGCTAATTATTATTAATCATTATTATTAATTATTAATTAATCATTGCTTTCATGGAATAAAGTTTAAAGGCTATGAAAGTTTGTTGCCAGAAAACAGTTCTGGATGCAAATCTGCTAAATTTATATACCCATACATTTTTTATTTTACAGTAATTTGTTATCTGTAAGAAGCCTTTTTAATGTCTAATGTTTTTAAAATTTCTGTTCAATTAAAACTTTGTCCACATTTTCTGTATAAATTAAACACATCTCTGTCTACATTTATGTATCAATAAAACTTGTCTCTGTTTTCATTTCTGTATAACTTAAACTTTTCTTGCTACAATTCTGTGCAAATAAAACTTGTCTGTGTCTACATTTCTGTACACATAAAACTCATCACTGTCATTTCTGTGTAAATAAAATATGTCTGTCTACATTTCTGTATAGTTAAAACTTGTCTTGTTTACATTTTTCAGATTTTGTCTTCTTGATTGGATTAACATCTTCAGTATTTCTTGTGTCTGAAGTACGGAAGTTCATCCAGCGTGTCTTAGAACAAAGGCAGAAGCTAAAGTCAGAATATTCATACCTCCCTGTGTGACAACTCTTGGAGTTAGATATCTCTGCCAGTAACACCTTCATTTCTGTGTTTTATTTTTATTTAAATATTTACATGTAGAATGAAAGAAAATTGTTTGTAACCACTACAAGTTGTACAGAATAATTCAAATTTGATTTTTATATTATTTCTAAAATATAAAACCTCACAAGAGTTTTGCATTAGATATGAAACTGAAGATGCTTCGTCTGAGTAGAGTAGTATTAGAGAATTTTATAAATTGTTGACCAAAAGACATGGGTATGAGATTCTTCCAATATTTGCAAATATTTTGAATTTTTTGATGTAAATCAGTTTTGCAGAATGCTATGTGATATATTTTCAGACTACATAAACACGGTTATGTGAAGATTTAAGGCAGATAAATAAAGGCTATTATGCTTTGATACATTTTCCCTTTTCACAGTAATATATAAAACAGCTGAAATAATTTCTGTGCTCTGTTTTTGTGAGCAAAACTTAGTTTTTTCTCATATGTCTGCCATAAGATAGAATGTATTATTTTATGATATTGATCTGTCTCATTGTTAAGTTTCATTACCAAATGAGTTACAGCATACAATATTATGATATCCGTTTCATTGTTAAGTTCCATTACCAAATGATTTACAGTGTACCATATAGTGATATCCATCTGTCTTGAAGTTACACAATGACTTGAGTGCAATCAACAGTTGCCATACCTAGGAAAAGAAGATTCAGAGTCAAGAGTTCAAAGGTCAGAGCCACAGTGACTGAATCAAAACAAATGGTTTCAGTATAATAAAATTAGTTCTATGTCACTTGCTTGGTCCAAACTTTGTCGATGTCTTATACCGATGTCTTATACCGATGTCTTATACCGTTGTCTTATACCGATGTCTTATACCCCTAGGAGAGAAGATACATACTGATAAAATACAAAGGTCAGTTTGACAAAAAAAAAAATGGTTTCTGAACAGTAACTTTAGTTTATGACATAGACCTGTCCCAAGCTTTGTTAACTTTTCATTTCTCAGCCATCTACCTTTCCCAAAGTTTGTGGATGACTTCATTCTATTCAAGACACTGTCATGTAAGGTTTGGGATTGTATTCAAATTATGATGTGATAGATATGGCATCTTTATCTTTTAATAACTGATCATGGTTTTATAGTCATATAATTCATGACTTAATGTGTTTTGAAACATCCTCTAAAATATGTCCTTGTGCAAATAAAACATAAAACCCAGTTGTTGTTTCATTTTAATTGGAAATTTATTATTACGTTTGTTTAACAAAAATGGGATATAAATTCATTCAAATTTTTTTATATGTAAATATATTTCTGCAAAGATCAATATAATTAAAAACAAATGCTGAAATTGTATCTTGCACACCCAAAAGATGAATGGTAGATGTTGCATCCAAAAGAGTAATGATAGATGTCGGAAGTGCCTTTAAATGTAGACAAGTTCTTCAAAGATGATTTCAAATTAAATCTATAAAAATTGTGAAACTTTCATAAGTTTGTTGCGAACCTTCAACAGGTATGCATTTAGTTTTTTACGTTTGATTATGACTGAACATTGGTAATTTAGCATACAGGGTATACACCTTTATGTATCATGAACTCCATATAATTTGGCTGTATTTAACATTTGTTATTCAAATATGACATGAAAATAGAAAATAAATTACTTAAATTCAAACTTTATTATGTACATTGGTTAAATGACATTATTTTGTGTTTTTAATGACACTGTATCAATTAAGAGAATATTAAATAATTTCTGTTTTAACAAACCCCAAATTTAAACAAATAAAGTACATTGCATTTTATTTTCAGAAGTATCTATCATATTGGAAAATACACTGTTATGCATCCATTACTCATATTTATTTTTGCTCAATGTCTGATTATTTAGGTCTTTATTATTGCACCTAATCCAATTATGAAAATTTTCATTATTGATCCACATCCAAATCTTTATAGTCTTTTGTCATCTTGAAATACAAGGATATGATTTTGATTTTTAATGTAGCTTTAACAATTTTTCAGTCATATCGTTATGATGTCTGCAATGTGGCAGTTGAGAGTGATGTCTAGCACTGGGGCATCATGCCACAGACATGTAGCATGATGTCCCACCCAGTTACATTATCCTGACACCAGGCCGACCAATCCTAACGCTAACCTCTTAATGCTGAGTGCCAAGCGAGGAAGCTGTTAGTACCATTTTTGTAAGTCTTTGGTATGACTCGACTGGGGATTGAACCCACCACCTCCCGCATCTGGGGCGGACACTCTAACCACCTGGCCACCTAAGTGGTATGAAATACTAGGACTCCTAGAATGTAAATGTACAGGTATAAAAAATTACATTAGCGATAAAATATTTCAGCTGTTTGATTCCAAGAATCTCAATCTCACATTGAGATGATGAGTCCTACTTTTCCATAGCATGTGTGAGTGGAGAAGAAAAACACACAAAGTGATGTCAGTTATTTTTATAAGAAGTACACTAAGTTGCAATATACATGTTCAAGTGGAGATGAAAAATACAAACAATTTTTAAATCTGTTACCTTTATAATTAGTACAGTTGTTCCTTTATTTTTTTATTATTTTCATTCAATTTTTGACAAAGATGTAATAAGTCTCACCTACATTTAACTTTTTTGAGCAATTTTTTTTGTAATCAAGAGCTTTTAAAGCAATTATTGTCATGTAGTTTTAGGACAGTTAACTCCATGTAGTTTATGGGCAGTTAACTCTTTGTAGCTACCTACTTCAACCTTAAAATTTGACAGCAATTATATGTTGTATTATATGCTGTATGCATTTGATTAAAAATCCTAATGTTTGTTTTAAAATCTTAAATAAGCCGCTGCAGCATTAAAGTTTCATTGACTTTTTAGGGCTTTTTATGAATTCTTAATTATTGCTGTATGAACAGTATTATTAAGTTGCTTGTATAATCAAGTACATCGGATTTATCATACAAGGATTATGTAAAATCTTGTGACAAATAGGACAAGATACAGTAGCCAGGATGTTGTGGAATGGTCTTTAATTTATTACAAATATTTGTAATGCAGTCAATTTTGATGTAATAGCTTCAGTGCCAACATAAACTTTTATCCAGTCTTACCAATATTGATATATTTGTTGTGCTTATGAGGATATGTACCAGAGTTATTTAAAAAATACTGAATAATAATGAGTTGCACAACAAAATTCTTTATTAGCAAACATTATGTCCTCAAAGTATCCCAACACCTCTGTTCACTATCTTGGCCGGATTATCCAGTTATTAAATGCTGTTTTTTATTCTCATTTTGATATGTTGTTCCTGCACTTCCAACAGCATGACAACTTTTACATGATCTTTGATGGCAGGATTCAGCTAATAATCACTGGGCGCTAAATCAGGTTGTATGGAGCATTTGTAGAATTTTTGGTTACAGTGCTCCTTCAGGAAGTCTGTTATGATTTATGCACCAATTTGTTGTCATGGAGTGAATGGATACATTATGTACAATGTTACCATTGATGGGTACCTCAGGTCCGTTTTAAAGAAGTGGATGGATACCACAGGTATATGTTGTAATTTAGTGGATGGATACATGTGAGTGGATACTGCATGTATGTGTTGTAATTTAGTGGATGGATACCACATGTGGGTGGATACTGCATATATGTGTTGTAATAGAGTGGATGGATACCACATGTATGTGTTGTAATTTAGTGGATGGATACCACATGTGGGTGGATACTGCATGTATGCGTTGTAATGGAGTGGATGGATACCACATGTATGTGGGTGGATACTGCATGTATGTATTGTCATGGAATGGATGGATATTGCATGTATGTGGGTTGATGCCACATGTATGTATTGTCATGGAGTGGATGGATACTTCATGTATGTTGGTGGATACCGCATGTATGTATTGTCATGGAATGGATGGATATTACATGTATGTGGGTGGATACTGCATGTATGTATGGTCATGGAATGGATGGATATTGCATGTATGTGGGTTGATGCCACATGTATGTATTGTAATGGAGTAGATGGATACCTATTGTACTTATGTATAAACATGTATATTTGATAGTGTTGCACAGCTTTTGGCAACATAAAACAATGTCCAGTGACACTACCCAAGTCAGACACAGGTTAAAAAAATGTTGAGTGACACTACCCAAGTCAAGCGCAGGTAAAAAAAAAGTCCATTGACACTACTCAAGTCAGACAAAGGTAAACAAAAGTCCATTGACACTACCCAAGTCAGGCTCAGTTAAAAAAAAGTCCAGTGACACTACTTAAGTTAGGAACAGGTAAAAAAAAAAGTCCAGTGACACTACCCAAGTCAGGTACCTGATCAACCAGACCTTTTGCTTGGAAAAATAAGACACATAAAATTCTTGTCAAGTGATTTGTGATTTTTGCTCATTTTCTCGAAATCAGGGCTATTTCCAGAAAAAAGTGTAGGATATGTCCAAGTTACATCTGTAAACATTAAAAAGATGTAACCACTAGAACAAGTGTAGGATGTGACCAAATTTTTACATCAGTCAAATTTATCAAAGTCAAGCTTGGTATCAGTTGGAATGTACCGTATGAGTGCCCTGATTTTACAGTATGTTTTTTGCTTAGTATTTTAATTGTTCTCCTTCATGGTCATATTCCTGTTACATCACATGCATGTATCTGAAGGCATCGGGCAGGTCATTTCATAGAATAGTATTTTGTCTGTCGATTGGCATTAAAATTTAAATTTTAAATTTTTAAATTTTTCCCTTTTCAGATACACCTTGTACTTACAAGACACCTTAAAAATGTGTGTACATGGGTTGTAGTACAAAGCAGCCATTGTGTGGCACTCAATGTTTCATTGGTCCCAATTCTTAATGTGTTGTACAAGTTATGAATAATAACAGCACTCAACACAAGTGCATAATCATTGTTGTATAATAATATATACTATTTAGTTGTGTGCATTAGAATGACACATTTTTATACCAGGGTTTGGGTTGTTAACCAGTTGATCTAAAAATCATATTGATTCTGGTATTTGTAAATTTGTACTCCCCAATATATCAAGCTTGACAAAAGTACAGTACATTGAGTACATTAAGTACAATGAATCTGGTAGTGTGTACATTGAGTACAATGAATATGGTACATAGAGTAGATTAAGTATAACGAACACAGTACATTGAGTATATAAAGAAGAATGGATATGGTACAATGTGTACATTGGGCACAATGAATATGGTACATTGAGTACATGAAGTACAATAAAAACAGTACATAAAGTACAATGAATAGAGTACATTGAATACATCAAGTACAATGCAGCACATTGTACATCAACTACAATGAATATGGTGCAGTTTGTAAATTGAGTACAATGTATACATTAAAAACATCAAGTACAATGAATACAGTACATTGAGTACAATGACTGATACTGTGTGTACAATGAATACAGTACATTGAATAAATCAAGTACAATGAATATAGTACATAAGTACTGGTACTTTGAGTGCATTAAGTACATCAGGTACAATATGGTACAATGTATACATCACTACATCAAGTACAATGAATAAAGTAAATTGAGTACATCAAGCACAATGAATACAGTTCATTTTTTTAATACAAATTGTGTATGTTACTATGAAATCAGACTAAATATTAATTTACTTCTGTCTTAAGTTCTGTATGATTTAAAGCATGTTGAGGAGAGCAATGTCCACAGTACGGTTTCCCACAAAATAGGTTTGTGTACATGTGCTTCTATGTTTGTGTAAATATATGTGCTTCTTTCTGTTTTTATATGGTTGTATACAAGTATGTGCTTTTGTCTCTGTATATGTGCTTTTTCTGGATGTTTTTTTTCCATATCTTTGTCTTTATATGGTTAGTGTACATGTGCTTTCTGTAAGTGCAATTACTTGTATCTACATGTTTGTGTAATTGCATGTGCTTCTGTCTGGCAATCTGTACATGTATTTTTACATAATTCTGTGTGTAAATTTCAATCAATTATGATAAGTTGTTGTGACATTCCAGTGGTGAAACATGTACATATGAATAGAGCTTCTATTCACCTATTTATAAAAGTTTTGAAAATTTTCAAATTAAAGTTTTATAATCATTAATATAGCATTCAGGTTTTTTTTCCCCACAGATTTTACGTTCTGATGTTACTGAAGAGTCCTCTGCATCAGCACAAATTTAAATCTGGTTTATCTTAATTGTCTTGGTTCTTTCTACTTTTCTGCATGTTTGTCTCAGTCATTCCACGTGTCTGCATTTTTGTCTCAGTCCTTTCCATTTGTCTGTATGTTTGTCTCAGTTGTTTCCACTTTTCTGCAGGTATGTTTTAAGAGATGCCAAGAGAGGATCAGACCATAAGTTGCAGGTCAACCTTTAAGGCCTAGTCGACATATTGGTATCAATGAATATCAGTACCTTGCCAAATGCATGACCTATCCTACACAGTACCATGCTTTAGGATGGTACTGTATAGAGGAGTTCATGCATTTGGCAAGGTACTGACATGATATTCATTGATACCAATAAGTCAACTTATGCTCCAGTATCAGTGCCATGCTAAATGCATGATCTCTCCTGTTAAGTGCCATGTTAAATGCATGAACTCTTCTATACAGTACCCTACTAAATGCATAAACTCACACATAGAGTACCATGCTAAATGCACAAAATCCCATGTACCTATTCATCCTCTTTAGTCTGACCTATCATGTTACAGTGTTTTTCACCCATTAACATGTGCTTATATGATTTTGAACAGTTAGAGACTTTAATAAAACTTTACCCAAGTATATATTTAGACTAGAGGGTGTGGTTGTGTACCATAGCCACACCCAATTCCTCGATCTGAAGGTGATGTAAAGAAAAATATGATTCTCACTATATCCTTGTTCTGAATATAACTAGAAAAACTGAAGATATTTTAAGTAAATATAAGTCAATTTATCTATCATGCAGAGTATTGCATAACATTGTAATGCCTCCTGCTTTGTGGTGAAGATGCAGCAAGGAAAAATATATGCATGTAAAAAAAAAGTAACATTTTTAAACCAGTTTAATTATAGATTCATCATTTACTTCTGATCAGGGAGTCTGAAATGTGTTCTATTGGTGGTCACGTGAGCATAATTCCACCAGTAGAAGGGAGTCTGATCAGTGTTAGAAGGTTAGACAATGTTTTATATTTTATCACCTCTGTCCTCTTTATGTTTGCCTCAGTAATATATATATATATATATATATATATATATATATATATATATATATATATATATATATATATAGTATTATTGTCAGTTATCAACTGAATACTCATTGAACTTTAAATTGTCTTAATTTTGTACACCTTGTAAGGTAGGGATGCAACATAGTTGTTTAATAACAGCAAATACTACTAGTTCCTTTGGAACTGTATACATAAATATTTTTTTTGAAAGTGAATTTTGTCAGCAAATTTCACAATGTTATATTAAAACTGTTTGAAGAATAAAAATGAAATCCTCATTAATTCCACAGAGTAGAAGGCTTAATTGGAGATAATCCTATATGTTAACCATATGTAATTATTATTGTTATTATTAGTATTTTTGAAAGCTCCGCTATACATTTTCATTTTTAAACATACTCTATTATAATCTTTGAAGATACATTTCTTCCAAAAATAAATATTGAACTTGAATGATGTAATCTCTTACCACTGAATTCAGCCCCGTCTATCCACTGTGATTCATTTCATATTTTAAGGTTATGATGAAGTCTATCATCCATTACCAATCTCATTTCTACACAATAACTTTAGTTTTTCACCATCTACACTTTCCAAACTCGCACTTGGAGCAAGGAAAACCTTATTGATTTCAGGGTTAAGATTTCTAGGACAGAAAGAAAACTGGTTTCCTAACAACAAACTCAATTCTGCTTCACAGCTTACACTTGAGGCAGTTTTGGGGCTGAAGATCATTGTAACTGAAAGAAACGTGGTTTCTGCACAAAAATTACTGATATCTAGATAAAGGACTGTTGAACATGGGGCTTGCATTTAACTGTGCAGTTCAGTGGGCTGGCATGTAACCGTGTAGAAAAAGCAAACTCCATGTGTTTTTTATGGTGGAACATTTTTTAAACTCAATTACTGTGCGGTTTGAAATGACATTACATTTTACTTTGTTTTTAAGTCTGGAACAGAGTGGATGTAAAATGAAATGGTTGTGGCTTTTATCTATTGAAATGTAATGATCTTTTTTTTGTTGTCTCTGATAAGATTTGTTATTCATATTTACTGGTATTAGAAGGACATGTTTAAATTCTTCCAGTCAATGTTCTGTTGATAAATTGTATCCTTGTATTAACATCATTCTTTGTCTTGCATTGAAAGAGATTTTGAGCACTGAAATAAAGGACTGTAACTTTCATTGAGTATTATTGTTATTTTTTTTTATTGACTGGCATCATAGTCATTATGCCCCAATTATCTTTGACCTAAGACAATTGGTGTATACTGTCTTAGTCAGGTAAAAGATACTTGGTGTTTAATGACTTAGGTAAAAGATAATGGGTGTACAATGACTTAGGTAAAAGATAATGGGTGTACAATGACTTAGGTCAAAGGTAATGGGTGTACAATGACTTTGGTCAAAGGTAATGGGTGTACAAAGACTTAGGTAAACACAATTGGTGTACAATGACTTAGGTCAAACACAATTGGTGTACAATGACTTAGGTCAAACACAATTGGTGTACAATGACTTAGGTCAAACACAATTGGTGTACAACGACTTAGGTCAAACACAATTGGTGTACAACGACTTAGGTCAAACACAATTGGTGTACAACGACTTAGGTCAAACAATTGGTGTACGACTTAGGTCAAACACAATTGGTGTACAACGACTTAGGTCAAACACAATTGGTGTACAACGACTTAGGTCAAACACAATTGGTGTACAACGACTTAGGTCAAACACAATTGGTGTACAACGACTTAGGTCAAACACAATTGGTGTACAACGACTTAGGTCAAACACAATTGGTGTACAACGACTTAGGTCAAACACAATTGGTGTACAACGACTTAGGTCAAACACAATTGGTGTACAACGACTTAGGTCAAACACAATTGGTGTACAATGACTTAGGTCAAACACAATTGGTGTACAATGACTTAGGTCAAATATAATGGGTGTACAATATATTTGACCTGTCAAAGATAATTGGTGTATAATGACTTAATTAGGTTTATCATAATTGACCTATTTAAGGCAATGTACACCAAAGTTAACTAGTATTCATTAAATGGAGATTACTTAAGTTCAAGGACTGTCTTGTTTAAAGAAAGAAGGTGCTTGCTGCTAATTTTAAATCACTTTAACAACAGAAACACAGGTGTTGCCAACAACAGACTGGTAGAGGAAAAGAGAAAAGGCACTGTTTCCATGAGTGTAGTCAGTAAAAGTCTGGTAGAGAGGAAAACAGAAAAGTCACTCAGTTTCCATGAGTGTAGTCAATAACAGACAGTCTGGTAGCAAGGAAAACAGAAAAGTCACTCAGTTTCCATGAGTGTAGTCAATAATAGTCTGGTAGAGAGGAAAATAGAAAAGTTGCTCTGTTTCCATGAGTGTAGTTTAGAAGTTACTCAGTTTCCTTGAGTGTAGTCAATAACAGACAGTCTGGTAGAGAGGAAAACAGAAATGTCACTTAGTTTCTATGAGTGTAGTCGACAACAGACTGGTAGAGAGGATAATAGAAATGTCATTCAGTTTCCAGGAATGTAGTTTAGAAGTCGATCAGTTTCCATGAGTGTGTTGGATACTTAAATATCAATTCTAATAAATCTTACCTGTAGGAGAGGCCTATACATTTCAAATTACCATCGCTTATATTAACTATGAAGTGGCTGTGTAAACTATGGGCAATATGATCAAGTTTTCTATAGTACAAGCATTACATGTACATAAAATATGCAGTGAAGTGTGATACTTATGATAAGATTAAAATAATGGGACAAATACCTGTAGGAAAAAAAGTGTCATGTAAATAAGTAAGAATTTGTATACTAAGACTAGAAAACTTGCCTGTATTTTTATGACTATAATGGAAATTATACAGCAATATTATACAAATTTTCTTCATCACACATTAGACCAAAACATCTTAAATACAGCTATAGCAATGTGAGGGGACACGTTAGCGATCCATACCAAACGTGCCCAAGTGTGTGAGGATGGCAAAATTATGATCTTAAAAAGCCATAAAGAAAGAAAGGGTTGGAATTTTAGTCTTACACTAGATTACACTAGTCTTCGAAGAAAACACTCCCTCAAATCGCTTTAATGTTGAAAATGAACATAATATACATAGTGTGAATTGCAAGAACACTCTATCTGTAGAAAGCATGCTACTTTGAACAAGTAGAAATAGTAACTTTAGACTGAAATTTACAGCACTAGTATTTTGACTTATTCAGTAACCTATGGATTTGGTTCTTTCTATATATCAGAGATGTCCTAATCATTTACATAGATTATTTGTTTACAAATATTTGTCTTTAAAATTTAACAAGCAATACTAAAAAAAACCCACTAATTTTTATAGATAAAAATTCATCATACTCATCACTTTTTATAATAGAGAACATTGATTTTGGATTATCATATATCCAAGACAATCATGTTCTTGAAGTAGTCCTGCTTCTGAACTGGACATAGTATGATTAATATGCCTGTGGTGAGGAGCCAGAATGAATCCAGACAGATCCAATAAATGCACAAGCATGTCGTGTGGATCTAGACAGATGCAATATAATAGACAAGCCTGTGGTGAGGAGCCAGAATGAATCCAGACAGACACAATACAATACATTAGCCTGTGGTGTGGATCCAGAATCAATCCAAATCCAAAGCTCAATGGTTTTATCTTTTAATCATAAGATTTAATCAAGAAATGACTGAGTTTAATCCACATGAATTTCTTTTAATTGTTACATAACAAACATTCCTTGATATGAACTCAGTCTACTTTTCTGTGACGTATGATATCGATTCACTGCTAAAATTAAACAGTTCTTCATCCAAATATTCCTCAGGTATGGGTTCCTCAATGTCTTCAGGATAAAATGTTGGCATTGGTGGTGGGTTTCCATTCTCTTCAAGATCTTCCCTTCTGTGCCTTAAAATAGTGTCATAGACCCTGACATAGCAGTGGGTGGGACCAGGCACTGAATATCCTGTCACATACAAAACATTGTATTTTGTGTCGATTCGCCATATCTGAAATCATAAAGTCACAAGTTTAAATAAAAAAACAATTAAAAATGCTATCCATCAATTTGCATCATATTACAGCATATGGTTTTCCTATGACACAGCTCAACCAATGAAGTATCAAAAACCTGCTGAAGATGTATGTTGTCACCCTTGCCAATAACAAAACTGCATCATAAATATTTAAGTTTAGTCTGAGACAGAGAGATCAACTGGCTCCCATCCTTTGAAAAAAAATGGGACAGTGGTAAGAACAGATCATAATGGGCCTAATTCATAATAAAATAAGATATCATTAACACAGCCTGTTTTGCATATTACTTGTGTTAAAAAACTCATAGCTTCTACATTACTCTTCTAATATCCGACATTTCCAACTTCCCTATAACAGTGTGGGAGAAGTCCAAGTCTACATTTTTGTGTCCTTCCAACATTACAATCATTGGTCTCTGCAAAATGTCAGCTTTCAAGTAGTTTCTTAATAGTGTAATTTTTTCTTTCTTGGTTCTACCTGTCTGAAATCCAATTCTTTGTCTATAGCTATTTCAATGAAGTAATCATGTGTGTGATCATTTTTATTAGTTTCATGAGCTGAACATGATTCAACCCCCCTCCCACTGTAATAATATCAGTTTATCATCATTCCATATCTACCTCACTCCCACTGTAATGAAATCAGCGTATCATCATTCCATATCTACCCCCCACCGTAATGATATCAGTTTATCATCATTCCATATCTACCTCCCACCCACTATAATATCAGTTTATCACCATTCCATATCTACCTCCCCCCACCATAATGATATCAGTTTATCATCATTCCATATCTACCTCCCTTCATTGTAATGATATCAGTTTATCATCATTCCATATCTACCTCACTCCCACTGTAATGAAATCAGCGTATCATCATTCCATATCTACCCCCCACCGTAATGATATGTTTATCATCATTCCATATCTACCTCCCCCCACTGTAATGAAATCAGTTTATCATTATTCCATATCTAACCCTCCCACCGTAATGAAATCAGTTTATAATCATTCCATATCTACCTCCCCCCACCATAATGATATCAGTTTATCATTATTCCATATTTACCCCCCACACCGTAATGAAATCAGTTTATCACCATTCCATAACTACCTCCCCCCACTGTAATGAAATCAGTTTATCACAATTCCATATCTACTTCGACCCCAGAGTAATGAAATCAGTTTATCATCATTCCATATCTACCTCAACCCCAGTAATCTTACAGGACAAAACATAAGGGGCAAACATAAGAAATGCTAAACACTATATACAAATACTCAATTTCGTAAATACTATATACAAATACTCAATTTCGTAAGTGCAGAAACCAATTTTTACTAGTAAAATATGTTTCTTCTTCAGATACTTTTACCCAATCATAATATCATAGGATAACTACTCCCAAATACTAATTTTCACTAAAGGGAGATAAAAGTTGTCTGCTGAACTATGTGGCGGTTGGGCAGAGTGATGTCCCCTTAGGCACAAGTCTTGACAGCAAAGTCCAAGAACCCTTCAGTTACTGCTGGAGCAGAAGACATGCTTTCTATGCATGTAACTGTAGGGAGCCAGAGAAGACATGCTTTCTATGTAACTGCAGGGTGCCAGAGAGGGTGTACATGTATTATGATTGGGTATGTATTCTCAGAGAAACATATTTTACTAGGCAAAATTGGTTTCTTTAAATATATTACCTAGTCATAATACTTTTGGAGAATAGGTAAGAGGTGGTGGGAGCTTTGTCTGGATAGGAAAAGAGTGTTCTTGGCAATGCTCAAGTAGTAACTGAAGGGTTTTCTTGCACGTAAGGTGAGATCACTCTGACTGCAATGTCTTGTACCTAAGGTGAGATCACTCTACTTGACCGCAAAGTCTTGTACCTAAGATGAGATCACTACCTGACCGCAAAGTCCTGTACCTAAATTGAGATCACTCTACCTGACTGCTACATAGGTTGGCAGACAACTTTTAGCCCCTTTTACCTGAAAGTTGTTTCTGGGAGGGCTGGATGTGCAAAGTAGTAGTAGTTCTCCTATTGCATTATGATTGGGCAATGTATTTAATGAAAATATTTTGACATGTGCAATATTTCACACCAATGTTTTCTCACCTTGAGACCCTTGACAATTCTCCAATCCATTCCCATGTGACCAGGCATCCTTTTTCCTTTCCACACACTAGCTTTGGCCTAGAAAAAAGACAATAATATAAATTCGTAACACAACTGTAATTGGGAGATCTTCCTCTATCAAAGGTCAAATGTAAATTAAAAAAAAAAATTATATTTCTTTTGTCTAGTTGAAATATTCCATCCATCAAATGGCTGAGCGTAACTCAAAGAAACGTAAGCTGGAAGACACTGACCAAGGTCATGTCAAGTTTCAGGCTGATTGGATTAAAGTCTTCCCTGGCATTGTATATGTATCAAGGTTAGGATCTTCCCATGTAAAAAGAATATATATATATATATATATATATATATATATATATATATATATATATATATATATATATATATATATATATATATATATATATATATATATGTAAAAATACTTAGTGTATAGCATTTGTTGTTTTAAAACTGTTGATAATATATAATGTATTAATACATTTCTTCATGTAAGGTTTGTTTGGTCTTTGTAAGGTTTAAATTGGTCTGGTGTGCAGGTTTTCATCTCAAGTGGTTGTCACCTATGAAAATCAAGTGTACATGGCCCGACCAAGTGTAAACCAAGAACCTACATTCTGCATAATAAAACAAATAGTGTAAATGGCCAAAAGTAGATGATACTTAACCATTTTCTTTTCTATTAAATTATGGCAAGAATCAAATGTTATTTAAACTGATGTAATTCAGTATTATTTAAAATTCAAATTAAAAAATTTCATTCAAAACAAAATATCCATGAGAAAATGCAGAAATTGTAGGTGTACAAAGTGATAGTAACTATTACCACTAAACTTATGTTATTTATGAGGACAAGATATCTGTGACTAAGGCTAAAATTTACAAAATATTATTAAAAGAGTGAATTAAGTAATAAAGTTAATATTCATAAACCAATATTCACCCAACAGGAATAAAATATTATACCAAAGCCTTTCATTATTCTAGGGGTACAGCTGTTTCTGACTGATGTCAGTGGTTGTACAAATTTTGAATCGGCACTATGCCCTATGCTTGATGGAGCTGCATTCCTTCCAATAATGTCAGTGGTTCTAACAATTTTTAAATTTGACATCTTGCCAGATGCTTGGTGGAACTGCAGTCCATTCAATGATGGCTGTGGTTCTAACAATTTGCCATATGCTTGGTAGAAGTGAAATCCATCCACGCCATCTCTGACATAGTGTACAGCAAAACCATGGTTACTTGACTGAAAAGCCTACACAGGCTGGAAGTGAAGTGTTACAACTTGTAAAAAACAAAGTTTATGCTGAATTTGCAAAATGTTAAAATGCAATCATTAAGATCTGCAATATCGGACAAGGGAAAATAAACACATACCCCACCACCTCCCATACTGCCCATTCTTCTGTGTGCCTTAGTACAACCATGGGATGCTGGCCCTCCCTTCATGCCCCATCTCTTCACAACACCCTGGAAACCATGACCAATTCTGAAACAAATTACAGCTAATGATTCAAATAAACAGTATTAGACAAATGTCTATCTACTATTTCCTATCCATTCATAAAAAATATTTTCATTTCAACAATTCCAGATATATATCATTCTGTGGTACCAAAACCACAATATTTTAATGAGCAACAGAGCCACAATTTAAAATATATTATATCTGGTACAATAAGATGAAATGAATCCATAATTTATTTAGGATAAGAATTTCTTTAAAAATTATAAACCGGATTTGCTCAAGAATTAAAGCTTAGGAGCTTGTACTGTCTACAGCAAAACTTGTCACCCACCTCTTTGGCAAATTCACCTTACTTTCATAGGCTGATTAAGAAAATATTAACATTTGAAGAAAAAAAAAAGGACAAGCTTTACATGTTCATTGGCCTACCTCTAAAACTAGCTATACAAACAAAACAAAATGGAACTGACAATGAAAAAAATTCCACCAGGCTGCAAGATCAGCAATTAAACAAAGTCATGATTTTATGATTTTATTCAGATGTCAATAATAATAAATCTCTCTCTCTCTCTCTCTCTCTCTCTCTCTCTCTCTCTCTCTCTCTCTCTCTCTCTCTCTCTCTCTCTCTCTCTCTCTCTCTCTCTCTCAATTTCATTTTATATTCAGATGTCAATAATAATAAAACCTCTATGAGATTTTGATGGCATTTGTATACAGAAAGTTGAAACCAAATCGGTTGGCAAGTGATACCAAAAGATGCCACATGTTCTCATTATTATATCCATATGTCACTCAAAATCAAACTCATCTGAGATCTTGATGTTATAAAGATACAAGTCTAAACAAAACTATTCAGAAAACTATTCAGGAGTAGAATCTTTAGAGTTGTGACAAGCAAGTATTCATGTAACCATTATGGATGACCAATAACAGATTACAGTTTTGTCAAAAGTTCATCTCAGGGTTAATTAACAAACTAATCAGTCAACTAACATTCTACATTACAGTCATCCAACATTCCACTATGCACACCACTTTGATGGTCTAAGTTTTTAGAGCATCCACCTCCAATACAGGCGGTTCAAACCCTGGTCAGGTCATGTGAAAGACTTATAAAAATGGTACTAGCAGCTTACTTGCTTGGACTATAAACTATCACATTGCAGACATTGTAATGATATGACTAAAATTGTTAAAGCTATACTAAAAATCTAAATTACACACACACACACACACATACACACACTCCACTATACAGGCATTCAACATTCCTCTTTAATGTCATCCAACATTTCACTATATTGACATTCAACATTCCACTATACAGCCACAACCAACATTAGATTACAGGGGGATCCAACATTCCACTATACAGGCATTCAACATTCCACTATACAGGCATTCAGCATTCCACTATACAGGCATTCAGCATTCCACTATCCAGGCATTCAACATTCCCTTCTACAGGCATTCAACATTCCACTATACAGGAATTCAACATTCCACTATACAGACATTCAACATTCCATTCTACAGGCATTCAACATTCCACTATACAGGCATTCAGCATTCCACTATACAGGCATTCAACATTCCATTCTACAGGCATTACACTACATACTCACGTTTTAGCAGAACAGTCAACATAATCTCCAACACGAAAATGCATGACATTAAGTGGTGTACCTGAAATGAAAATACATTACATTCAATGGCATCCATGAAATGCATGACATTATGGGGTGTACCTAAAATGGAAATACATTACATTCAATGGTATCCATGAAATGCATGACATTAAGTGGTGTACCTGAAATGAAAATACATTACATTCAATGATTTACATGAATTGCATGACATTAAGTGGTGTACCTGAAATGAAAATACATTACATTCAATGGTATCCATGAAATGCATGACATTAAGTGGTGTACCTGAAATGAAAATACATTACATTCAATGGCATCCATGAAATGCATGACATTATGTGGTGTACCTGAAATGAAAATACATTACATTCAATGGCATCCATGAAATGCATGACATTAAGTGGTGTACCTGAAATGAAAATACATTACATTCAATGGCATCCATGAAATGCATGACATTAAGTGGTGTACCTGAAATGAAAATACATTACATTCAATGGTATCCATGACATGCATCACATTACATGGTGTACCTGAAATGAAAATACATTACATTCAATGGCATCCATGACATGCATCACATTACATGGTGTACCTGAAATGAAAATACATTACATTCAATGGCATCCATGACATGCATCACATTACATGGTGTACCTGAAATGAAAATACATTACATTCAATGGTATCCATGACATGCATCACATTACATGGTGTACCTGAAATGAAAATACATTACATTCAATGGTATCCATGACATGCATGACATTACGTGGTGTACCTGAAATGAAAATACTTTACATTCAATGGCATCCATGAAATGCATCACATTATGTGGTGTACCTGAAATGAAAATACATTACATTCAATGGTATCCATGACATGCATCACATTACGTGGTGTACCTGAAATGAAAATACTTTACATTCAATGGTATCCATGACATGCATCACATTACGTGGTGTACCTAAAATGAAAATACATT
Source organism: Potamilus streckersoni (assembly GCA_016746295.1). NCBI lineage: Eukaryota > Metazoa > Mollusca > Bivalvia > Unionida > Unionidae > Potamilus > Potamilus streckersoni. Next base: position 570,789 of record JAEAOA010001366.1, read on the forward strand.
ACATTCAATGGTATCCATGACATGCATCACATTACGTGGTGTACCTGAAATGAAAATACATTACATTCAATGGTATCCATGACATGCATCACATTACATGGTGTACCTGAAATGAAAATACATTACATTCAATGGTATCCATGACATGCATCACATTACGTGGTGTACCTGAAATGAAAATACTTTACATTCAATGGTATCCATGACATGCATCACATTACGTGGTGTACCTGAAATGAAAATACTTTACATTCAATGGTATCCATGACATACATGACATTAAGTGGTGTACCTGAAATGAAAATACTTTACATTCAATGGTATCCATGACATGCATCACATTACATGGTGTACCTGAAATGAAAATACATTACATTCAATGGTATCCATGACATGCATGACATTACGTGGTGTACCTGAAATGAAAATACTTTACATTCAATGGTATCCATGACATGCATGACATTACGTGGTGTACCTGAAATGAAAATACTTTACATTCAATGGTATCCATGACATGCATGACATTAAGTGGTGTACCTAAAATGAAAATACATTACATTCAATGGTATCCATGAACTGCATGACATTACATGGTGTACCTGAAATGAAAATACTTTACATTCAATGGCATCCATGAAATGCATCACATTACATGGTGTACCTGAAATGAAAATACATTACATTCAATGGTATCCATGACATGCATGACATTACGTGGTGTACCTGAAATGAAAATACTTTACATTCAATGGTATCCATGACATGCATCACATTACGTGGTGTACCTGAAATGAAAATACTTTACATTCAATGGTATCCATGACATGCATCACATTACGTGGTGTACCTAAAATGAAAATACATTACATTCAATGGTATCCATGACATGCATCACATTACGTGGTGTACCTGAAATGAAATACTTTACATTCAATGGTATCCATGACATGCATGACATTAAGTGGTGTACCTGAAATGAAAATACTTTACATTCAATGGTATCCATGACATGCATCACATTACATGGTGTACCTGAAATGAAAATACATTACATTCAATGGTATCCATGACATGCATGACATTACGTGGTGTACCTGAAATGAAAATACATTACATTCAATGGTATCCATGACATGCATGACATTAAGTGGTGTACCTAAAATGAAAATACATTACATTCAATGGTATCCATGAAATGCATGACATTAAGTGGTGTACCTGAAATGGAAATACATTACATTCAATGGTATCCATGAAATGCATGACATTAAGTGGTGTACCTTAAATGGAAATACATTACATTCAATGGTATCCATGAAATGCATGACATTAAGTGGTGTACCTGAAATGAAAATACATTACATTCAATGGCATCCATGAAATGCATCACATTACGTGGTGTACCTGAAATGAAAATACATTACATTCATTGATTTACATGAATTGCATGACATTAAGTGGTGTACCTGAAATGAAAATACATTACATTCAATGGCATCCATGAATTGCATGACATTAAGTGGTGTACCTAAAATGAAAATACATTACATTCAATGGTATCCATGAAATGCATCACATTACATGGTGTACCTGAAATGAAAATACTTTACATTCAATGGTATCCATGACATGCATCACATTACATGGTGTACCTGAAATGAAAATACTTTACATTCAATGGTATCCATGATATGAAAATGCATCACCTCAAGTGGCATAAAAAATGAAAATGCATGACCCCAAATTTTAATTACTATTCCTGGCATTCCTGCTATTTTGTGTGTGGATAAAATCATTTTTGTAGCCCCAAAAATAATGGACTCAAGCCTGACCAAATGATACATTTTATAATGTGACTGTATTTTCTTAATAGGCATGTCTCAAGTCTCAATACAAAGTTATTACTTACCTACTGCACCCATCCTGACAAATTTCACTCAGCCTAACTGCTTCTCTTTAGAAATGTGCATAAACTTCTACTTCATTCAGGCTAATTGCTTTTACTTGGAAATGTGCAATGACTCAGGCTAATTGCTTTGATTTGGAAATGCACATTCACTTCACTCAAACTAATTGCTTTTATGTGGAAATGTGCAATCACCTGCACTTCACTATTCACTTATAATTCACTCAGGCTAATTGCTTTTATTTGGAAATGTGCAATCACTTATACTTCAAACAGGCTAATTGATTTGATTTAGAAATGTATTCACTTTCACTTCACTCAGGCTAACTGCTTTGATTTAGAAATGTATTCACTTGCACTTTGTTTGAATATGGGGACCAGAGTGGTCTAAGCTGCTTGCCTTTAAAAATTTACATCTCAACTTTGAGGTTACAACTTGGACAATATGGGTCTCTCAGAAACCTTCCCATGAGTCAGTGGTTCTTCCTCCATGCTGGCCACCATGTATAGTCTATCATGTGCTGAAAAATGGCATTAAATGCAGCAAACCCACAAAATCATTTTAATTTAACACTGAAATGCCTGATCCGTTTAAAAGTTTTAAATGTTTCCTTGAATGAAGCAGTGAGTTGTTTTTAATTTGCATTTCAATGTCATAGCAACAAAAAAAATAATTTATGTGGGCATTGTACACCCAAACCAAAATACTGTTTCTGATATATCCTGCTCTTTCCATATGTGCTTTACCAAACACAAAATCATATCAGATTACACTATGTGGCAGCCAATCAAACAACTAGAACACTAATCCGATCATGATGGGATATCCTCTGATGAAAGCCAATAAAAGGGTCAGCACTCCAATATCATCCATATCATTAAGGGTTAACCTCTAGTGGCAGTCAATCAAAGGGCCAGCACTCCAATCCCAGAACTCCATAAAGGGCTAACCTCTAGTGGCAGTCAATCAAAGAGCCAGCACTCCACTCCCATCACATTAGGAATTGCTAACCTCTGATGAAGTCAATCAAAGGGCCAGTACTTCAATCCCATTACATCATGAAGGGCTAACCTCTGGTGGCAGCCAATCAAAGGGCCAACACTCTAATCTAATCCTCATCATGAAGGGCTAACCTCTGGTGGCAGCCAATCAAAGGGCCAACACTCTAATCCAATCCTCATCAGGAAGGGCTAATGTCTGGTGGAAGCTAACCCAGGGGCCAGCGCTTCACTCCCATCACATCATGAAGGGCTAACCTCTATTGGCAGACAATAAAAAGGCCAGCATTCCACTCCCATCACATCTGGAAGGACTAACATCTGGTGGAAGTTAATCAGAGGGCCAGAATTCCATTCCTATCACATCATGAATGGCTAACCTCTGGCAGTAGCCAGTAAAAGGGCCAGCACTCCAATCCCATCATATCATAAACTATTAACCTGTGGTGGAAGCCAATCATAGGGCCAGCTCTCCAGTTCAATCCACATCCTGACATCCAATCAAAAACTCCAATCCAATCTGCACCATGATATGCTGTCATCTGTTGGGAGTCCACCAAAGGACCATCACTCCATACTATCAACACACTTCATTTTCTCTTTTGGTGCAGCAAGACTGTTTGTTTACATTTGCCTTAATCTGGATTTGTAGCCAACTGGATTATTATTTGGATACATTCTGTTCTTTCCATATGTTACATATTACCAAGTGTGAAATCCAAATGCATTTGGTGCTTTTGGTTTCTTGTTATTTAGTTTCTATAAAAGGACACATTGTGAGTGTTCCAGAAGTTGTGTCCTTGGACTTCCACAAAAATATTACTTGAGTAGTTGACAGACAAGCATTGCTACAAAGGTGTTACTTGATAGGTTTAACAGCATATGAACAAGATGTGATTGGCTGCCAGCTGAGGTTAATCTGTTGCAACATGGAAAGACTGATTGAGCTTTTTCTTATATGCAAACAACTACTCAAGTAACGCCTGTGTGGCAATGCTTATGTCAACTACTCAAGAAACGCCTGTGTGGCAGTGCTTGTTTGTCAACTACTCAAGTAACATCTGTGTGGCAATGCTTGTCTGTCAACTACTCAAGTATTTAGAAAAACATTTAACAAAACCTTTAAAAATTCTATAAACTTTGTGTTGATGTCCCAAAATAAATTAAAACAAGTGTGATTATAGCTTTTTTGACATTCAACATTGAAAACTGAAATTGATGACCAGTGAAAATACACCAAACAAAGCATGCATTATAAATAAACAAATGAAAACTGATGGGCCAATAGAAATTGAACATTTTCAGGAAATTTCCAGATTTTGTTAAAACAAGGATTCCAGATGAAAGATTCATGCATGCATAATTAAAGATCTGTCAGCTATCCTGGAAGTTGGTGGGTTGGTTGTGTTGGTTTAACACCATTCTGCAGCTCATGATAGCAATTCATGACAGCCAGTATATTTGGTCAAGGAAAACAAACCCTTATAAGAACCAATGAATGATGCAAATCTACTGGCAAGATTTTTCACACACCAACAATGACCAAGCCAAGAATCTAACACATGCAGTCAGAAGTGAGAGATCAGTGATCCATAAAGGCCACCAAGGACCTCATTAACATTGAGTAGCAACTGGTATATACTGCAGGTGAACAGAAATGTTTGATTATGGAGCAAGACAAGATGGCTAATGGCTGAGGATTACCTCTCTAAAATGGAAGATGTGGAAGGTTTATGATAGTAACAAATGTTGGTGTTCAAAAGAAATACCTACCTGGCTGTATAGCTGCATCTGGTGTGACAAGGAATCGTGTCAATTTACGCTTGGGTGGAACTCCTGCCTTGGCAAACAAGTTGTTGTAGCTTTTGGAAAACTGTTGAAAAAAAACAATAAGTAAATTCTATAAGAGTTATGAGCACTTTGATAAATAAAGTCAACTTGGTCATTTTCTCTTTTAAGTATAAAAAAAAGCTTCAATGGAAATTTATAAACATTTTTTGCACAATGTATAAAAGGTTCAAGGGTTAAATGCTTTTTGTGCCTATATTTGCAACTGCACCTTAAAAATGATATTGATCAAGTATGTTGAAAAGAAATGTTTTAATTTTAGATCATCATCCATATTTGACAGCAGTCAAAGTACTCCAATATAAAAAGGTCAACCAGGATAGCATCAAAACTGCTGCTTCTAACATAATCATAACAAATTTTCTAAGTAAATTATGCTTCTCAAAAATATCTATCACATTAATATTATGATAAAGTTTTACTACCTCCCAAATCCAGCTCTCCAAAAATATCTATCACATTAATATTATGATAAAGTTTTACTACCTCCCAAATCCAGCTCTCCAAAAATATCTATCACATTAATATTATGATAAAGTTTTACTACCTCCCAAATCCAGCTCTCCAAAAAGATGAAAAATGTCTTCACCATCTATATTATGTAGACAAAGGGCCATAACCCTTGCCCTTACAAACTCCAGATGTCGCTACTTTTAACCATATCATTCAATGGATCAATGAAGTGGGTATGTGGAAAGATGATAAAGCAATGTAATCAGGTAAGAATTTTCTGAGAAACATAATTTACTAATAAAATTTGATTTCTCATTTGAGTATGTTCCCCGATCACATTTATATTAGAAAAGATGAAAGGAAACTGCATCCTACTTATATAAGTTGTTTACAAGTGAGTGCTCATTACAAGACTGGGTCTAAGTTGTTTACAGGTTAGTGCTCATTACAAGACTGGGTCTAATTTGATTACAGGTTAGTGCTCATTACAAGACTAGGTCTAAGTTGTTTACAGGTTAGTGCTCATTACAAGACTGGGTCTAAGTTGTTTACAGGTGAGTGCTCATTACAAGACTGGGTCTAAGTTGTTTACAGGTGCATGCTCATTACAAGACTTGGTCTAAGTTGTTTACAGGTGCATGCTCATTACAAGACTGGGTCTAAGTTGTTTACAGGTGCATGCTCATTACAAGACTGGGTCTAAGTTGTTTACAGGTGCATGCTCATTACAAGACTTGGTCTAAGTTGTTTACAGGTGCATGCTCATTACAAGACTGGGTCAAAGACTGGGTCTAATTTGATTACAGGTGAGTGCTCATTACAATACTGGGTCTAAGTTGTTTATAGGTGGGTGCTCATTGTATACATAAATGTTATCCAGAAATCATTTACAGGACAAAAATGCTGTGTGCTCTTGCTGGTAACAAAAGACAACTTGCGGGTCATCTCTTTCTTTTATTTGCATAGAGAACAAAATTGCTTACCAAATGAGGTTCACAGCTTAGAGCTCCAACCACAACACTGCCATATTTAGAACCCCAGAATGGCTTCCAACCCATGCTTTTAGAGAACTCTTCTGGTGGAGTGTAGTTTATAACATGGTTATCAAGAACCTGCAATTGAAAGTAAATGTTTCCCAATCAGAACGCTTTTTAATTCGAATCTCTTATCTCTCTTTTTCTCTCCTACTCTCACTTAAAATCATCTGCACACTTGTATCTGTGTTCATTTTTTTCTTTAGTTTTCACAAAATTTACATTCAATAAAATTAAGTAAAATTCCAAATCTACTAATAAAATTCCACATAAAAAATACCTAATCCTGATGAAACAATGCCTTTATTTTACAACTATTTTTGCTTAAAGTAATAATGGATGGGTACCTGGCATGGCCTGAACAGGGTTCTGCACTATCCAGAAAAACCTGACCAGGCTGGGTAGTTCCATGCTGGGTACCTGGAAATGACAAAAATTTCCCTACCCCATCCATCCCCAATACAGAAATGGACTGATACATAGCCCTGGCAAGGTTTGGCACTACCCAGTAAAAACTGACCCAGCTGGGTGGTTAACTGCTGGGTATTTGACAAAATCTCCTACCTGTCTATCCCTTGTTTAAAGCTACCCTTTAGGCAGTTGGAACTTTTAATTTAGAATGGCAAAAAACTTTACAGGTGTCTCAATAACCTGGAAGACTGGGTATCTCACATAGTCTTCTCAATGGCCTGGAAGATGGAAGACTGGGTATCTCACATAAAGTCTCCTCAATAACCTGGAAGACTGGGTATCTCACATAGTCTTTTCAGTAACCTGGATTACTGGGTATCTCACATAGTCTTCTCAATAACCTGGAAGATGGAAGATGGTATCTCATAGTCTTCTCAATAACCTGGAAGACTGGGTATCTCACATAGTCTTCTCAATAATCTGGAAGACCAGGTGTCTCACAAAGTTTTCTCAATGACCTGGAAGACTGTGTATCTCACATAGTCTTCTCAATGATCTGGAAGATGGAAGACTGGGTATCTCACATAGTCTTCTCAATAATCTGGAAGACCAGGTATCTGACAAAGTTTTCTCAATGACCTGGAAGACTGGGTATCTCACATAGTCTTCTCAATGACCTTAATTACAGTTTCTCACAAATCAATTTTCAAAATGCTTTCAGCATACATTGCAATTTGCTGTGAAAATGGTCTTATTAACCATATTTTTGTAAGATACATAAAAATGGCAGGTTGCACTTGCATAAACTGGCATGTGCCAATGTGGCAGATTTCAGAGTGCATTTTAATTCTATTAAACAACAAATTTTGGAAGCCAGACGTAGACAAACAAATGAAAACTACGACTTTAACAATTAATGTCTATGTAAAATGAAATCTGCCATAGAGGACTTCCCCATAAACATGACAAATTTTCACAAATAACAGCATTTCTCAAGTTACTGACACATTTCACAATGAAGTTTTGAGTCTTGCCATGAAATTTCTATTGCCAATAAACTAAATATTAGGGTCATCACTCAATGATGCAAATATCAACAAACCACTATAATCATGACAGAAATAGAATATTTGCATCTGTAATGGATTGAGAAATAAAACTATTTAAAAGTTTAATTTCTCAATGTCTTGCATACCATCCCTTCTCCCAATTTTTTCTACTTTAAATGGTGACTAAACTATTCAATTTGATTACTGAATCAACTGTAATAAATAGAATACCAAATCAACTGTAATAATACCAAATCAACTGTAATAATTAGATTGCCAAATCAACTGTAATAATTAGATAACCAAATCAACTGTAATTAGATTACCAAATCAACTGTAATAATTAGATTAACAAATCAACTGTAATAATACCAAATCAACTGTAATAATTAGATTACCAAATCAACTGTAATAATTAGATTGCCAAATCAACTGTAATAATTAGATAACCAAATCAACTGTAATAATTAGATTACCAAATCAACTGTAATAATTAGATTACCAAATCAACTGTAATAATTAGATTATTGAATCAACTGTAATAATTAGATTACTGAATTCAACTGTAATAATTAGATTACCAAATCAGCTGTAATAATTAGATAACCAAATCAACTGTAATAATATGAAATCAACAGTAATAATTAGATTAACAAATCAACTGTAATAATTAGATTTTTACAAAATCAACTGTAATTTGATTACCAAATCAACTGTAATAATTAGATTACCAAATCAACTTTAATTAGATTACCAAATCAACTGTACAAAACAACCAGTCTACATCTATCCATCTGTGCTTAAAAAATCCAGGGCCCCAAGTGGCAAAGTGAGCTCAACATTATGGATCACTGCTATCTAACCTCCACCTGTGTGGGGTTGAGTCTCGGGATCGGCTATGTGGGTACATGAGAATGTTCCCAGGGTTTTCAAGGGTTCTTTCTCCATCAATTATACTTTCCACCATGTATAGTCTCTCTTGTGCTGAAAAATGGCTTTAAACCCCATATCAACAATAACAAAAACTTACAAATCAAATGCCCAGATACCTGGTACAAGTCAAGACTGGATCTAGTAAAATATTTGTATGTACCTTTCTAGGCAACTTCAGTCAGACAGTGACAGTGGGATAGACAGAGAGTTAGACACAGGTTATGTGGGGATTGTAGTCTTAATTCTTCCTAGTGATTGTGATATTCCATAGTATATTCTATTATCAATTAATGACCCAAAATAACCAGGTTATTATTCTTTTAATGTTATTTTAAAATGCCAAGAACCACATGGCTATGCAGAGTAATTTCATTCTAATGGAATAAGTCCCTTGTACAGCTATCATCAATGATGTCTTTTCAGGACTTACCTTTTACACATTATACCTTTCTTTGTAATATAGGACTTCAAAGAATAAAATATATTTACATTTTTGTATGAAGAATTTTTTTTGTCAATTTGACTCAATTTTATTAAATTTTCAAACATTTATGATATTTATACTGACAATATAAAAGTCTGAAAGCATGTGTGTAAGACAAAAATGATTTTGGTTTGAATGGTGCCAACTTTAGAACAGCACATTAAGGCAAAGCAAAGAAGGATGGACAGATAAAAAGACTGATAGATAAACCTGAAGCAGAGTTGTTTTGAATTTTTTCCCATCTTTTGTCCACTGCGGCACTATTCCTAGTTTAATAGCAAGCACACCTGTCCTTTGAGTCCTGTTAAATAATGAAAGCAAATTTTAAAGCAAATTATATTTTTCAAATAAATGATGATTCAAAAGGGACAAGAGATTGCTTTTGCCATAGAGGAAGTTGACAGCAACAGGGTGATGAGGAAATCCATAATTTGGGATGGAGCAGCTGTGAATATAACTTAATGATTGTGGTTTTCATACAATCTTGATACCAGTCTGCCAATCATTTGAAGAATTTTGTCCTCTCAATCTGACGGCACATTCATTAGCAGGAGAAAAAAAAAGGAATAGGATCCGATAATGGAAGTCCAAAACCCCTCCTATATGACTTGGATGATACATTCATTTGATTCCTTGTGACTGGAATAGCAGGAGTCTGGTGCCCACTATCCCACCCCATAGACTATCTGCAAATGGTGGCATTGTCAAGTCACCACCCAAAGACATGCAAAATTCAAACAATATTTAACACATATTTAGTATTAATCCAAATAAACCCCAAATCCTGTATGGATGTTTCTAATTTAACAAAAATGTGGCTTTGGATTCATGAGAGGTGTCTTGTTGTTGTGCTCAAGCAAGGCTTAAAAATTTGCAACACCTAGTGGTGGTAATGGGAGTTAATGGGCAAGAGTTATTGACCTTTGTCAATATGATGGACATAAATGACAGTGTAATCTTTTAAGCAGGGTTGGATTCATGATGTAGCCAGTAGGGCATAACCGACTTTTGATCCAGAAATCGGATTCCATCATATAGTATGAACTTCTGATCAATTGGAGTCAGACAAGTCAGGAATGACCGATTCAGATAATAAAATAATAAAGCTGAATTTCTATAGCAGTGTCTAACACTGCGTGTCAATCGATAGTGCATTAATAAAATTTTTAAAAAAGTCAAAAAGGTCCAATATGGTCAACACAATGGGGAGAAATCATAATACATGGAGTTAGACCGAAAGATTTTAATTTATTAAAATGTTTTAATGCGCATGGGCATGGCGCACACAGTTTAATGGATAATGAAGAAATTTAACAATCATAATTCATAACTTCCAAGTTCTTTGCAAGAAATAGTAGCACCTCCATTTTTTTCAGTGGACATGTTCATCGTTTGTTGCTGCAAATAGCATCTGTGGTGCTAAAACTTCTTTCACTATCGACATTAGAGGGACATATTGAACAAAAACATTTAGCGACAGCTGCCATAAGCTGGAACATTTTTTTTTCTCAGGATTTCCAATATATATGATTTTTCTCAGCTAGATATATATCCAATTCGTCCTGGTACGTGAATTCAGATGACAGGGATGCATAGGCGATATTTTAGTCGGATGTGCTAGAGGCAAATAACTCCTGGTAGTAAGCATTTTCGATTAATCAAATCATATTCAGAATTGGAAAAAAAATTCATGCCCAAAATCTGTAATCGGAAATCTGTAGAAAAATGCTAATCAGTTATGCCCTAGTAGCCAGCTGATATCCCTAACATTAATGTGATCAGAGAATGTATCTGAAGAATGACCTACCAACACCATGAAATGCAAAACAGTCTGCTAATCACTGTCACACTGCAAACAGTCTGCTCATTACTATGTCACACAGCAAATGGTCTGCTCATTACTATGTCACACAGCAAACAGACTGCTCATGACTGTCACACCAGTCTGCTCATCACTATGTCACACACCAAATAGTCTGCTCATCACTGTCACACAGCAAACAGCCTGCTTAATACTATGACACCTAAAAAATGGCCTATTCAACATTATAACACATACCAAAGAGCAACCAAACACTGACGAAAACACTGCCATTATAATACATACAAAATAGCTACTCATCATTATGATACATACAAGATGACTACTCAACATTCTGATACATACCAAATGGCCTACTTAACAATGATACATATAAAATGGCTACTAATCACTATGATACACACCAAATGACCTACTCAACAATGATACATATAAAATGGCTACTAATCACTATAACACACCAAATGACCTACTCAACAATGATACATATAAAATGGCTACTAATCACTATGATACACACCAAATGACCTACTCAACAATGATACATATAAAATGGCTACTAATCACTATGATACACACCAAATGACCTACTCAACAATGATACATATAAAATGGCTACTAATCACTATGATACACACCAAATGACCTACTCAACAATGATACATATAAAATGGCTACTAATCCCTATGATACACACCAAATGACCTACTCAACACTAAAACATACCAAACGGCCTACTCAACACAACGACATACCAAATGGCCTACTTAACACTATGCCATACCAAATGGCCTAATCAACACTATGACATACCAAATGGCCTATTCAACACTATGACATATACAAAGTGGCCTATTCAACACTAAAACATACCAAATGGCCTACTCAACACTATGACATACCAAATGGCCTACTCAACACAATGACATACCAAATGGCCTACTCAACACTATGACATACCAAATGGCCTATTCAACACTATGACATATACAAAAAGGCCTACTCAACACTTTGACATACCAAATGGCCTACTCAACACTATGACATACCAAATGGCCTACTTTACACTATGCCATACCAAATGGCCTACTTAACACTATGACATACCAAATGGCCTATTCAACACTATGACATATACAAAGTGGCCTATTCAACACTAAAACATACCAAATGGCCTATTCAACACTATGACATACCAAATGGCCTACTCAACACTATGACATACCAAATGGCCTACTTAACACTATGCCATACCAAATGGCCTACTCAACACAATGACATACCAAATGGCCTACTCAACACTAGGACATACTAAATGGCCTACTCAACACTATGACATTTACAAAGTGGCCTACTCAACACTATGACATACCAAATGGCCTTTTCAACACTAAAACATACCAAATGGCCTACTCAACACTTTGTCATACCAAATGGCCTACTCAACACTATGACATACCAAATGGCCTATTCAGCACTATGACATGTACAAAGTGGCCTACTCAACACTTTGACATACCAAATGGCCTACTCAACACTATGGCATACCAAATGGCCTACTCAACACTATGACATACCAAATGGCCTACTCAACACTATGACATACCAAATGGCCTACTTAACACTATGCCATACCAAATGGCCTACTCAACACAATGCCATACCAAATGGCCTACTCAACACAATGACATACCAAATGGCCTACTCAACACTAGGACATACTAAATGGCCTACTCAACACTATGACATTTACAAAGTGGCCTACTCAACACTATGACATACCAAATGGCCTTTTCAACACTATGACATATACAAAATGGCCTATTCAACACTAAAACATATCAAATGGCCTACTCAACACTTTGTCATACCAAATGGCCTACTCAACACAATGACATACCAAATGGCCTACTCAACACTATGACATACCAAATGGCCTATTCAACACTATGACTTGTACAAAGTGGCCTACTCAACACTTTGACATACCAAATGGCCTACTCAACACTATGACATACCAAATGGCCTACTTAACACTATGACATACCAAATGGCCTATTCAACACTATGACACATACAAAATGGCCTACTCAACACTGTGACACATACCAAAAGGCCTACTCAACACTATGACATATTATGTTACAGTAAGCAATTTGGTTTACTTATGTTACAGTAAACACTTTGATCTAAGTATGTTACAGTAAGCAATTTGGTCTACTTATGTCACAGTAAGAAATTTGGTCTACTTATCTTACAGCAAGTAATTTGGTCTACTTATGTTACAGTAAAGAATTTAGTCTTTTTATGTTTCAATAAAGAATTTCGTCTACTTATGTTACAGTAAGGAATTTGGTCTACTTATTTCACAGTAAACTATTTGCTCTAATTGTGTTACAGTAAGGAATTTGGCCTACTTATGCTATAGTAAGCAATTATGTCTAATTATGTTACAGTAAGGAATCTGGTCTAATTATGCTACTTTAAGCAATTTGGTCTAATTATCATACAGTAAGCAATTTGGTCTAATTATCATACAGTAAGCAATTTGGTCTAATTGTCATACAGTAATCAATTTGGTCTAAATATGTTAGAGTAACCTTTTGCTTGCATGAGAATGTGGTCAGGTGTACTAAAAATAGCAACAACAACACTGATGAGGTCTGCAAAGGTATTACATCAAATCTGAGCTTATCATTTTTGGAAGACATGGATTTCCATGGCAGAAATCGATTGTTTTATACCTCAAGCTTGTATGTACATCTTTGCACTAACCCTAAAAGAGATGTAAATTCTTACAATTTGTCACCTGTCTGAAAACAGGACTCTCAAAAACTTTCTGGAGCAAGAGTCCATGACCATGAAACTGCCAGTACCCTGCCTTTTTTTATTTCTAACCTCAATCTAAACAGTCTCCAACTTTTTGCAAACTCCTTCTTGTAAACTTTCTTATTTGTATCTAGTGGTTTTTAATTTTAGTTATACAGGTAAAATGGAGAAGCCAAGGATAAAATATCATACATAGATCATACACACACACATGGGGAATTTTCAGAATCATAAAAAGAATTGATTGTATTCTTGGTTAAATGCATATATAGAAAAAAAATTGCTTTTTTAATATATTTATTTATTCATACTTTTGTTACTAAGACTACAATCTATTATCAAAGAACACTGAAACACATTTCTTATTATTTTGACAAAAATATGTAAGACAACACAGTTAAAGAGTATAACTTTAGATAGAGAAATCTCAAAACAGGGATTTGTTGATTAAAAAGAGGTAGAAAATGAAATATCTGCAGCAACACAGCACAAATTTCCTTAAAAACATTACATATAATTAACACCAAAATTTGAAGCCATCTACAATTCTGAGCTCTAAGGTAACAAAAAAAAAATTATACCAAATCTGATTATAGGATTAAATTGCATTCACACCTGACCATATTATAACTCTGCACATAGTAAAGTCAATGTTTACAACATAAATTTACCACATTCAGATGGCCGACAAAGTATCTGGCAGATCTCAAGTAAAACATCTTAAGTTCTTGAATAATTTAGGTACCCTGGGCATGTACAATAACAATGTCAAAGTCCTCAACTCTATGCTTAATTTTTACCTTGGAGTCCAACTTCCTCTTGCCCATGGACCATCTTTCAATGGACTCTCAGGTTTCTTATAGGTTTCTATGACAACCTCTTTGATAAACTTTGCATTCTCTGGGGTGATGTCTTGTTTAACTGATACTCTTCTTTTGGAAAACCATGAAGGTGGTTTACATGTTCTTCGTCGACCACGAACTTGCTGATGACAAACCAAAACCCTAAAAATAAAGTTTAGGAGTAGGCTCTTGTATTAGCTGCAAAATCTGAATAACCAGTTTGTACTGAGTTCAATAAATGTTACAGATAATTAATAGTCATTGCAACTATAACTAAATATTTCAGTAAATTCTTTTAAAATTTTAAAAAAGAAAATCATGATTTAATAAGACTTTCACCTTCACTAAAATTTAAATCTACTTTTCACTGGTAAAATAAAAATTCCATGATTTTTGGGTTCCAAGGTAACAATAATAACGAAATAAGAATACCATCCAAGTACTGCAAGAGTGCTATGAGAGTACTGAGATTGCTATGGAGTACTGTACGAGTGCTATGGAGTACTTAAGAGTGCTATGAATACCATTAGTACTGTAAGAGTGCTGTGAGTACTGATGTGTATGTGTGATCTGGTCTTTAATATACCGTTAACAATTTTTCAGTCATATCACTACAGTGTCTGCAGTGTGGCAGTTTATATTGGTGTCTAGCACTGGGGCATCTTGCAACCCAGTCACATTATCCTGATACCAGTCCTAATACTAACCTCTTAATGCTGAGCATTTAGCAAGGCAGCTGTTAGTATTATTTGAGCACCTAGCAAGGTAGCTGTTAGTATTATTTTTATAAGTCTTTGGTATGACTCAGCTGGGGTTCAAACCTGCAACCTCTTGCATCTGTGGCAGACATTCTAACCACTAGGCCACTGGAGTGGCTAATACTGTAAGAGTGCTATGAGAGTACTGTAAGAGTGCTATAAGAGTGCTATTAGAGTAATGTAATAGTGATATAAGAGTACTGTGAGAGTGCTATCAGAGTATGTAAGAGTACTGTAAGAGTGCTGCGAGAGTACTGTAATGCTATAAAAGACTTTTCTACTAATAACCTTGACCTTTGAACTTGGAACTTGTTAAGTACTGTATATACTCGTGTATAAGCCCGTTCGCGTATAAGCCGACCCCCCCACTTGACAAGGTAAAAATAGGAAAAATTGAATGACCCTCGCATAAGCCAACCCATAAGTTCATGACTACATCACAAAATGCACAAAGGGATTTCTAAATACTGGTACATTAATTTAGGCAAATCACATTACTAAAATAAATATTATCTTCAAACTTAACGAAAATGAAAGCAAGAAATCTAAATCATATGTTGAAATAAAAATTTTTTTTATCTTCAATGATAAAATATAATTAAAATAATAACATCCTCATGCTAAAAATCCTGAATTGTAAAAGTCAGAGGTCTCGCTAGGATTTTAAAACTAGGAGTCCAGGACTCCTAATTTGGTAAAAATAGAAGTCCCACCAGCAAAAGTTGCAGTCCCCACTAAGCCAGAAATCACATAATTTCTTACACTTGGCTATGGTTGCATCCGAACTATCAGTTATAGCAACTTTAGTACAGTTCTGAATCTCATTGAAATCTTCATCATTTTTCAGTTTAACTACAAAACACTTTTCTAAATTTACAAATGGCATTTTGTCCAAGTCTTTTGATTTAGAGTTCACAGGCAATATTTATACGACACCAACCGGAAATGAAATTAATAATAGTGATTTCGCTGGGCGTTGCAAATTGCAATTTTGTTTTACATATTGATGAAAAAAATATACCATCTGGCCATATTTTTGGCTACAACATTTCTGGCTGATAAAAACGGTGTATACAGTCTTGAGTTTGGAGTGGAGAAATTCAAAAACGCCATAATAGGAAGCTGCAAACTTGGATCTAAAAATGCACTTGAATCAATTGTGACATAAACAAATCCTTATTTTGTATTGACAAACCACCATAACAGTTAATTGTCATGTCATAATCTGCTTATGCTGATATCTGGCCTTTATACTGTATGCTGTAATATGATCAAAGTAGCCATGCAACTGACTAGCTACAATCGACCACCTCTGAGGGCGGAAACGTGAAATGACTACAGCAGACCACACAACAGCAATTTAACAAAAAAAACCCCACAATAGTTTTGCTGCAACTTCAATGAAAACAGATTACCTCTGAAGCACCAGTATATACTCAGGAAATTTTTAAAAAATTGTGTCAATGTTCAGACAATTCATTTATGTTGCCGCAGCAATAACAAATGGGTATTTGTTATGTCCTTCAAAGGGAGCCTTTAGTGGCGCCTTCATCAAGCCGGCAACCTTTGATCAAAGAAGTCAGCAACAAACTAAAATAAAAGCATTGCTTTAGTTTTCATAGCGATTAGAGCATATTTATTTTGCTGCAAAAGTTTTCTCCTTGCAAAAAAAAACGTGCATATGGAGGACTCCTGTGTGGGTGATATTCTGCATCCCAAATCAAAAATTGTAATCAAGCATTTCCTAGATCTCTGAAAGTTTTATCACATTCAGAATTTTTCAAAATCTGGCTGAGTATCGGAATTGCCAAACAATTCATAAAACTTGGCTTCTGTTATGGGCATGCTGTCACTGTATATGTTGTCATTATCATCATCGTGTTGTTCTGCTTCTCATTCTCCTCATCATTGTCCAATTTAAATATGACATCATCCTCAGTTCCATCCATGGTATTGCTGATACAGCTCTCGAAATAATTTGGCAGCCATATCCGATGGAACTGAATCCCATGCATCAAGGTCAGGCCTCATGAAACTCCCGTCTTTTGTCAGTGCATCTGAACAAACCCATTCGGACCACATCTTTAGTACCCTGTCCTTAAACAGCTTGTTAAAGCAGACTTCAAAAGGTCATTAGTCCTACAATGTAAGATAGCACACATTGTTTTTGCTTAAGTGCTATGTCTTACTACCCAAATAATGTCAGTTGACAGGTAGCATATTTTCAGGAATATTTCACACACTTAGCAGCCTATATCGACACTCTTCCACTAATTTTTGTGTAATTAATATACTTTCTGTGCTGTCTTTATCCTGGTGAAATCTAAATATGACACATACAAAGGGATGCATTTTCATGTTCCATTGACATACGTTTGAATTTTTTGAAATGCAATGGCAGTCAAGGTATGCAGATGTTCAAGTAGGTTCATGTGGGAGATACATTTCTTTAATGAAATGAAACGTTGCTTACAGTTCCAGTACGCATATTTTTCTTTGTTTTGTTTAAATAATATTTTGACTTAACCGGATTTCAGCATTCCTGGCTTTCATCGCTTTCCAGCCAACTAAAATGTAGATCAATGAAACTTTGAAAACAGGTCCATTTTTTTTTTTTTTTTTTGGTGACAATTTGAATTTATCACAGAAAAGTCATCAGGGTAAGTAAAATCTGACCAAAAAAATAACTTTACTTTATAGAATAGCATCGTTATTGGCTGCTAGTTATGTGATATTCCGAAAAATTTGACTTTCGTTACACTGTTAGTCGATATCAAAACACGCTACACTGCACCGTTAGTTAGGATGTAAGGCCCATCAATTTCTGATGGGAAAACAAATTTCTAATGTGTCTTACGTGGTAGGACTCAAATAACACGTGATACGTCTTACACTGTATGACTACTAATATCTATAATATGCGACTCCTAACTCCTGGCTGTTAAGAAAACGTGTATGTGTGTTTGTTGCAGAGTAATGCCAATTAAAAGTAAAGCTTTCAAAGTAAAAAATGAACTGCACAATAAAAAAATTAGGTATGTACTGATATAAGATAATGCAGGTGAATGCGTAAAATACAATGTTATAAAAATATTGCGGTATATTTATCTGAGTTAGTTTCATGCTGTATTGAGCTGTAATACCGTGCTGTTAATGTAGGATCAGCGGAAATTAAGTTTTGACAAGTTAAATTTCTCAAGAGCATGGAACGAATACAGAACGCCGCCATGATTGATTTTGAGTCGCTTACTGCAATAACAGTATTAATCAAAATGTACTTGTTAAGAACATTTTCCTTCATTAAATACATATTTTTCCTCTCTATTTTATTAAAAATATCGCAATATATTGTATATACTATCCAGGTAAATTTCCTAAAACACCCCTTCAATTTTTAAAGTTATAAGGGGGAAAGTACCATGTGTTGATGTTTTGATAGTTGTGTCTTTTATGAAACTGCAAGAGGCACACAAAAATGGAGCTACATAAATTAGCGAGGCTAAAATATCAGCAGGAGGAAGCAATCAAAGAAACAGATGAAAAAATACAACAATGGTTTTGTCACAATACGTCTATTTTGTCTGGTTTATATTCACTTCTAGGGGTCCTACTGAACACCGCAAAGTCAGACAAAGGCAGGCAAAGTCTGTTTATTTTTGTTTTATTTATATATATTCGTATACATTATACTATATTAACTTTGTTGTGATATTTAAATATTTAAAAAATTGGTGCATACACACCCTTAGTTGTGTCCCTTTTTTTCGCGTTGTGACAACGATATATATGCCGATAATTGTTAATAAACGTTCATTAACGAATTATTGAGCACAATAATTATATTATTTAGATATACACAATAATATTAGGACAGTATTATATTACATAAGTATAATATAAATATTTAATAGAACAAAAGGCAGAGTATGACAGTCATATAACACAGCGTATGACAGGCAATCTCAATGTGACAAAAGCAGATTTAATAATTTTATATAATAATTATCTTATTGAGAGACAAGTAATACTATTATGAAAGTTATATAAAATACATAAGATTAATATAAGTATTTAATCGAATATAGTATGCCAACATGATATAATAAACTTAAGATATCGTATGACAAAGACAGATTCATTGTGACAAAGTAAGATGTACTAATGTTTTTATTAAGAAGCGATTATCCTACAAACAGTAACAAATTACTCTGCTGCTGTCAGCAAAATCAAACGATGGTAATTAGTGATATTCCACACCTTTAGCAGTTTGTGGCTATTTTGCATTGTCTCGAGCAGTTATACAAATCTGTTCATGCAGTACTGTTGAAACAGTAATCATTTAATCAACCTTTAATTATATACCAGAGTCGACAATCTCAAACGTAGGTATTTCTTTTAATTTTGCATATGTATTCTTTTATATTATTTGACAATTAAATATTGTATTAACATTCATAATCATATATTCGTGATGAAACTTTTATCTGAACACGCGATTTTCGAAATTTAATAGTACCACACCTCACATTATATCACTGTTCACTTGCTTCGTGTCTTTGTAGACCTGCATCGTGTCCTTTGATTTGGCTTCTTGGCTACCTTTGGATCCTTATGGACAGTATATTTCCCATCGGAAGATGTCAGTTCTGAAACACTTGTAGTGCTTGCACTTAGGAATTTGCTGAAAAGTTGTTGTTTCTCTTCTTCTGTCTTTGAGGTCCATGAAAGTTTGGTAATCTTAAATTTCGAAAATCGCGTGTTCAGACAAAAGTTACCTGTCCCGTATAATGCCCTTCTTAGGTCCACCATCTCCACTTTAACTAATTCCAAAATCTTTTCAACCAGTTCGTCGGTTTTTCTGGGCTCCCAGTTAAGTTTCACTTTTAATCTGTGGTTCATGCTTTCGGTGTTGTTGTTTGCCCAAAGTTTTTCTTCGTCGATGGAAATAACGTTCGCCAATTTGTCCTCAACATGCCTAATGTAATACTGCAGGAAGTCACTATGACGTTCTTCAAGATTGTTTTTATATTTGATGTTTCGTTCATCAAAGGTCGCAGAGTCATTTGATATTGCAACACTGTTTGCTCCAAAAATCATGTCAACGATTTCCTTTCTATCAATGGTACTCTTTGGGATCTTGTCGGACATTTGTCGAAGTATATTGTCTTTTAGATGTTTTGAACACTGTTTTTTTGAGCAGCCCGGAAATGCCATGTCTATGGCATTGATCATTGCCCGTTCGTTGTCAGTTCCCAGGATCATTTCAATGTTTCTAATTTCCATGCCAAGCACCCCTCTCAAATGCGAAAAAAATCTGAAATAATTCTGTTGGCGGCCATCCTAATGAAGCATGAGTGGTCCCAGAAGTATTGGCGCGTCTCCAGTTCCCTTGCGCAGTACCTTGTTCGATTTGTATACCGTCGTTGTGACAAAACACTTTCCCAGTGAAAATGTTCTATCGATGCCCACAACACCTTCTTTCGAAGATAAAAATGACTTCAAGTCCAGTAATTGTTCATTAGTGTAGCATATTACTGAGGGTAAGGGATTGTCTCTAGAATGAATAATTTCAGCTGATGGATGCTTATCGCTTAACATACGTATAACATTTAAAAGTTTGTCAGCAACGTTCTTCGAACCTACTCCACCTGTTTTTTCTGCCTTCACGCAAGCCTTAGCATTCTGACACTGTCTGATATTACGTGGATAATTTATTGATTCATTCTTTGCGGAGTCCATCAGTTTTCCATACATATCACTGGGTTTTTGATGCTGAACCTCTTTCCGAATCCTTTGAAGCATTTGTGGATTGGTTCGTTCGTATGTTTCCATGCACACTTTTGCATTTCCGTGTGGCACTTCCGATGTAGCATATTGTCCAGTATACTCGACAATGGCAACATCGCTGTTGAATGAACCGTCAACAAGTGTAATTCGCTTTCTATAAGATGGTTGGCATTTAATTGCTGTGTAGTACCTGGTAAATATCACTATATCAGTCTTTTCTGGTTGTGGAATGACCTATTTCAAAGCTTTTGAATCTTTTTTGTGAGTCTCAGTGTATACTACATCGTCCTTCACTAAAACCTGCACGAGTTTTTTTGTCGGTCTATCACCTTTCATCATAAATTTTGTTTTTACACAACGGCCTTTTCTATAATCCCATGCATTGAAATCATCCTAATAGTGCTTTGGCTGTTTTGCAGATTTCCTTTTTGTGTTTTCTGAATTGTCAAGCACGACATACACATTCTCTTTGACACCTAAAGGAATTTTGTTCACTGCCGGAATTTCACTTTCAATAATGTCCATTATTTGCTCTGAACTCAGAGGTCGACCGGCTGGTAATGAATATGTTCCTGCGATATGGTTTTCTCTAGAAGATGATGTGTCGTCACAATCAGCGTAAGTATCATCACTTAAATCACCGATGTTGCTACTGGCCGTGGTGGTAGAAATGTTGACAACATTTTCTTTATCGTGAAATATTGAATGATTATTTATGCGCGATTCATCGCACGTCATGCTTGCATCATTTATCGATTTGGCTGGCGTACTGACCTTCTCTGGTTTGCGTGACATCAATAGTACAAAATGATTTGGATGCTATATCCTGCCACGGCAACCTAGTCTAGACCACATTACACAAAGGTACAAAATGATTTGGAAGCCATATCCTGCCACTGCAACTTAGTCTAGACCACATTACACAAAGGTACAAAATGCTTTGGAAGCCATATCCTGCCACTGCAACCTAGTCTAGACCACATTACACAAAGGTACAAAATGCTTTGGAAGCCATATCCTGCCACTGCAACCTAGTCTAGACCACATTACACAAAGGTACAAAATGCTTTGGAAGCCATATCCTGCCACTGCAACCTAGTCTAGACCACATTACACAAAGGTACAAAATGCTTTGGAAGCCATATCCTGCCACTGCAACCTAGTCTAGACCACATTACACAAAGGTACAAAATGCTTTGGAAGCCATATCCTGCCACTGCAATCTATTCTAGACCACATTATACAAAGCGCTTCAGACGAATTTTCATTATGCTGTGGCTCATGTGTTCTTGTCAGCAATTTAGGTTGGAAGTCTGCTTCGCCATTCACAAACGGATACACAGCTTTTATTGTACACTGCAACGCATCAGATGCGGCTTGAATAGTCCAAGCACTAGAGTACCCACCAAGTTTCGCACAGTTCGCAGTTGCTTCGGCAAATGATGGCGAGCATAATGAAAAGTCCTTGGCGTAAGTTTGCGTGGTATAATAGTCACAATTCACTGACATTTCAATGCACGTGCGTGCTCTAATTTCTGCACTTAACGTTTCACTGCCACAAAGTCCAATAGACAATGCATTAAACAAACAGTTCCCATCACCCGTGGTCATAAACGGTTGCAGAGTGTCGGTTTCTTTGCGTGAATTACATTCCAAGTATCCTAGAGCAGTGAAATCTATACAAAGACTTAACATGGCTAATTTGTAGAGGCGGTAAAAGACATTTTTCTTGATGGGCAACAACACGGAGATGATCAACACTCAATGAAGCAGCCTAAAATCATACATAAATAAAAAAATAAATGTTATGAAAAATAATAATTTTTGTTATACAATCGGTTGTGTAGAGACTCAACTATAAAAATAAAAAATAACGGGGTTGCTATATTATTGTATTATTGTCGTTCTTGTTTAATTTTATTGTGATTTTTGGAGGTAAAATCTGTTTTTGCTTTTCAGAATTACTATAAAGGGACACACATTTTGCAGAGATACTGAATTAATAAATCAATTATAAGTTTTAGTTATGGTCATTTTTTAAAAAGGTAATTGAATGTTTGTTTTACATTTAGTATACAAAATTAAGACAAAACTATCGGGAAATGATTTGGCTCAGATGAAGCAGTCGTGTGATGAACAGCATTACAATGAACAAGCTTGTATTGTATATGAATAGTGACAATTGTTATTGAGTTCACAAAATACATGCATTACAATACGGAGAAATAAATGATCTAACAACGATACATACAACTCTACAACGTAAAGTCTCATTTATTTATTTTTTATATTTTTTTTGGAGACCTTCTTTTGTTGTTCGTTTAATCTCATATGGAAAACATGTTTTTCTTCATATACATGTACATAAAACAGATATACTACAAACTATACCAGTATCACCTCGTTCAGCCGGAAGAGAGCGTTCATGTAGTTATATTCTTCACCATCATTGTTCTGAATGCAAACATGGCACATAAAATTATAATTCCCGGAAAGAACATTTAATTCACCAACTGTGATGCCTTCACACAATGCATGTGCCCACAATGCAAGAACAACATTGGACCGAATCATTGCACAATTCTGTTTACAAACAGCGAATGGGTACTGATGGAGTTTAACATGCTTACGAGCAGAGGCACAATGCATTCAGACAAATATACACTACGTTATCCAATAAATAATATTATATGTAGAGAATGCTTAACACTTTAACACAGTTGAAACACTATTACACTACAAAACCTATGTTTAAACAACGCAATAGTTTAAATATACCTCTAAACAACTTATTGTATCCTACACTTAGCATTAATCATTGGAAGATTAGTACCGTGACAAAATGCTTTTGATGAAGATTTTTATTTTTGGCCATTATATAATGATCCACAAACTTAAAATGTCAGGTGTTTAATCAGTCTGCTTAATGATGCATTCAATACATACCTTTGATATAGCCTGAAACCGCGGAAGGCGCGGAAGGCGCGACATTTCAGTAACAGTACCTACTTGCCGACGCCGGTATATAATTTAAGGTTGATTAAATAATTACTGTTTGAACAATACTGCATGAACAGATTTATATAGTAAATTAGCCAGGAACCACGTTTGATTTTGCTAATACAGCGGCAGAGTAATTTGTTACTGTTTGTAAAAAAATCACTTCTTCTCATCGTATACCGCAAATATTAATAGCAACAGAAAAGATTTGTATTACGGATTAAGACACTAACGAAACAAATTAGGACAATAACATGTATTTCAATCTTGTCGTGGTCGATCTTTTTCAATGAAAGTACATCATAAATTTATGATTATGAATGTTAATAGAATATTTAATATTACTTTCATAATACTTGTCTCTCAATAGGGTAATTATTATATAAAATTATTAAATCTGGTTTTGTCACATTGAGATTGCCTTTGTCATACGCTATCTGTGTTATATGACTTTGTCATACTCTATCTGCCTTTGTTCTATTAAAGATTTATATTATACTTATGTAATATAATACTGTACTAATATAAAAGACGCTTTTTTAAAATTTAAATATCACAACAAAGTTAATATAATATAATATATACAAATATGTACAAATAAAACAAAAATAAACAGACTTTGTCTGACTTTGCATGACTTTGTCTGCCTTTGTATGACTCTGCATGACTTTGTCTGCCTTTGTCTGACTTTGCGGTGTTTAGTAGGACCGCACTTCTAGATAGAGTGAAAGGGTGACCAACAAGTAGGTCTCTGCTTTTTTTTTTTTATATCTGACAACTGCCAGATATGAAGAAAAAAAAAGCAGAGACCTACTTGTTGGTCTATAGTGAAAGGGTACCTGGACGTAGCGGCCCAGGACAATTCGACCCACTTCAAAGGACGTTTCGCCCCACTTCATTGGACATTTCGACTCTCCTGGTACATGGACGTTTCGGCCCTATGGTTGTTTCGGCCCAGGACATTTCGACCCACATCAATGGACATTTAATTTCATTCTCCATAATTTTCCCTCTCCCCTTTTAGAAATTGATCGCCATTACAGTAGACAATTGTTCCTATGTGGCTGAGTGAAGATACATCACACACACACACACACACACATATATTAGAACCAAGGGCATGTCATTTGTGTAAATAAACAACTATGTTTTTAAACAGTTATGGACTTATTTGAACAATAATATCAGAATTGTAAATCTGACAAAACAGAAAACATGAACTCCTTTATTGCAAATGACCATCGCGGAAATGAATTTTTATAAAATGAGAAAATTAGATACTGTTTAGAAGTTATACTGTGCACTTCTACCCTGTCATGAGTTGCAATTTTGATTAGTGATGTGTGTTGATTTAAAAATGCAAATACTTTCCTAATATTTTGAAAATAAATATCTGAAACCAGTGTTTATGATATCTCTTTATTGTTAATTACAATTGTAAATAAAGTACTTATTTGTATGGTTCTGAAAGATACATATTAATTAGGATTTTCTGGGTTATAGGTTCAAAAAGGTTATTGAGTGGGTCTTCATGTTGATATTTATAAATCACATTTTCATATGCATTTTTCTAGTAGAAATGTGAGATATTTTTGTGCACTTTATGAATATAATTTTTCTTAATTAAAGTACGATATATCTTTCTTGATACAAAATGGATTGTGTTTTACGCAAAATAACATGTGATCAGTGTTTACAGAAATGACGCATCGTTGCAGAGAATTACATGAAGTGCAGAAATGGCCCACATGGTATTCTAGTCACATTCATTTTTAAATATTTTTTCAATTTCAATTCAGTTCAAGTCCAGACTCGGCTAACCAAGTGAGAAAGCCTGCCAGTAGCTTTTCGTGGGTCGATGGTTCTTCCTGGGGTTTTTCCAGGGTTCTTACTCCATGTATAGCCTATCTTGTGCTGAAAAATGGTGTTAAACCCTACAAAAACAACAACAACAACAATATTTTGGTTGTTTTCCTTCAAGCAATTGATGGGTTATGCTTGTCGCATACTTTTGTGCAAAGAAATACGTGGTAATTGCCATCGTGTCCGTGTTTAGCTGATATTTGGGGAACCACAAGTCTTTATTCATACTAGTTTTTTTATATAGGTTTCTGAAAAGGAATAAATATAATTCCTCAATATATATGATCTTGATTTTGACTTAGAATTACCCCTTCCCAAAAAAAAAAGATTAAATAACTTTCAACATTATTAATCCAAAATACAACAAAACATGACACAATTTGTAAATATTTACAATAACCAAAGTAAAACGAAGACAATGGTGTAATGCAGATGAATTTCTATAGATGTCCAATATTTTCATTGATGTGGGGCAAAATATCCTGGGCCGAAACGTCCATGGGGCAAAACATCCATGAAACAGGTGGGGCAAAATGTCCATTGAAGTTGGGCGAAATGTCCATTGAAGTGAGGCGAAATGTCCTGGGTCAAAACGTACATGGGGCGAAACGTTCATAATTCAGTGAAAGTTATCCAGTGTTCCCCAGCGGTTAAATTAATATCAGTTATCTGATTTATTTTCATTTGTGGACATATTATATATAGATCATTGTGTCCATTATTCCACCCTTCTGTTTGTCACAGATTTTCCGCAGATGTTGCAACAATTTGTTTTCAAGTGGTGGCACACATAACATTACGGTGTATCTGATGCATCTAAACAAACTTAAATTTTTAAGACAGTATTATGTAGGACAGAGATTTTTTTTTCTTCTTTCAAAGACTCTATTAAGATGGAATCATAAAACAATAAATTAAGAATAACTAGATCACCATTTTGCAATCTCTTACTTACATTAATCAATTCTATAATGCAACTGATGATAAGAAAAACAACTACTTAACCACATCCGATTAAATTAATATATATTTTAAACAAATTATATTGTTTATTTGTAAAAATATAATTACAATTGTGAAAGGTTTTCTCCTTGTTTTATGAGAAAGGGAGGTAATAGAAAATACATACTAATATTGAACTGCATTCAAATGCACAAATTGCTTTTTCAAGTATAAATATCTTTTAAAACAAATTACAGAAGAAATATTAACATAAAATGATTTATTTTTATGAATAATGTTTGTGTCCTAAGAGTACAGTAGTTGTTAAAATCACATTATCACTGCTATACAAAGAAGGGTTATGCAAGTGAAGAACCTTTTTTCTTGGTGTCTGATATTCAACAGCGCCATTTCTAGCACTGTTCTTGACTAATTGTAGACAGAGACTAATTGCAGGACTACTCTGAAAGACTATCAAGAAAAAAATAACTAAAAGTAACTAATATCCACTAATCTGTTTTGAAACAGACAACAGACTGCTTGTATATAATATTTGTAACATGTATCTTTTGGTTTACACAAATGTCTTCCATATTAGGACTAGCTAATGACATGCCATTAGTTGTGGTTTCTTGGAGTTAAAATATTTTAATAAGTGTTTTGTACAGTAAATTGATACTGTATCTTTTGTGATTTCTTGTTTGTATTTAACTGATTTAAGTATATTTCCAATTTTATTACAGTTTTTAGGAACTGTTTTCACCATGAATAATTAGTACATGGCACGTAGTTCACTTGTTTAACACAGCTGAACTAGATAATATAGGATTTATGTTCATTATGGCAGCATAGCATCTGTGCCATGGGACCACTTCACTGGCATAATGGTTCAGAGTGTCTGCCCCAGATGCGGGAGGTCATGGGTTAGATCCCTGGCCAATTCATACCAAAGACTTATATAAATGGAACTAACAGCTGCCTCACTTGGCACTCAGCATAAAGAGGTTAGTGCTATGACTGGTCGGTCTAGTTGTCTACAGCATGATGCCCCAGTGATGGACATCACTATAAACTGCCACACTGAAGACATCATAGCGATATGACTGAAAAATTGTTAAAGCTGTGTTAAAAATCCAAATCACACATTTGTGCCACAGAAAAATTACCTTTACTACTACTACTACTAGTGATGATAATAATTATAGAAGTAGTCAGATTAAATTAAATGAGTGAATTAAGGAATACACAGTCCTTGTGTAATATTAAACTGTTAACTCTTTGATACCATGTTATAAAGTGTTACTGACGTTATATTTTGTTTATTCTGATGCAAATTAACCATTTCATCTACTCTAATGTGTTAATTGAATAACAGTAGGTAATAAATGTCAGTAATTTAAAAATTAAATTACCTTCAGACCTATAATTTCACCCAAAAATGATTTTTTATCTGAATCCCCATAAACAGTGTTTCATTCATAAAAAGGGGGGAATGTTGTAGAAGAAGACAATTATAATGCATAATGAAATGGAAAATTTATTATTTATATATTTATTATTTATTGAAATTTTATTAAATGAAACAGCATTATAAGAATAGTATTTGTCAGCGCTTCCATAGAGATTTTAATGAGGGTAAATGGGGCCAGACAGTTTTATTCTAGTATCTTTTCTGTGCCAAAAAACCAACTTCATCCCCACACAAATGCCTTATACATGCAGGACAATGGTCAGAAATTCTGCAGGTTGTAGACAGTTGACTAGACTATGGCATAAATTCCACACATGTGGTTCTGCAAAAAAGACTGATAACGTATAGGGGCATGCAGGTTGGGTAATTTGCTGTTTGATTACATAAGAGATTTCCATGATTTCATTTGGTAACATTGTTACAGTTTGTTGTTTCAGATCAGTCGTAGCAATAAGGGTATGTTCTAGGCCAGTAGTATGGACATTTGATCACAATGATGCTATCCAGTCCAAAAAATAGTTGCATATGCAATCTGTTTAATTTAGAATGACTTTTAATTTTAATGAATACTAGCCATATGCTGTGTTAATGTTGGTATGATAATATGTCACTTATTTTTTATGAATGTATTCATAAAAGCATGTTTTATATTAAATTTTAAAAAATTTGAAAAATTATTTTCTGTTTTGCCTTTCAGTTATTGCAATAATTGGATATATAACAATATCATGTACATTCGATGGCTGGTTATACTAAATCTATTTTCTATCAGAGTTAC